>CM019063.1:66590810-66897659 GCA_009667805.1 Leptobrachium leishanense
CGTTCCAGGGCCTTCCAGAAATTAAGTAGTTAAGATCATCCAGCATCAGCACACGCATGACTTATATCACAGAGAGAAACCTGCAATTAAACTAATTGCCCACTTTTTCTAATTTGGACTAACAAGTCTCTGTCTATTGACTAGTTTTTTAGGGTGGAGGTATCTGTGCAGGGAAAATCATGGGTAGAATTTAATACAGTCTGGTTACCCCTGATATTCACTGCACAGATATATCCTTTCTAAAACTCTGTTATACTCTGAGCAAATACAGTTTCTTAATATTAATGTTACCTTGTTTTTTTTTATTCCTTTTTTTTATTTTTTAAACCGCTCAATCTTTTTTTTAATTATTATTATTTTATTTTTTAACTGGCTCAACGCAGACATAAATTTTTTATTTTATATTAATATATTTTTTATTCTTATTTTTTAAATGGCTCAATACAGAGATTATATATTTTTTTATTATTATTATTACAATTATAATAATAATATATTCTTATTTTTTTTAAATGGCTCAATACAGACATAAATTGTTTATTATTTTATATTAATAATATATTTTTTATTCTTATATTTTTAAATGGCTCAATACAGAGATTATATATTTTTTATTATTAGTATTACGATAATAATAGTAATATATTTTCTTATTTTTTTAAATGGCTCAAGACAGAGATTATTTTTTGAATTATTATAATATTAAAATATTTTTTAAATTGCTCAATACAGACATTACATCTTGTATTTGTATTATTATTATTATATATTTTTGTTATTATTTTTCTAATAATAATAATAAGTGTTTCCGGGTTATTCAGAAAGAGGTGAAAACCTTGAGAATGACTGGAGAATTGAAAATACTAGGTCAAAATGGTCAAACCAGAAAAATTCTCCCATTTATCTCACTTTCCAAATTGGCTATTTGGTCTAGATTGTCCATTCTCCTGGCAATTCTCAAGGTTTTCACCTCTCTCTGAATAGCCCTTGTATGTTTATAAGTATATGTGTGCTTTAGTTTAGTCAGTATATAATATATTTTGATGTCTGTTTGTAAATGCAATAGTTTTGGACTTGTGAACAAGCATACCCCTCACCCCCAGCCCCCCCCCATAAAGGTACAAGAAGACTTTTCCATATTGCATTTCATAATCAATCACGTTATAGTTTTTAAAAATAAATAAAAAATAAATATTTTTTATGTTTTTTTATTATATATTTTTTAATTAATTTGAAACATTCACTTTTAAGGGTTGCACAATCCCCCCCCCAGAGTCCTCACTCCATCCTAGTGGTATTAGACTTTTTTTAAAATTTTCCAATATGAGTGAATAAAGTGCTGAGAAAAAAAATGGCAATAATAAAATATAACAAAGAAAAAAATGGCAATAATAAAATATGCTATTTCTTAATTAATTTTTCTGTTACATTTAAGCGCCCCCCCCCCTTTCTACTTCTTCGCGTCCTTCGGTTCTTCAGACGCACGCTTGCACACCTTCTTATCACACGCAGCAAATTAACTGGCTTCGTATGGTCCACATTTCAAGCTGTTACAGTATTGTTGCAACTTACACCCACCGCTGCCACCAATCCCGGAGAAAGAAAAAAGAAATAATCGAGAAATCTGTTACAGATTTTCTCAATTCCCTTTAATCTTTGATGGTCAGTAGTCTTGGAAATAATAATAATAATATATGGGAGCCTCTTCAAAGATAATTTCTGCTCTTTGTGTTGCGTTCTTGGGGGGTAACGAAAAAAAAAGATCTGATGGCTTTAAATACCTTTCCAACTGATCTGCCAGGAAATTGAGCAGATGACTACTTTGCTTCCTGTTTCGCTTCAAATGTGTTTCTCATTTACTATGTATACCGAAATAAATTCATATAGGGGACGTTACTCTTCCCATTATGTGTCTTTTTCTAGTCTCCAATAGGACGCGCGTCTAAAAGCCGAAGTGCTGCTACATCAAAAGTAGCAACAAAATGACTTGATTTCTATAATAAATGTGTAGAATTTCAGCGTTTAGGGTCGCGAGGCTACGTTTGACCCCCCCTCCCAAAAAATAAAAGACTTTATTTCTATAATAAATGTGTAGAATTTCAGCGTTTAGGGTCGCGAGGCTACGTTTGACCCCCCCTCCCAAAAAATAAAAGACTTTATTTCTATAATAAATGTGTAGAATTTCAGCGTTTAGGGTCGCGAGGCTACGTTTGCCCCCCCTCCCAAAAAAAAAGACTATAATAAATGTGTAGAATTTCAGCGTTTAGGGTCGCGAGGCTACGTTTGACCCCCCCTCCCCAAAAAAAAGACTTTATTTCTATAATGTGTAGAATTTCAGCGTTTAGGGTCGCGAGGCTACGTTTGACCCCCCCCCTCCCAAAAAATAAAAGACTTTATTTCTATAATAAATGTGTAGAATTTCAGGGTTTAGGGTCGCGAGGCTACGTTTGACCCCCCCTCCCAAAAAATAAAAGACTATAATAAATGTGTAGAATTTCAGCGTTTAGGGTCGCGAGGCTACGTTTTACCCCCCCCTCCCAAAAAAAAAGACTTTATTTCTATAATGTGTAGAATTTCAGTGTTTAGGGTCGCGAGGCTACGTTTGACCCCCCCTCCCAAAAAAAAAGACTTTATTTCTATAATGTGTAGAATTTCAGTGTTTAGGGTCACGAGGCTACGTTTCCCCCCCCCCAAAAAAAAAGACTTTCAGGGTTATTCAAAGAGATCCGAATTGCTTGAGAAAGGTAACCGAACGCTGAAAATCAGCGTTCTGTTACCTTTTTTAGCCATTCGACTATCCAGAGTGCAGGCAATCCGCCAAACCCTGACGAATTGCCTGCACATTCGGTGCCTGTTCGGTGCCTGTTCGAGGGCAGTGAAATCCCCATGAAAAAGCACTGCTTCGGCTATTCAGAGAACACAAAACAGCAGTGAAAGGTTCCCCTAATGCCCTGCCATTCGGTGGTTTCATTCGGCAGGTTTATTCAGACGAATCCAATAGGCTTCAATGTTAAAAATATTCCCGTTTTAATTCAATATCTAATAAACCGTTCATTATAAAATTCTGCAGTAAAGAGTCTCTTTATATATAGATTTTTTAAGATATTTTAATAATTTTTACGGATTTATTTTATTTTAAAGTCTTCTTCTTTTTTCTGTAACAGTCCTCTTTATTATCATTCCCTGGATCTCATATGTAAATTTCAGGCATTTTCGCTCAGTAGTTTCTTTGTAAACAGTGTTTCACTTTTCAATAATTCATGCAAACTGTTTTCCTAATTTATTCACTGCCTCTTCTGCGGTGTCGGCTTTCTCCGGAGGCTGCGATCGGCTCCTGCTCGGGTTTTTCCGTGTTTTTCGGCAGGTTAATCCAGATGTTTTTGAGGGTTTTCGGCGTGCATTCGCTGGGTTTTGCGGTGAGTTTTTGAGGGTTTGCGGCAGCCTCTCCCTGCAATTCGGTGACCCTGTGGTGCTTGCTGAATACACCGCAGGGTCACCGAAATGGGATCGGCAAAAGGAACCGAATTGAAGAGAACGAAACGTCACCGAACGTGCAGTGACTTTTGAATCTCTTTGAATAACCCTGTTTATTTCTATAATAAATGTGTAGAATTTCATCGTTTAGGGTCGCGAGGCTACGTTTGGCCCCCCCTCCCAAAAAAAAGGACTTTATTTCTATAATAAATGTATAGAATTTCAGCGTTAGGGTCGCGAGGCTACGTTTGGCCCCCCCTCCCAAAAAAAAAGACTTTATTTCTATAATAAATGTGTAGAATTTCAGCGTTAGGGTCGCGAGGCTACGTTTGACCCCCCTCCCAAAAAAAAAGACTTTATTTCTATAATAAATGTGTAGAATTTCAGCGTTAGGGTCGCGAGGCTACGTTTGGCCCCCCCTCCCAAAAAAAAAGACTTTATTTCTATAATAAATGTGTAGAATTTCAGGGTTTAGGGTCGCGAGGCTACGTTTGCCCCCCCTCCCAAAAAAAAAGACTTTATTTCTATAATAAATGTGTAGAATTTCAGCGTTTAGGGTCGCGAGGCTACGTTTGGCCCCCCCTCCCAAAAAAAATAGACTTTATTTCTATAATAAATGTGTAGAATTTCAGCGTTTAGGGTCGCGAGGCTACGTTTGACCCCCCTCCCCAAAAAAACTGATTCTCTCATAGAAAACAATTGTAAAATTTCCAGTAACACGCTAGAACTCAAAACCTGGACACCTGATTTGATAGACATGAATAATATTTAGTGGATGACTTTCCGCTCGGACATCGTCGCATTTAAAGTCATTTTTTTAAAATATTTATTGAATATATTATATAGCTTACGGCAACGACAAGTGCATTCATTTTTCCCTAGACTTAAAATTTAAGAAATTTATGTTTTAGAATTAACACTTTTCTCTATTTCTTATGTATCCTGTATTTTATGGTAATAATAATGTATTTTAATTTTAAATTATCCAAGGGTGCAGAGGCTGCAAAAATCGTTGTACTGACGTCAATGACTCTATACTTGTCCTATCTGGTCCTTATTTATGTGTGTGTAAAGCCACATAATGGCACGGTTGTTAAAGAGACCATGCATACCATAAACAGTTTAAATATATATTTTTTTAAAATATATTCTAGTTAATTTTTTTAAAAAAAAATTTTGACGAACATTCGAGGGCTTCCGACTTTTTTATTTTGTCTCCTAATATACGCCGCGCTTTCCGATCAAGTCCCATTATTTAATTTGTATTCTCCAGTTTATGTATTGAAATGTCTAGCAATTACTCGGGTGATTTGAAAAGACTCGCGGATGTAATGCGCGCTCTGAGATACATACGTGGGAAAAAAAACGTGGCTTTCCGAGTGTATAAATGCATTGGAAATGTTTTATAAAATACATTTGCACGCAGGTTCCCGGGGGGATTGTGTCATTTCTGTCGTTAATTGCTCTATTTCCCATGACACTTTGCCCGAAGAATGAAACCCTGAGATGCCAAAATTTCTCTCCGCGTTCATTTAGGATGATGACGGCCCTCAATACCTGTCATTTTGCGTCTCGCTCGCCATGTGGCCACCTGCTTCCAACCGCGTAATATACCGGACATAGCACGGGGGGGGGGCTTTTTCGGGAGTGTTAATATTGCTGCGTGCAACACCGATGCTCGCTTTTAGAACCGAACACTTAATTTTACGATTTAGGATTATAATATATACATTTTAAATTTATTTTTTTGACCCTGGAGAGATGGGGTTGCATTCGGCATACAAATAAGAATTTATCAGGCTGTCGTCCTGAAATGTTGCGGAAGTGATTTAGGAGGACTCGGCCAAAATCTTGTAAACGCCATAGCTTGCTGGTTCTCTCCAGAGGCCGAGGGGAGAGCTCTGATGTAGACCAAACGACACTTATCTTGAGACCCCTCATTGTTAATTGAAGTGTAGTGTCGGAAAGTTTTTGTGCAGCTGTTGTGACCACTCCAGATAAACATACAGCGAGCAGCCCATTGATATTGCAATATAGTTTTTTATTATCAGCTTTTTTTGTCGTCGTCGTCCCCCCCCCCCATCCCCTTCAATACAAGAAGAAGAAATAGCAACTAAAAGCCCCGAACCTTCGCAGAAATGTATTAAGTTCCTCGCGCACAATGGGAAACACATTGAGGCATTCTGTTTGTCAGTGCCTTCTTTAAAGTTTGTGATTGATATACATTTGCTGTGATCCGCAGCACCTGGGGAAGCATCCTTTCCTTTCCTTTTTTATCTTTCCCTTTCTTTAATCATTCGTTCTTTTTGTTGTATTTTTTCTTTTTCTTTGCAGAGTAGCGTTACTCGTGTTTTGGTCCTGCAGAACAGTTCCAGGATTTAGCTCTTACGAATAATGAAATGCTCTATAAAACATAACACAAATTAAATGTGATGTCTAAGTGTTGCGTTAAGTAGTCATCGATTCAATAGACTCTGCTGGTGGAAGATTAAAGCCTCGATCTTTTCTAGAATCGTCCTGCTGTAAACGCTCGCCTAATATTATTGAGTTATAGAAAACAAGATGTAGGATTCTATGAGATGCAAAACGGTATTACTAGTGTGTTCCAATACATTAACACACCACACACAACACACCAGATACACAACACACACCCACACGATACACACCACTCTCAAACATGATGTCTTTCATAAATATCTGACTTGATTTGGATCTCATTATTGTTGAGAAGTTGTTGAAGTGTTGAGCAAAGCTTCATCAAGCTATTGTTTTGATTCTCGAGAACATTGTGTAACATTCTTGAATTATATAAAATAAAATACAGAATTTTGGGAAATACAAGACAGTATTAGTAGGTTACAATTCACCAACACACACACATCCACCAGATACACACCACACACCCACTTGATACACACCACACACACATACCACACACCCACTAGATACACACCACACACACCAGATACACACCCACTAGATACACACCACACACCCACTAGATACACACCACACACACCAGATACACACCACAAAATATACCAGATACAAACCACACACACACATACACCAGATATACACCACACACACACACATCCACCAGATACACACCACACACACACTAGATACACCTGACACCACACACACACACACCAGATACACACCACACACACACACATCCACCCACCAGATACAAACCACAAAATATACCAGATACACACCACACACACATACCAGATACACACCACACACACATACCAGATACACACCACACACCAGATACACACCACACACACATCCATCAGATACATACCACAAATCCATCAGATACCCACCACACACCCACTAGATACACACCACACACACACCACACTCCCACTAGATACACAACACACCAGATACACACACAATCGCAAGATACACACCACACAATATACCCGAACTACACTACACACAATAGATACGCACCAAACACACACACACCTGATACACACCACACACATACACTCTGGATCGTTCATACATATCTGATTTGGTTTTTATTTAATTATTGTTTGCTATTGTTGATCGAGGCACCAGCAATTATTGCTATTGTTTTGATTGTTGAGAACATATCATTGTCTCAGCATTTCCTAATTTATTTCCCGTGCCTAAAACTGGCCATGTGTCATATATTTATTAGTCAGAGGAGCCGCCCATTGGTGCAGTGCGATTGATTGACCGTGCTTTACCGGTCCTTTGAGTTGTTGGATCCCAGTTGCTTTGCTAGGCTTAAGTATGTAATTTACAATACGTAACGTACTGAATTAAGTCATGTTATGCTATCGCTTGCAAGGTGTGCTTTTTGGTTTTGTATTAAATATTTTTGATTTATTAATGTTGTGCACATAATCTTTTCCTTATATCTAACCCCTCTTTACCCGGCATGCCCATACAGTCCATGCCCATACAGTCCATGCCCATAGAGTCCTTAGACGACCAGGTTTGTTATAACGCTTGCTTTGGATACTTTTGTAATGCAGATACACATTTCACAATGTAGTGAAGCTACAGAAGTATATTCTATTTATTTCTTGACCATGAGAGTTCGGTTCACGTATACCATGCTGACATGTTCTTGTTTTTCCTCTTCAGCTTCTTATTTGGATTAGGGATTTTCACAATTGATACGGCTGCTCTAGGGTTGAGTTTCGTATCTGATTAGCAAGCCGTTTTTCGTCCTCTCGCGTTACGCACAAGCTGTGTTTGCACCTCATACCCACAAAACCGCATACCTGTACACACTTAACAGAGACGGCATTTGGCAAGGCAGATACGGAAATTCAGTCGTGTCCTACTTCACACTTGGCTGACCAGACCTCTTGGGAAATGTAGTCTTGGGCTTACGTGTATTCATTTGTGTCAGGAACTGCGTACAGCTCTTTAATTGGCCAAAAGATTTAGACGTTTCGTAAATATGGCCATTTGTATACCTAAATGGGCACTCTACGGTTAAAGTGGAAACTGAAGCATTAACCCCTCCCAACCTCTATCCGTATACCTTATTTACTTTTTAATCAAAGAGTCTCTTAAATACTTGACACTCATTCCAGCCCTGAAACCCTTGGAGCAGGGCTGTCAAAAGCATGGCCCCACCAAGATGCTGATGACTACAATTCCCAGAATTCTTTGAATGCGTTAAATGGACAGGGAATCATGGATGTTGTAGTTCAGTAACATCTGGGGGGGCCGGAGTTTGACGGCCCTGCTTTGAAACTTATCCAAGCTGGCAGCCGCTGTTACTTCCTGTAACAGCAGGGTGCCAAAGTAGACAGGGGGCGCGACACTCGCTCAATCACCTAACCAATCCATGGATTGGCTCTTGTTATGCGTTCAAATAGAGTCATTGGCCTGTCAGGAATGTGCATTCCTAAATCCCGCTAAAACGTCCCCGCTCGGGTGAAAGGAAGAATCGAGGACACTCAGGTCACCACGAATACTAATATTACTAATGGACAGTCGTGTGCCGCTATAAAAGGGGAAAATGTTTTAAAGCTTGATGGTGGAGATCATAAATTATTCTGTTACTTCCAAAGGTTATTTATATGGATTTTTTTATCTGTTGGACATAAACATTATGAAGATTCAATTCTATTCACTAGAAAAAAGTGTACCCCGTAAATGTAAAAGGTGCATGATTTTAACCCCTTCACTACCAAGTGATTTTCCAAAAAAACATTGTCAGAAACCAGTGTTTTTTTTGTCAAATTATTTTTAATTCATTATAAAGTAAGAAATATTTGAGCTTCTACCCATAGTATTTCTTATTGTAAATAACTTATTTTTGGCCAGTAGATGGCGCCATCTACTGCCAACTTGAGTTAGAGGTTCAGGCGACTGGTCTATTTTCTTCTTTTACTCTCTGCCCGATATTTCAGAGCTTTCATCAGCTGATTTTACAGTTTTAGCTTTTTCGGCATTATGCCCACAGGGCTAAAACTTTGGGGGCACCTTCAGCAGCCCAAAAGCAAACAAATTTCATTTGCTTTTGGGCTGCAGATCTACATACCAAGATATCTCGGTATCAGGGCACCGGCTGGTACCTTTGAAACCCAAGATATCTCTATCTGTAGTGAGGGGGTTAATACCCGATGATTTGCCTCAGATATTAATAATAAAACATATATATTTGAGCTTCACGTTTATCATGAGGTCGTCAATTCCAGTTGCCACTTTATAAGCATTGGGGCCATGAGAAAAACTGCCATGAACGCTCAAAATGAGAACTGAAGAGCAGGTTCTTGAAAACCAAAATGTGAACCATGATTCGATGTAAAAGGTTCTTTCGGTTTCGATGAAAGTCTTGGACGTTTCACCCATAGTTAACATAATGCACTGCAGCTACGTGCTGAATAAAACCTAGAATCTAGTGGTAAAAAAACATTTGCCAGCACTATTTTGAATGCTGTTCTTTATTAAATCACGATACAATAATGAGTCTGCCTAGAAAGCATTTTCTTAGTGATGTACCAAATTCTCTTTTATTGTGTGTATTGCTCACTGTGACATTTTCTTTCTAGTGGAATTTACGTTAGTCTTGTTTTCATCCTTTTAATCCGACGTTTATATACATAGTTGAAAAGCATCTGGTTGTAGCCTGTTACTATGACGGGCAACAGGTCTGTAGTGTCTATTGTTGTGTTTTGTGGCCAGTGATTTGGAGGAAGATATTCCAGCCTTTCAGTGTTTCCAGGATCACCCTAATCTAAAAACGGAACGTTTTGAAACGTGGTGGGGTTAACTGGTAGAGGGGGAGAATGAAGCGTTGGTGAGCTCTCAAGGGACTTAGATGCTTACGTGTCGAGCGGTACTGATGCAAGTGCACTGAGATTCGTTGGCTGGTCGGAAATGCAGAGCTGTGCATCTCAGTCCTGAATCCTGGAAGGTTGATCAGCTAGAGGAGAGTTTTTAACATATTCTGGGATTAAAACGGGAGGAGAGGTGTTGAAGGATGGTTGTGAGGGGTTAATAATTATTCCCACCATTCACCACCTCCCGTTTTATCTGCAGGATATCCCTTTTAATGCGTCTTAAGTATTGTCTACCTGCCTTCATCTCTTTCTCCATTACTTACTTCATTGTTTTAACATCTGGCTTCTTAAAATAAATAAATAATCTGTAGAGCACTAGCCAAGACACGAAGCATCAGAACGTTGTTTAGCTTTGGAGATTCACATAGATGCGCGGTCCTTCATCCACTTGTGCAATCCCATATCCTAATAAAGACCAGGTGGTGGCTGGAAGATTTCCATGACTTGTCCAATCCTGCAAAAAAAATATGCAGAGCCCTATTCCCACGTGCTGGTAAACGGAGCCGGTAAGGGGCCGAAAATCGTCACCAGGCCATTTCCGTTACCGGTTCCCTTTAATCATACCTATTTTGACCCAGCTACTGTATTAGTGGCTAGATTAGGGAGCTGCAGACAGATATATGAGCCACTGCTGGTATCAGCTCCTGGAGTCCATAGGAGCCCGTTGCAACTCTGCGGTGAGCTCTGTGCAAGGGATCACGTGGCAGCCATGGCAGAAGTGCAGATGGACACTAGGAACTATTTGCACCCTGTCTTTTGCTGCTCACAGCGATAGGGACCAGTGGATCATGCCGTCATGTACCGCAGTATGAGATCAAGGAATTTTTTGGCCTATTTATTCTAATGTGTTAAGTGATTTTGCTTTTGCAAAATCACTTAACACCAGGTTTTGGTAAACAGCAATTCTTTCAGAAAGACCATCTCCAGAGGGGAAGAACGAGCTACCTTGGAATAGCTTGTTCTTCTCCACCTAGGCACAAATAAACGGCTCCTGTACAAAGTATACGAAATGTATAACCACTGATTTACAGTATGGAGTCACAATAAACGAGCCGCAAGCAGAGCGCACTGAAGGTTGGAAAAGCAACTCCAGCCATTGAATTATAGGCAAGAGAGTCACATATTTTTGCAGGAGGACATTGATACTTTTAGGATAATTCAATGTAAGCAGGTTACAACGTTTAGGCTCTGCGTGAGAAACATCCTCACTAAGCGTGAAAGATTCTACATGTACTGGTTTAGGGCAATGTGAAGTCAGTATGTTAAAAGCACTGAAATTTGCCGAGTACTTTAACAAAATGTGAGCATTTCTTTCATTTACGAGATGTCTAGAAGCACAGGAAGGGATCTGAAGTAAATGGGCCGGAATGCTTTTAGGGCATCACTGGTAATTCCTATTTAAACATGTCAGGAATTCCTGACATCTCAATACCATGAAACTCTCTCCGGGAAAACCATCTAGCAACGTGTAGCACTTACACAAATATTTATATGTATAATACTGTTTACATACATATATATATTTATTGTTTTTTCTAAAAAAAAAATACTATATATAAATATAATCAAGTTTATAATAGTGGAAGACATTTACACAGCCCAACAATTCAGAGAACGGCTTCACAGAGCTCATGTGCTACATTCCCCATATGCAGCAAGGAACTCTGGGAAGGACATGCAAATTAAGTCTGCAATTTACCACTTTTTTGCATCCCGGGTCTGGTTAAACTTGATTATTTGCTATGTGGAGGTTTTTAATCTCACTTTTTGCCCTCCACCACAATTTAATGAGTATCGATTTGGCCTCCGGGTTAAGCATCAAATAGCAACGAGTCATGGCCTATCTCCTGCTGATGAGGGCATAATAAGCCTGAAACAGCTCTCCAGGATTGGCTGTGGCTGGTTGCATAATCTGACCTTTGCTAAAAAAAAATAAGCCATCTAGTATGGCACGGCACTGGCAAGGAGGGTTCTGTGTTAAAACAGACTCAGGGTGCAAAGAAGTGGGAACTTGTGGACTTCATTTGCATATCCTTCCCAGAGTTCTTTGCTGCATATGGGGAATGTAGCACATAAGCTCTGTAAAGCAGTTGTCTGAATTGCTGGGATGTGTAAATGTCTTCCACAATTATAAACTTTATTATTTGGTATGTGGAGGCTTTTAATCTCAGTTTTTGCCCTCCACCATAACTTAAGTGTGTGTGTATATGTATATGTGTATATATATATATATATATATATATATATAAGAAGTTGTGGACTTCATTTGCATATCCTATGCAGAGTTCTTTGCTGCATATAGGAAATGTAGCACATGAGGTCTGTAAGCGGTTCTTTAAATTGCTGGGATGTGTAAATGTACTCTGCAACTAAAAACTTTATATATATATATAATTTAACCAAATGTGAACGGGCAGAAAGCCAGAAACCAAAGAAATGAATGAATGTTGCACTGTGAAAAAATAAATACAATTATAAATTCTTCTTACAGAAATAGTCTTTAGTGTATTTTACCCATTTGTAAATTTGCATAGGAACTATTTATTGACGGTTTTACTGAACTTTATTTTAAAATGAAATTACTTGTTTTCAAAGATGTTTCAAAATCCTACTTTTTCCAAGCAATACAGGGAGGGATATAATTCTTAAAATGTATTTATTTGTATTTATCGGGAGACTTAGGACTTGCTTTCCATCCGTTGTTATCGGGTGATGTCCTTGCACATAGCTGCTGATTGCAGAAGAACACCCTGCCAATATAAGGCGTCCCCAAACTGCATTCTGTATGACTGCGCATTTTTACAGGGTTATTCAGAGAAAGGTGAAACGGCGGAGAACTTTTGGAGAAGTGAAAATTCTAGCAGGGTAATTCAAAGAGATCCGAATTGCTTGAGAAAGGTAACCGGACGCTGAAAATCAGCATTCGGTTACCTTTCTTGGCCATTCGGCTATTCAGAGAGCAGGCAATTCGCCAAATCCTGGCGAATTGCCTGCACATATGGTGCCTGTTCGAGGGCAGTGAAAACCCCATGAAAAAGCACTGCTTCGGCTATTCAGAGAACACAAACCAGTAGTGAAAGGTTCCCCTAATGCCCTGCCATTCGGTGGTTTAATTCGGCAGGTTTATTCAGGAGAATCCCATAGGCTTCAATGTTAAAAATATTCCCGTTTTAATTCAATATCTGATAAACCGTTCATTATAAAATTCTGCAGCAAAGAGTCTCTTTATTTATAGATTTTTTTGTATATTTTAAGCATTTTTCTAGATTTTTTTTTTTTTTAAAAAGTCTGATTATTTACTTATTTTTTAACTTATTTTTTCTGTAACAGCCCTTTTTATTATCATTCATTGGATCATATGTAAATTTCAGACATTTTCGCTCAGTAGTTTCTTTGCAAACAGCGTTTCACTTTTCAATCATTCATGCAAACTGTTTTCCTAATTTATTCACTTCACTCTGTCTGCGGTCTCGGCTTTTTCCGACGGCTTCGCTGCGTGTGATCGGCTCCTGTTCAGGTTTTTCCGTGGTTTTCGGCAGGTTAATCCAGATGTTTTTGCGGGTTTTCGTCGTGCATTCGCCGGGTTTTGCGGTTAGTTTTCGTCGGGTTTGCGGCGACCTTTCCCTGCAATTCGGGGACCCTGTGATGCTTGCTGAATACACCGCAGGGTAACCGAAATGGGATCGGCAAAACGAACCGAATTGAAGAGAACGAAAAGTCACCGCACGTTCAGTGACTTAACGTGCGGTGACTTTTCGAATCTCTTTGAATAACCCTGTTGGTCAAAATAGCCGATTTAGAAAGTGAGATAAATGGGAGAATTTTTCTGGTTTGGCTATTTTGACCTAGCATTTTCACTTCTCCAGTTATTTGCCTGGTTTTCACCTTTCTCTGAATAGCCCTGTTAATCTTGCGTCGGATGAAGATGCCGAATAAAAAAAAAGGGACTAAAAAGTTGGCGGATGGGTAGAAAAATCCAAAAGTGGTACAAGCTTTGATTTGAAGAATTCATGGGATAGATGTAATATTGCGTGCCTGCAAAATAATTTGGGGTTTCTACCTGGGGGTTGCTGGTGCAATAAATATTATTTAATCTATTATTAGAATATTTTGATATTATTAATATATTATATTAAGGTAGGCCCAACGTGACGACGTTGCTCACTGACTGTTATCGTTTGTCAAACTCTGGTGCCTAAATCCCCATCCACCTCATCATTACAGGGCAAAGGGCATCCTTGCCACCAGGCCCAGCAGGCATCTCGGAGATCAAGATTAGAAACAGATTTATTGTCTTCTCCCACCCATTGCCTAACAATCAGCACCTCCATCTAATTACAGCATGCGGAGTGTATGGAGTGTGGTTTGCAAAACAAAAGCATATGTGATAAGATGGATTTATTTACTGAAGACGCCATGCATCGTAACTAATGCCATAAGGGTGTTCAGCTATGTGCTAATTTATACTAAATATTAATATTTCCCGTGATATTCCATGCAGCGTATGTTATAAAAACATTCCTGCATGTGCATCGCTGGAAAAGATGGCTGTGCAGAGCCGTGCCATGTAATAGCTGCTCGGGGTTGAGGAGTCGTGTGTTCTACATCTTTATTGCATTCTATGAAAACAAAAAAACAAACAAAAAAAACTTGAAAAATAATAATAACGGTCCTTTGAGGCGTCTGCTTTGTGTATTTATTTATTTTTAAATGTATAATTAACCTTTTTTACTTTTATGGGAGGAAATGGTTCACGGATTAAAAGTAGGTCTAAAACCTCTCTAATGCTATTGCGCGCCTTAGAGGGAATAAGATGGGATTTTTGGCTCTAAACCACATGAAAGGAAAGAGGTTTTGTTGACAGGGAACGCTTCCAAAGATCATTATCTGCAGCGGTGGTGGGGAGGATGGGACACAGCAAATCCGACTTTTTCCTTTAACCTATTTTTCTGGCTTATTTCTTACGTCGCACGGGCGTCAAATCGCTGGTGACTGGCAAAGACACATTGAATCGTTGTCCATCAGCTTTTGCTGGTTGAGGTTTTGTACGTCCATGGCGTAAAAGCTACACAACTTCAAACTCTCTGAGGGATAAACCGATTTATTGATTTCCTTTCCAATGTTCTAAATGTTTCGTGTAAACACGACTCAATGGGACAGGAGTTAGTGAACATTCACCCCTCTTTGAAGTCCTTAGCATTATTCTTATTATCCTTTATTTATATAGCGCCACCTATTCTGCAGCGCTTTACAAGATCAGTGTACAAGGAGTTGATACATTGGAATATCACACATGGATGATGACCTGATTCAGGGGGACCCTGTTCCCAAAGGAACTTACAATCTATGAGATGTACGAGTATTTTGTGAGGTAGGCGCATCCATATCGTCAGGTAACTTACCCACGGACACTCGCTGGTGGCGTCTTCTGAGTGGGATCGAGTCGACTTTCCATGATTGTAGATCAGCGACCTGGTGGTTAGGTTGAACCTGCTTCTCGTAAAGTCGAGACTTCTCCATAGTTGTATTGGAGGGATGTGCTGAATGCTATTTTCTCCAGTTGAAGGGTAGAGACATTACCACTGGAATCCACAGCCGATAATGTGTGGTAGGCAAGTATGTACCGTTAGGTGTCTTGCCCAAGGTCACTTACTAGAGTGGTGCTCTGGCCAGGATATGAACCTGGGTCTCCATGGTTATAGAGTAGTGATGTTACCTCTACCCCATCCAACATAATGTGTCCACCATTCATGGTCCTCTTGGACTTGAGAAACAGTGGTCAAGGAGAGGTCTGAAGGTGTATAGGGGACTATGGGGATCATAGTCTGGTCTTTACATCACCCCAAAAAACATATGTTGGTTTTAAGATTATAAGTAAAGACCTATATCTACATGTAACAGGTTACGCAACTATGGTCAGTCTCCTCCTGGTCTACCATTAATGCCCCCGCTTGATGTAATACACGATAGTATCATCATTATAAAAAAAATGTCTTCAATTGTGATGTCACCGTGATAGCCGAGTTAAGGGAAAAACAAAACTAAAATGCGGTAAATGCATTAACGAAATATAATTTGTAATGATTTCAGACAAAGTATAAATCATATTTAAAAACAAACCGTATCAACACAAAGGTGTGTTTGTGAAAATGTTGCAAATGTGTTTATTGCAGTTGTTATAAGCTACTTTTGAGGAGAGTAAGACTGCTTCCAGGATCCAACAGATGGCATGTGAAAAGCAGAAAAAAATAAAAAAACTATAGTGATTTCTGTGTATATACACGATGATACAGTATATCGGTTGGTGGTGCAGCCACGTACGTGCAGGCGGAGCTACGTGGGCACCACTTGCTGTGAGGCTGGGAAACATGCTGAGTGCCAGGCAGTCTTGTTAATATTAAGTATATTTTGTTTGTTTTAGGAATCATTTAAAATTCTTGTTTTATTTGCTTATTTTATGATTTTTGTAATTGAAATTCTGATTATTATTCTCATTAAATAAAAGTACCTACGCATGTGACGCTGCTCTGGTCTCTTCTCCCATCCTTTTACTCTATCTCCATGTGTGTTACCTTTTATTTTTATGTATACCGTCTGTATGAACCTGTAAAAAAGACACATGAGGGTTTATATCCACATATATGGCTGAGTCTGTAATAGGAAACCTAGTGAAAAAACTTGGCACACCCAGTAACCATATGCATCTCCCTATAAAAAGTTCAAAAGATCCCCCTTGTGTAGGGATCATAGAGAACATACCAGAGCACTATTACCAACCAGAAGTGTCGATGTTAGGCTCCCTAAAGTGTGAGTGTCAGCATTGACCATTTATTACAGATTGTAATACATATACATCTTGTAAGAGATGGTGGCTATGTTGCTTGTTCTTCTTGTTCATGTTTTGGTCCACCTTGATCGGAAGAAAGGGAGAGAAACCTGGGAGCTTCCAGACTTTGACGAGAAAAAAATATTTTTTTGAGGCTCATGAATATGTGAGTGAGATTCAATACCATCATAAGCTTACGAATACTAGATTATCGATACTTCATTTTTTGTATATTCTGTCCTTCTTCCTTCTTGTAAGGTTACAGTTAGTGTTCCTTGCTAGTCATACAAGAGGACTGTGTTTACCACTTCTTGTAACAATTACAAACATATGCACAGTACATGGTTTTTGTACAATGGTCTTCATCAAGCTTGAAATGTGGCATTTTTGTCACCCCTTTCACACCATGATTGAGAAATGTTCAGCCTCATCTGATCATATTGTCTTATGTTTTGCACAAATACCCCAAACGCAATGGTTTCCTGAAGGAAAAGTAAGGATGTATACTGCAGTGTGTGCATGGTGGATGTCAAGCTTGGTCTAGGCATGCTTAGAAAGCTCTATCTTGTATTGTAGGCAAACAGAGAACTTTAACGTGCCCTTGGCTGAGAGGGAGCACCTTCTGTTGCACATGTTTAGATTGTTGGAAATAATGTTGTCCAATACCATATAGAGGACAACAAATAACATTCCTGAGAGAGATGTGCTTGGTCCAGGTCAGTTGTGAAGCAATTCTGATTCATTCTTAGCACCATGGAAGGTGGGATAAAATCAAAACTCACAAAGACCGAGAACTTATTAAAGAGATAATGTAGGGTTAAAATGGGAGGTGGGGATAGACTGTTATCGATCAACCCCTTCTGACCCTTCCAACACTCCCCTCCCTGTTAAACCTTTAGTGACTCCTATGCTAGTCTTTATTCCAACGTTGGGCATCTTCAGCGCTGGCCCACATGTTGCATCTTCCACTCAAGCTGCAGATGATAAGTGACCGGCGGAAGGCTCGACAGAGTGTCCAGATAATCCAGTGACTCTCCGTGAGAGCCATTGGCTGGTCAAGAATGTGTTTTCCTAAATCCTGGAAGGACAACCAGGTCACTATGACCGCCCATTACCTGCAATGGTCATTGAGTCTTGAGTGTCACTTTAGGAGAAAAAGGAGCCATTGGCAAGTGTTCATTCCTGACCTTTTTCCAGGAGTCACTTACTGATCTAAGATTTCTGGGGGAGCTATTATGGCTGAATCAGCCCTCCAAGACATCCTGCAGTTGGGCGGATGATGGGGCTGAACTCAAGGCCCATCATTTTATAGAGTATCTTTTTAAGCCAGTTTTGATTCACGTTCACGTGAGCACTGCTCTTCTCTAACGATTAACACCTTCCTTTTTACTCATACAAAGCTCTACGCTATAACATGCATGAAAATAAAATCCTGTCACAGCTAGTTATAATAAATTCATTAATGATGTTAAAAACTAGGCAGATGACGAGTACACGATGATATGCGTGCCTTATTATTTGAGTTATCAGTAGTTATTAATATGCAAACATAATATGATTTTATTGTGTTGACGATCTTGTTTTTTTTTTCTATTTTCTACCCATTGCGCTGTGTATTTAGAAATTGATAATTACATGTTTGACGCTTTTAATACTTATTGGGAAAGTATCTTAGCACCAGAATCTAGATTTTAAAAGCTAGATAAATATGTCTGCCCTTAAATGTTAGTTGCAGCACTGGCCTTGAGGTAGGTGTATATTTCGCACATTTGTTGGCATTTTCTCCAATATAAAGTGCCGTTTGTGTACCAACCTGAAGGTAGCCAAGACATCCAAATATTAAAAAAAAAAAAAAATCGAGTTCCCTGATTTGCCCTTAAATAAATGGGCAGATGCTGCTGACATCCTCTTTATTTATATTTAAGTTATTCATTTTGTTTTAGATGATTTTTACTCACCTTTTTTCCTTGGTGCACGCAGCTCCTCCTCTTCCGGTCAGGGACTTCCGAATCTGGAAGTCCCTGAAGCTTTTCTACGCAATTTGCGCTTGTACACAAGTTGTGCAGCATAGGAATCACAAATTGTGCTCCACTACAGGACTTGTGAACTTTATATACGCAAGTTCTGTAGCGCCTGTGCAGAACGATGGTTCGGAGATGTATGCGCATGTGCAAATCCGATCCATCGGCGGCCTGTCTGAGACTGCACGCTACAGCAGGTTGTCTCAGAGAAGGTGACGTTGGCATGCTGTCTACGTGCTGATGTCAATAGTGACCGGCAGCTGGGAAAATTAAAATTTCAGCTACTCGTAATGCTGGGTGGGGTGGGGGTGGCGGAAACTCCTCCACTTCACGCAGCAATATCTCCAGATCGAGGCAGAGGGGGGGGGCTCTACATATCCTGACCATTTAAAAAATATAAATTGGATAGGGTGTGTAGAGTGTCTTTTTAACGGGTGAAGAAGTCCATGAGTTTAACCCCTTAAGGACCAATGACAGAACTGTATCGTCATAATAAATACATTGAATTTAGAGACCCTTGATCCTTAAGGGTTTAAGTAAGTAATGCACATATATTCCATGCTTGTGGGTTTACTAATATTGGAAATAGTATGCAGGGCTCGCTCACACTACATGCAAACATTGAATAGTTATGATCTGAACCAGACGCAGGACCTCATACATTACTTATCGTTGATGTTCGAGTAAATTTAGCTGGTTTTATTATGCAGTTATTTGCTGTGTACTTATCTTTATTAATATGATCAACGCTCTATCTCTAGACTATAAATTAAGTCTGCACAGAAGCTGTTTTTGGGTATTACTAAATTGCTATCATATTAGAACCTCAATTTTGATGCTGTGTCGTTATGCGTTTTAGCTAAAGGATATGTTTTCTGGGCATATTTTAAGAGGTTTCTAATGTTTGTCATTAACTCTTATGAGAAATGCAGCAAACTCCTATCTTTTCCTTATGGTTTCAAATTAGCAAATTGCTAGTGAATAACTATCGTTCCTGCTCGGATGCTGCTCAAGCTTTAAACCACTCTGTTTGTAAATGGAATATAAAATACTTGTATGTATTCAAATTGCCACATGCGGTTAGTGCTGTGGAATACTTTATTATGGTAATTGCCAAATTGCATTTAACCTTTCATTTCACCGAAGTCATGGAACTATATCAGAGTATAGTGTGCTATAAACTCACTACTGTATAGTTGCTCTGTATGTTTATTAGGGATTGTTGGCCAAGTCTGGAATTTCATCATAATATTTGGAATGAGGGAGTATTTTTTATTTAAACACTTGTTCTTTTATCCAATAGGCAAGATGGGAAAATGCCCCAAATCCTATTTGTAAGGGGTATCTCAGAGCCTGTTACCACAGACAAGCATAATGGCACAGTAAGTGGTGAGATGATCAAAAGAACTTTGGTGCTGAGACAAGGGAGAAGGGCTGAAAGGTAAAGGAGTGTGACAACTGTATCTCAGCTGGGCCTCCACTTTTGTATTCCACTACGGACCATGAAATGTAAAAGTGGGTCTGCCCATGTTCATATAACTGCTAGTAAAGGTTTTAAAATTCAATATAATATCCGTTATAAAAAACTCTTCAAGCGGACTCGATACCTGATAGTTGTTAAACACACACCATTCAAATAGGAATATTAACTTTCTGACGACATCAAAAACCCTTTGCTGCAGAGTTGATCTTGTCACAAGGTTAACTTGGCACTTTATTCTGAAAGGTGTAGAAGACCTAGACGTTGATACAATGTTTGTGTTAAAAGCAAGCTATAATTGGAGGTCCCCAATACCGACATGGTGGATCATTGATCAATCTAGATTGAATCTGGCAAGTTCCCCACTGTGGACCATTCGCTCTGTTTTATAGAAACCATAAAACACTAAGGGCCAGATTACAATGGTGATGCTAACAGGGAAACCCGTGCCTGTAGGTTTCCCCTAGCATCCCCATTTTAGCCTGAGATTCCTGTGCAGGCGCTACTTTAGCACCTTGCCCCAGAACCATGTGCTACCCACAGTGATACTCATGGTATCGCTTCCACGTCGCCGTGAGTACCTATCACCACACCCCCAACACTAAAAAAGAACAGACTTCCATCCTTTGACTTGCGGTGGTGGATATAAGGATCATCTTGTACTGGTTACAAGTATAAAACATTTTATCACCTTACGGTATATCTTTAGTATGTGGACTGCTCTCACTATTTTTGTGATTGTGACTCAAGAGCCTTTATCATATGCTAAAGTCGATGCGGCCCTTGATGCATACTATGTAACCCGGCAAATCCAGACCTCCCACTTTTGACAGGTCCAGGATTGGGTGAGAGAGGTCTTGACCATGAGGGAGCATGGCTGCAATTTACTTAATCTCCATCACGGCCATGCTCCCAAAAGGGGTGGGTCATGCCAGTGGCATATGTCGGTAGAGTATCCAGTTGCCCTGCTCAGCAGCCAATTAGGGTTGCTTATACACCAGCACTGATTTTAACCATTTAAGCACAGTGATAGCCATGAAACAAGCACTCGCAGTGCATCCACCCCTGCAGGCCTCTTAAAGATCAGGTGAAAGCCTAGGACTGCTGAGTGATCGGGAGGACTGTGTGGAAACCATGTGTGACACGGCTGGGCCTTGTGACCTGGCAGGTTCGAAAGTGAACAGCAAGGGGATAAATTGTGCTAAAGTGCTAAATTCTAGGCAAAATTGGAGTGTACTTATTTATAATATGATGTGCTTACTACATGCTTTTTGATAGCTTAATCTTTTGTTTGGTGTTCTCAAATTAGGAGAAGGAGAACCAACCAAGGGCAACTGGGCATTGTCCCTGCTGTTGGTAGATTGTTTTATATTTAGGGTCGTTGATATTTTATAAACTGCTGCTTAGGTTATTTTCTTTTAATGCCAGAGGTCAACGTACGTAACTATAGGCAATAAGTATTTTGTACTTTTGCTGTCGACCAATCATTTCACTACTTTGAATTCTAGAAAGAATTACTAGAATTACTCCGCGCATGGATGCACAAGCAGGTGCTTAGACCACAAATGCACAGCGTAACGCGGCAATTCTGTTTATGAGCTTTCAGGCCTAAGCACAATTTCTATGTTATATATTAATCCAGACTCAAGCCCATCAGTTTGAACCTTTTCTATCTCTATTATCACTTCTGATACATATGATGATGATAATAATTATGAAACGATGTCTGACTGTGCGACGAGTAAGGAGAAAGATAATCTGTATAAATCCATAAAGGGAATCAATTTTGTCCTTGAATTAATTTTATTGTTATACTTTATTTATTCTTTATCTGTATAGTGCCAACACATTCTGCAGCGCTGCACTTAGGTATAAGTGCTAGAGTTAACCCTTTCACTACCACAAATGTGTATATTCCGTTTTACATTGTAATATAAGAAATACCAAAAATTAGCAAGTAAAATCTCTCTTAATGCAAGATTAGTGTGCCCCCTGTGGAGCTACAGAATTATCAGTCACATCGCCCTCCTGCCACTACTGCAAAGAGCAGCCTCGAACCTCACTGTAACAAAACATTCAACAAACTTTAGTTCTGAATTACAACAGCCAGGGAGAGGGCAGAATACAGGGAGAGCTCTGGGGTCACTCACTGCTGTACAGGGAAACGATTCAGGGGGTGATAATGAGTGAAAATCCCTGTACAGTACAGATACAAGGTGTTGTTGTAATTGCCATACACAGGCATTATGCAGCACATACAGATACAAGGTGTTGCTGTAATTACTTACACAGGCATTATGCAGCACATACAGATACAAGATGTTGCTGTTATTACCATACACAGGCATTATGAAGCACATACAGATACAAGGTGTTGCTGTAATTATATATTGCATTGCTAATAATCTCATTATGATCACTACAACCCCCGTAAGCAGGAGATCTCACCATTTTATTATCTGTCTGCAGCACATTTACTGGATCTGACACAAAGGTAATTTCTGCCTGTATGCTGATAATTCAGACCCTGGGTGACAGTGCGAGAAAAGGGACACTATCTAGAGTTTAGAACCTATCATTCCAGCAATATTTCTGAAAAGGATCAACAAATACATGAAAAATTAGCAAATTCACAATATTTTAATATTTTAGCTATTTTTAAATAGCAGTCTCTGCAAATTTGTTGTTTTACCCTATATTTAATTGTTAGCTATGCATCCCATGATTCAAATAAATGTTTTGATATTTTGCCAACAAAAAGCACTTGGTACTGAAGGGGTTAAAAGACAGACGCAATGCATCTAAAAGTCTAGAAAACATTTGACAGACATATACAGGAGGGGCGGAGAGCCCTATTCCTGACAGAACGTCTCATCCCCTATGCGTTTAAATGTGTTGCAGTATATCTCAGAATATAAATTTTAACCACTTCGATGCTGAGGACGCGCTCAGCGCGTCCTCAGCATTCCCGCTGGTGTGCGGAGGACGCGCTGAGCGCGTCCTCCCATTGGGGTCAGCGTTCGGCCGAGTTCCGGCCGATCGCTGGCCCCCCCCGGTGCGGGCTGACATCCTGGATGTCAGCCGCGCATCCGGGACCACAGCCGCCCGAATTAGGTGTCATCGCGGCAGCGCGATGACACCTAATTCAGGCGCCCCCCCCCGCATGTGCAGAGGAGGCGCCTGAAAGGGAGGGGGGAGGTCCTTCGGACCTCTCTCCCTCCCGATCGGCGGCTCTGCGGGGGTTAACCCAGGCATCATTTGGAAGGGCACAGCCTGCCCTTCCAAATGATGCCTGGCATTAACCCCTGGGGAGCTGGATCGCGAATCGGCGCTGAAAAGCGCCGATTCGCAATCCTTTCCCGGAGCTGGCCGACATCTTGGATGTCGGCCAAGCCTTCGGGAACTCCCCCTGAGGACTGGCGTCATCGTGCGTAGCACGATGACGCCAGTCCTGGACTTAACCCTTAACTGCCACCAACGGTGGAGATAGGGAGTTCCAATGAACTCCCTATCTCCCGATCCGTGGCAGTTAGGGGTTAAATTTTGGTATGGTTGGATCGGCCAGAGCATGGCCGTTCCAACGATACCAAACATGAAAGTGAAACATTTTGTAAAAAAAAAAAAAATTAAAAAAAAATAAAAAAAAATTATAAAAAAAAAAAAAATTTTTTTTTTTTTTTTTGGTTTGTTAATGCAGAAATATTGTTCCCATTTCAATTATAATGTGAACAATGATGCTGCACTAACGATTTTTGTATGCGGTGCGTTTGTTAAAAATCGCGTAATTTTCCCCCAAAAAAAATGTAACGAGACCCCATCTCTAATTTTTTTAACAAGCGCACCCCATACAAAATATAACCGCAATTGCTCGCATGTTAAAATGTGAAAAAAAACACTTTACACATTGTAAATTATTGAAAATACATATTTTATTGCATTTTTTGTTATAATATACAGACATGACATAACGTATACATATAATAATGACATATTATGAATCTACCGAGTCTGACGGAGAGAACGATATATAATATGTCTGGGTAATATACTAAAATAAGCCTTCAAAACACGTTTAAACATGATGAGCAAAACCGGTAAAAATGACCTCAGCACAGGGGCGGGAAAAGCCTCAGCAGCGAAAGGGTTAAAGAAAACTACTTTTTTACTGATTTTGAAAAGGTTGTTGAATCAGGACACTAGCTGAAGGTAAAGGATTCCATATTTGTATTGTTCCTACTTTAATAAGACTTTCCTCTGCTACGAAGTCTCACATCATCTTGTACTTTGCACAGTCCTGTTAATGAACATGTCACTAGAGATCTATTTTCACTGACCCTATTTATACTACACATACCATGCGTTAAAAGGTGCATTAAAAAGATGCTCCTGCTGTAATGACATATGGCGACCAAAATCTATTCGTATCAAATGCAATTCAAAAGATAAAATAATGGGCTATACTCCATACATGATGCCAACATGGAGATGGTAAGCAGGATAATGTGCAGATTTTCCCTTACTGTCTGCATGTTAACGTTGTATTCCGGGGAAGGTGCTACCTCAGCACCTCACCCCGGAACGCAGTAGCGCTTCCGCGCCGCTAAAAGTATCCGCTCCTGTCAGGGCTCAAAATTTCAACTCCCAAGCTACTAGCCAAGCCTTAAGAGTTACTCGCCACTAGTTGCCCCACCTAACCCCTATTCTGCCCTGCCTGCCCCTGCATTTCCACTCGCCCTCATGTAATTTCCACTCGCCAAATGCGAGCAGGCGAGTGGAAATTTTGAGGCCTATAGGACTCATGGAGGCTTGTGCTTAGAGATGGAGATCACGCAGCACTGTGAAATGATTGCAGAGGGAGACTAGGAAATATTTGTCCCCAGTCTCACTCTGCTCCCAGGGAGAAGAAGCAGCGGATCAGGCCACCCTTTTACCACAGGATGAGGGTTGAGTATGGGATTTTTAGGGCGGTTTAGAGCGTGTTAAATGATTTTGCATTTTCAGAATCATTTAGCACCAGCTTTTAGGAGGTAGTAAAATCTTTACTTTGGCTATAAATGGATTGCGCTCCTCGTGGTAGGTATAGGAGACCATAAGCACAATAAACTCGCGCAAACTGCGAGGTGCAAAACTACAAATCCCAAGTTTGCCATCAAGATTGAAATTTCGATGCCAGACGTTAAACTTACTAATGCTAGCACTAACGATTACATATCGAGACGCTACATTAGCACTAGGGATGTGCATGGCTGAAAAATTTGTTTCGTTCAGTTTGGTTTCGTAACGAAATTCCGAAAACAAAATTATTTAAAAACGTAACTAATTTCGTTTCGTATTTCGTTTTGGATCGATTCGAAACCCCAATTAATCAAATTTTGCTGTTAAAAGAAAAGCTAGGGTTAAATTTAGTATTTGAGTCAAATTAAACAGTGAAACAAAATTAATTAGTTTCATAAAGTCGTTTGCTGACTATTACTTGTATTGTAAATTAAGATCAATTCGATAGTTGATATCAGTTATTCAAATTTTTCTTTTATGATGATGACACAGTTCGTTATATACCATTTCGTTTCGAATTCGTATCGTATCGATTCGTTATTCGGAAGTACTTCCGAACTACGAATCATCAAATTTCGTTCCAAATTCTGAATTTTTTCTAAACGAATGCACATCTCAAATTAGCACCAACTATGGAATAGAGCCCGATATTAGCAGATTCCAGGTTGCCTAAATTACCCGAAATTAGCCGAAATTGTTCCTCTTTTAAAAATAACCCTTTCCATAAAAGAAAAAAAATAATAAGTCATTGATAATCACTGCAGATCAGATTTACAAAACAAGAAGAAAAGACCCAAAACAAGCTAAATAGTGTCCTTCTCTTATTCTTCATTTGTGTGATGGGATGAAGGGTTTAATTGGGAGTGGGATTTATGAGGTTATGCCGTTAAAGAAAGGCAATGCTTATTCTTATGGTCCTAAGATTGGAGTCTCACCATTCGACATGTTCTACAGAACTCTAAATGCGAGAGATCCAATAAATATCTGCTTTTTGAGATAGCGTCTTCCTTATTAGAGCAGCCAAATTTCCACTGACAAGCATCCAGCTTCAGCTAGACCAATTACTTGAGAATTTATGCATTCGTTCATGAACGGAATGCCGCGCTAAGGTCCAACGTGAATTAACACATTGTTTACTTGCATTTAAGCTTGAGGGTAGGATTAGTCTAAACTCAAACATGTTAACCCATCGTTAGACATTACTCTTACTCTTTTACAACAAAAATAGCAAATCAAGGAGATGGTAGAACAAGTGATCCCCAGCTAAAAATGTTTACAACCATCCGCCGCATCCTGCGATTTGCTCCAAAAGCAAGAAGTGCGTAACGGAAGCAACAGGATGTGGCTGTTATAAAAAGTTATTTCTAAAATGCTATTAGCAGGGCTTTACAAAAGACACACAGGGTTATTCAAAGAGAATCGAAAAGGCACCGCACGTTCGGTGACTTTTCGTTCTCTTCAATTCGGCACGATTTGGCAATCTCATTTCGGTCGACCATGCAGTGTATTCAGCAAGCACCACAGGGTCCCGAATTGCAGGGAAAAGTCGCCGCAAACCCGCCGAAAACTCATTGCAAAACCCGGCGAAGGCACACCGAAACCCGCAAAAACATCTGGATTATCCCCGCCGAAATGTCAGAAAAACCCGAGCAGGAGCCGATCACAGCGCAGAGCAGCCGCCGGAAAAACCCGACACCGCAGACGAATGGAGTGGAAAAGAAAAAGAAAACCGTTCGCTTGAATGTTTGAAAAGTGAAACGCTGTTTGCAAAGAAACTACTGAGCAAAAATGTCTGAAATTTACATATGATCCAATGAATGATAATAAAAAGGGCTGTTACAGAAAAAAGAACAAACGTTAAAAAAAAAAAAATCGGCAAAAAAAATTTGGGGAAAAAAATCCCGAAAAATGCTTAAAATATCCCAAAAAATCTCTAAATAAAGAGACTTTTTACTTCAGAATATTATAATAAACGGTTTATTAGATATTGAATTAAAACGGGAATATTTTTAACATTAAAGCCTATGGGATTCGCCTGAATAAACATGCCGCATGAAGCCACCGAATGGCAGGGCATTAGGGGAACCTTTCACTGCTGGTTTGTGTTCTCTGAATAGCCGAAGCAGTGCTTTTCATGGGGATTTCACTGCCCTTGAACAGGCACCGAACAGACACCGTATGTGCAGGCAATTCGCCAGAATTTGGCGTATTGCCTGCTCTCTGAATAGCCGAATGGTCGGGAAAGGTAACCGAACGCTGAATTTCAGCGTTCGGTTACCTTTCTCCAGCAATTCAGAGCTCTTTGAGTAATCCTGACAAGGTCATTCACCTGGACTCAAGAAAAGGAGATTTTGTCACCTGCGAAGTAAAGTTTTTTATACAGGTTATAAAATCTAGAATTCTAGTGCAAAAGACATTGTTTTATCTAATTCAAGGACAATTTTTTTTTTCCTTTTTCACAAAATTGTAAAATGCACCATGAAGGGTTTTTCCCTCTTCTTTTGGATTAACAGCAGCTAAGAGCAGGGATATGTAGAAGGTAGAACTTGGTGGAGATTGGACTTATTTCAACCTATATTAGAAACATAGAAAATATCAGCAGATAAGAACCTTTCGGCCCATCTAGTCTGCCCAATTACATGGATACTTTACCTGGATTTATCTTTTGTTTAGGATAGCCTTATGCCTATCCCATGCCCGCTTAAATTCAATTACTGTTTTGGCCTCTACCACTTCTACTGGAAGACTGTTCCATGTATCCACCACCCTCTCAGTAAAATAATGCAAACTGATGTTACTTTTAAACCTTTGCCCCTCTAATCTAAGACTATGTCCTCTTGTTTTGCTACTTTGTTTCCTTTTAAATATACTCCCTTCCTCTACCTTGTGGATTCCCTTTACGTATTTAAATGTTTCTATCATATCTCCTCTGTCTCGTCTTTTTTCCAAGCTGTACATTACTATGTGACTCTATCTATCTATCCCCTGTGGGTTTTTTTCGGGGTCGGCCCTTATAGCAAATTTTCTACAGATTTTGGCCACAATTTTCTGTGCTCTTACATACGCTTGACACTCACATTGCTACATGGCCCAGTAGACATCCTGTCCAAGCTGTTGATGTGAATCATGCAGATATCATGTCTTCACCATCTCCATTTACTTCGATTTCTCCGGTGCTACAAAAAAAACCCAGGTTTTATTCAATTAATTTTATTTGTCCTGTCACAGAGGTGGTAAAAACCAAAGACAAGATCCTTACGAGCTGTTGTTGCAGAGCCACAACTCCCATGATGCTTCAACAAGAACATGGCAAAGCATCATGGATGTTGTAGTTTTCCAAAATCTAGGGTAAGATTTGCATCTGTCCAGTTCCAGTTTGAGTGTATAAATATTGCACAGTCTGTTTTTTATGCATTATGAGAGAAAAGGAAAAAAAAAAAAACGAATCACTGACAAGACTCCAAGACAGTCCAATAACAAGTCCTGAGAATGTACTGTATATGTAAATCCAGCGCTGTTTATCTGGACGAGTACAATGTTTACTGTACAAAGTACCCAGACTTCACTTAAAACCACAAATATCTCATTCATGGCAACCTTGTGGCTCTACTATGAGCGGGGGGGGGGGGCTTTTCAAGTCTGATGTCAATTATTCCACAATCTGAGTAACAGCAGCGTCTGGCTGTATAAAATGTAACAATACACCGCACTTGCCTTTTTTAAAAGAATAAAATAAAAATAAAAAAGCATTGTTTGACTGTTCTAGCCGGGTGGGTCTGTTCAGTGTATCCATTTATTTAAAATGCAGGTTTGTGTCAAGCTTATCTCTTGCCTTCGGAGTTTTGGTTTTCAGCGCGTCTAATCTATTTTCCATCCATAGTACGACTGGTTATGTTGTTTCTTCCGTCGAAAAGAGACAAAAATACCAGTTGCCTCTTTTATCCTAAAATACTACGTTCATTGTTCCTGAAGAGGGAATCAACTTGCTGACACAATGCTCGGTTTAAGAAGGCACTTTTTAAAAATTACTTTTTGTTTTTTCAACTTTCTCCGAAGCCAACAACCATAACGGGATAATAACTGACCTGGAGGGAGTTGACGGAGTCTACTTGAGAAGTTAAATTAAAGTTATCCAGATGCTCGATGGTTTGTTTCAATCTAAAGAACAATAAAAGACAAGGAAGTTCCAGGCACACCAACTGTGGCTCTGGGCTTTAATCTCAAACAGCAACGTTTCGGCTGTAATTTAGCCTTTTGCAAGCTTGACGAAACGTTACAACTTTCCTGTTTGAGATTCTCCATTAAAGCCCTGGACCAGTTGGTGTGCCTGGTTCCTCCTTGTCTTTTATTGCTCTGGGTCTTGGGGTTAGCCCCCCGTCACTCCAGTTTCATTAAGAGCTAAGACGTTCATATTAACTTTGTGGTGGATCATTTGTTGGTGGCTGCGTGTAGAGTTTTCGTATTCTTCAATCTGAAGAACGACCACAACCAACTAATTCAGCATCACCTACTGCTTCCCACTCCTCATAATCCTCAATTTTCTGAAATGAGTAATTCGAATAGCAATTCTGTACAATCCATAAATTGGCTGAAAAAAAAACGACTTCAAGAAGTCCTTCTGGTCAATCAACCCTATCTCAGATATCCAGAAGAAGGAGAAAATAACACAAGTTGAAACAATTCCCACAAAAATTTTGAAAAATGTTTTTGGTTCCAATTAGTAATCAGACTTCTTCTTGGATTGATCAACATCTACTGCTGTTCGTCAACGATCATGGTGGAATCCATGGTGGTTGTCAAATGTCTTCATAGACACTTGGCTTGTCTATGTCTCATTCCAAGTGCCACTAATTCAAAATGTAAGGATAACGTCTAGAGTCTCTTAAGTTATTGTAATTAGTACAGGTTTTTTTTTTAATGTTGGGTTTTCTTCAGTTGTCCAGTGGGCGTCCCATGCACCTGATGCTTCCATGGCAGGTGTTTAAGACATGCAGTGGGAACAAATGGTGATCGACCAACATACGGAGAAAAACAAAGCCCCAGAGGTCAAACCACCACCCCCAAATGAAAATCCTGACAGTTTTGAGTATAGGAATAAGAAAGCAGGTGTCTCTTTTCAGATTTACTGCGATACACTTCAGTTCCCTCAGCGTGTTAGTGAGGGTTCCCTGAGAACACATGGCGGGGAATGACTGGCTGGTTCTTCCTCTTGCTTTGGTTTCCATAAGAATAAAATGTGTTCCTTGTGCAGATCTGTGTAGTGTGGCATTTTCTGCTTACTTAGGCAGCACCTTAAACAGAAGTGCAAACTACATGAGACATCCAGCTAGGAGGCCCTAAATTAGAGCGACACACTCACTCACAATTTGTAAACTGTGTTTTGCACCTTCTATCGGCGCTGGGGTTTGTTGTTTCATTTTATAGGTGTAGGTAACATGCTTGTTAAATGCCGCTTCTGAACAGTTGCAAAAAGAAGATGGGCATGTTAACCCTTTACGTGAAGGTTTCAAAATGTCTGAATATGTATGTGTATATATATAGTTAGGTTTATTATTGCAGAAGCCACTTGCAGATCACAGCAATTCCATGAATTGCATCCCAGAGCTCCTGTGCCACATTCCCCATATACAGCAAGGAACTCTGGGTAGGACATGCAAATGACCTCTGTCTCACTTTTATGCATCCTGGGTCTGTCATTACACAGAACCCTAAAATCAATGCTATGCCACACCGTGGCTTTCTAGCAGAGATAAGGTTTATGCAACTGGTCAAAGCCACTCCTAGGACAGTGTTGTTTTGGGTTTGTTGGACCCTCATCAGCAGGAGCTAGGCATGACCAGATGCAGTGGATGCTTGGGACCCGTAGGGTAAAATAGTACTTACAAGGGTTGTATATATATATATATATATATATATATATAAAAACAGCAAAAGGTTGCACTCAACCTCAAGACTAAGCGGGTGCATCTAAGACCTCAAATACAAAACACCAAGAAAGCGCACTCTATATTATTGATCACCTTCTTCCATCATTTTCTGTGAAAAAAACACAGTTTTAAAAATGTTCAAAAAACCTGACTGAGGTAAAATTATGGGGATTCAGTTCACAAAGTTATGATTATAATTTGCTTAAGCCTGTCACAGTCGCCAATGTACCCCATCTTTGACAGGTCCTATCTAACGTGACTGAGTCCGCACTTACAGGATCAACTCACCCTGGAGCTCCCTGGCAGCCTATAAAGGCCTCTTTTAGACCAACTGACGAAGCCGGAAGGTGAAGTGTGTTTTGGTCTTTTGTTCACCTTATATATTTTATATGGAATAAAGTAAGAATTCTTTTTATTTATACCGTCTGGAAAGTACTTTGTTACTTGTTACCAAGGGGATTGGTGCTCCCATTTGAAGACACCTATTGCTGTTTTTAACGAGCCAGTATATATACAGGCTCAGGATCACGTGAGTGCACTCTGATCTAGAATTCCTATACGTATATGGTTGTTGTGGAGTTACGCTATGATTTATTTATTTTTGCATGAATACTGCTGACTGCACATCATCCTCTAAACGGGACGGGGTCATCCCATAAAGGACCCACCGCTGGAATATTGAGCCTTAACTATTCAGGCTCTAGCCCACGTGAGTGGAACACTCATTTTATCCTTGTGTTATATATATTTTTTACAATACTGTACCATTGTGTTTTATATTTGTTTTCTACATGTAAAAATATATTGACCTACTGAAAGTAGGCAATATATAGAGAGCTACAGAATTATCCTCCTGATTGAAGAAAGAAGGGGGGGGTAACCCACAATTGAATACTAAATTTAGTCACTATAGTGACTGTATCAATCAAAGAGATTAAAAACGTAACTTTTATGGAATCTATAAATAAAATATAAACATAAATAATACAAACAATTAAATCTGATGAATATAGTAACTGGTTATCCCACTGGATAATAATTAATGTCCAGTTAAATCAGAAGATTGAGATTATTGTAATGGTAAGCTTTATTAGCATAATACAATGATTTCCTTCACTTGGAACCCTTTTTCTACATGTACTCTGCTGTGAAAGCTACATAACGTGGGAAGAGATCCTCTGGTAATATTTGCCAATTTGTTTCGTACAAGGGTGATGGTCACGCTCTCCTTATAATAACAACTTTTTCACAAAAGTGGTGGCTAGACAGCTAGTTCCATCTTATTTGATACACTTGTCTTAGGTGTGTGTGCTATATGTATTAGGACTGATTAGTGCTTCCCCATTTATTTTACTTTATTTGTTTTTATATTGTTGTGCAACCTGAGGGAGGTGCCTTCAAGGTATAGCTGCTATCTAGCCTGTACATTTTAGTGAGATAGTTTCTCTCAGCGCCCCTGTAATTTTCTTTTTTGTTCTTTATATATATATATATATAATTATATACAGAAAACCTGTAAAGCAAGAACTTATTGAGGTGCTTTGGTCTGAGACCAAGAAATGTAATGCTCTGCATCTCTGATTTGCAGGGCTTCTGTGTGAAGTTAGAAGTTCATCTTGGAAACCCTTAATAAATAGCTTTTAAACCCAAACCAGAGACCAGATCATTGCGCAGTATCCAATTTGGCAAGCTAAACTGTTACCTTGTTACGGTGCCTAGAGCGTCCCTTTAAGGAGAATATATACATATATTTTTGTATCGGCACACAGATTGTAAAACCAGTTGCGCGCAAACGGGTCCAGACTGGTAACACTAGCTATTCTTATCCTTTATAAATAGCCTTTTTAAGCACTAGATCCAAGTTATGAAAGTCTCAGGGAAATATATCCCTATTAACGCTGAATTTTCAGACTGGATACATTTTGGAAAATTCCTTGAGTTCCATCCAGACGACAAAACTGGCAAGTATCATATCTCCAAATTTTTACTTTGTTTCAGTCCTCCTTGTTGCATGATGCACATTGAGCTCACACGCAGTATACGTATTCATTTTTCTAATAAAGCGGCAGCTCTACAAAGCAAAGCGAATGGGGGGGGCTGTATATTTAATGATAGCGTGGTGGTAGTTTTAAATCAAACGGCCTTAAAACATCTTCCTTTTCACTGGGGACTGGTATAAAAGAACGGCTTATAGTTAATGTGTCTTTAAACTACATCGCATTCACCCTTTCTCCCAAAAGGGCTGATTAGGATGTAATAATTGAGCGTAATGGCAGGAGGAAGATGACAATTCCATTTAATTAAAGAAAATGTATTTGACTTTAACGGGTGTCGCCTCATGGGAGTAAGAATAAATGTGGCTGTTAAATTTATTAATGGGTAGTGACATTCTAGCTGGCTCGTATGCAAACAGCTCCAATTATTAGCGCATTTATACGCATGAACCTTCAAATATTGCCTTTCCTTTAATATCATTACCCGTGTCAGTCCCCCTATTACTCAAAATAATTTCCTGTTAAACCGCCTAGCGTGAAAATGTGAAATATTTGTGCTTCTTGTAGGATGTCAATAGGTATATGGAGGAAAGACCTGCAGAATGGGGGAAGGGTGTAATACAGAGATTAGATACACGGCTACGTCGGCTACTGATTATTATTATTATTGATTTTATTTTCATTTTTTTCTGAACTTGTTAGAGGAGCAGAATGCTCTTTGAGAGCAGGCCACATTTTAATACGCCTTTAAAAGGGCTCTTCAGGATCACGATCGAAGACTTCCTGTAATCAGAACATGGAAAAAATACACCCGCTTTTATTTTATTTTTTATAAATCATTAAAAAAAATTAATTGATTAATAAATTTATACTTGAATTTTTTTTAACTATCTTAAAGATGTCACCATGATGTCTTTATGTAATATTCACAATTTATTGTACAATATACCATAAAATACCATATAACTTTATATATAGCAGTGAGAGCAGGGGTCGAGTCCTAAATAAATAAGCGTGAGAACTCCAAGATTTCTCCCCAACAAATCACCAAGCCATCTCTCACTTAACACACCACCCACACTATAATGTATTTATTTGCAAAGTATTTTACCAGGAAGGAGACATTGAGATTTCTCTAATTTTCAAGTATGTCCTTGATATCAATGTGTTTAAATAAAGGCCGAAATTTATCAAAAATGCACAATAACAGATATTTACTATGACTTACCATGGAAACCTATGATTAAACACCTAAATGAAGGCTGTATGATGTGTGGAACCAATGGGAACTCCGTTCTCCCTGCTAAAACAGTGGAGGAACTCCATTCCCACACGTTCCTACTTGTCTTGAGTCTTTCACGAAAGGAACGTTCAAGTGTCACTAATGCGTTGAAAAATAAAGAAATCACGCTACTTTTCTCATATCCTGGGAATCAGCTTGTATGCCCTCAGGTCCCAAGCATCTGCCATTAATCGCCTGAATATTTTGCCCATTCAATCAGAGACTTGCTGTGTCCACCACTTGACTTTGGACTTTAGAGACTTGGATTTACTTCAGTTCGATGGCCAAAATCGGGACCTTTTTCGTCCTTTTTTCGGTTTGGGAGATTCGTGTTCAGGTGTCCCAGGATTTCGATTTTCGCGGCTATACTTTCAATGGACATATCGGCTTTATCGAGTCGATTAGAATTTATCGGTATGCCGATTTCTGAAAATATTGCAAATGCTGAAAGATGATGTTGAATGGATTTTCAGGCAGGAAATAGAAAGAATAATATTCCTAATAGACGTGCTTAACATCAAAAATCTGTATGATGCTGGTCAAAAAAATAAGCTTTTTTCATCCGTTTTACCGGCCAGATTGTTTTCGGACCACTTGAAGTAAACAAGTATTGGACCAGCCGAATTCTTTCAACTGAAACAGTGAATATTTGGAAACAAATATCAGCCGGAAGCAAAAGATATTTTTTTCCCCAATGCCGGCCAATAGAATTACATTGAGCCCTTGCTGTTCATATTGAGAAGCCGACTAAAGACCCTGATGCCTTGGAAATCTGTCCATCGATCATGAGACTCTGCCTAAAGACTATGAGGAATTTTCCAATGTTTCCTACAACCCCAAAACTTCTATTTGATGTGAAAATATCTCGAATTACCTGTTCAGTAATTCAGTACCTGTTCAGTACTATTCCTCTTTTTCAGTTTCTCCCCATTCACCCGAACCCTCGCAGAGTTGGCGAATGTATTCCCTCTGGATTAATTTTGCAGATGGGCTATGAGAGCCGACTTGCTCTACTCGGTGGAAACGTTGACTCTATTGGATAGACCTTTAGATGTCTACTAATTAGGTTCATTACCAACAGTGCACACTTATAACAGTGCCTCATAACTGTCTGCACGGAGAGGAGGAAAGACGGGACATATCTGTTGGTGGGCTGCCTTCTTTGAATGGGGTCTATAAGCAGATGCTCTGCTCAGAACCCACACTCCTCTACTGAATGGCCCCCTTTCTCCGCTGACAGTTTTGGACTCAGGTATGACTAACGCAGATCCAAGCCTCATCTTTCAAAGCGAGCGATCACATCGTCTCTCTTCCCCATGGCTTTTCGAGGAATATCCGTTTGTTAATGGTGAAAAGCGAATTTCGGTAAATGACTATGACTTGGATTTATTGAGCAACGTGATATGTCTGATGACGGCTCCGTTAATTTCCTCCCTGCTTCCGTTCCCCGCAGATAACCATATTTTCTTATTGTTTCTAGGCTTTCAGCATAAATATGACAATAAAAAAATGCAATAAAATTTGCCTAAGACAAATGAAGATTTCTTCTCCTTACTGTTGTCTGGAGGCATTGACGTGGCTGCTCTTGGGAACGGGTGACGGAGAATGATATTTTATAAGTCTAACTGTAGAACAGATCTATAGGGTTATGTCTCCGCTCTGCCACATTTGGAAGACGAAACTGTACATGTCTTAATTCGTGCAACCTGTTTAGATTTCTCTTTCTTTGGATCATTTCTTATTTATCTTCAAGGTATACTCTAGCCAACATGACCATTATGACTTAGACAATCTTCTCATCCTCCTGATCACGTTACGTTTAGAAAGTGGTCAGGATGTGACGAGTGCCCCCATCTGGCAAAAATGCTGGTGGAGGAGGAGGAGATTCCTCCACCCCACCCAGCCTCACCAGCAACCGGGATGTTTGAATTTCCCGGCTCTCGGTTACTAGTTCGATTACTAGTGATCGTGCTGACGTCACTCTCTCTGAGACCAGTCGCAATGGCGAGCGGTCTCAGAGAGGCAGGCGTTGGATCGTGCAACGTAACTTGCGTACGTTAAGTGTCGTTGAAGTGCACAAGTAGCGTAGGAGCGCAAATTGCGTGGAAAAGCTTCAAGGTCTTCCAGGTTCGTTTGTCCCTGAACCCGAAGAGTAGGAGCAGCGTGTGGCGAGGGACAAAAAGTGAGTAAAAATCACCTAAAAAGGAGGTCAAAAAAGCATCTCAATTTTTTTAACAAAGTGTTCCTTTAAGGATCTCCCTCCCTGCCATTGGCCACTTTGACAGCCCATTGAATCAGAGTTTTACCATTCAATCAGCAGCTGCTGGACAACCTTTCAGGGCCTGAACTTTTATTTGACAAAATTATTTTATTTAAGGAGGTATTTTAAGGATTGTCCGGCTGGTTGAATGAACCAACTCCATGATGTATCTCAAAGTGTCTGCATCAAAAGGATCAGCTGTGATCATGCTATTTGTAATGGGGGGTCACCAAACAAGCTGCTTCCTGTGTAAGGCAGCGGTCACACGAGCATCCGTGTGACCGCACATCCGTGCGTCCGTGTGACCGCACTTCCCTGCGTCCGTTGCAGCTTTGTGAAGGTTGGACGGGGAGTGCCGCGCGCTACCACCGGACGTGATTTCAGCCTCCCCGTCAAAAAGATACGATGGATGCAGAAGGGGCTCAATGGGGATCTACCTTTAAAGCTTATATATAATCTATTATAATGGAGTGCTCTGAATTCAGTATGTTGTGTTTCCTATATAGATACAAAGGGCACCATTACATTGTTAACGCTAACGCTAGCGCGTGCGCACCATATTACAATCCAAACGCTAACGGGATAAAAAAAACGTTCACGATTGTAATCTTGTGCTTTTCAGCGCGAGGTTACTGTACTTTGTGCTTCCTATACTAAACATGGGGAGCGCCAAGAGTTAATTAGCATTAGTGTTACAATATACTAACGCTAATTACTGTCCGGCTGCGGTTACATGAAAGTTAACCACAGCCAGGACCTGGTGCTAATGGATTCCGCTGTTGCAGAATCCGTCAGCACCAGGAGAAAATACCCCCAATTTAATCCGATACTCCCCTCCTATCCCACGGCGAGGACCACGGCTCCAACCGTCTCCTCCGTCCGCTGGGAGAGACTGGGGGAAAAAGTCTCCCAGTCTCCCTCTGCGGATCACTACGCCGACCTGCCGGATCTCGCAAGGTGAGATCCGGTAGGTCATGTGACCGGCAGCGTCTGCCGCAATGGAGTCCTATGGACTTAGTGCTGCCGCGCGCATCCCGGGGCTTAACGTCCGATAACAATGCAGGCAGCTTGTTTAGCACCTGCATCGCAATGTCGCGCTAATACGGGGACGCAAAGGAGAAACCTGCAGGCGCACATTATCTGCAGGAGCAGGTTTTTCTCCTTTGCGTTCCCGTTCCCGAACAATGTAATGATGCCCAAAATGGGGTGGAGGTCTGAAGGGGGTGATAATTAACCCTTACAATTTATTTTTAGCCCCTGCGTTTTTGCATGCCCCTTTAATACTTCCATCTGTCAATCTATATCTCCGTCCATCATTCTTGCAAAATCTGGTGCCACCAATTCCAGTATACCATGAGATCTTGTTCCATCCATCAATTCTGTTTAAAAATTGATAAAAAACAATATATAGTTCAATATCAAATAACAGATTGCACCAGAAGACCATGATTTACAGAGATCAAGTGCGGCTCCTTAAAGCTTTTCACACCCTATTAACTTTCCTCGTTATTTTTCTTCAGTTGCTGTTAACCCCTGTCAGAGCACAACAATCATGTGACAATCGCGGGGGATTTGCCTTATCCCGATCCTGAAGCCGCCACATTAATATAAGCTTTAAAGTGCAGTAATTCGCAGCAAATTCTAAATCCTTTACAACTGACGCAAGTTCATTGGTTCAGCACAAGGTTGAGACCGGGGGGGGGGGTGGTTTCATTGAAGAAGCCGTTGCATCCCGGAGCCCACACATTATCATTGCTGTTTACTCTTTCCAAGGATCCTTCATCACGCCAAATTTGCATTTCCGTTACCCCATCGAGCATCTCGGTCAAAGAAAAAGGTTCTGTTCCCGGGATAACTTTGTAGTTGTTTAACTTAGGCCAAACAAACATGGTATTGATTAGGCGGTGTTTGATTATGCTAGCACTTGGAGACAGAAACCAGAATATAAAAATAAACTTGCTCAAGTATTGTTTTATTGTTGTTTTTTTGTATTTTGTCTTAAAAAAAAAAATGACATCATTGGGTTTGGAACGGTCTCACTGCTCTTGAAGCTAGCCGACCCTGTAAACTTTAGGTGTCGTATTCTGCCGGTACATCTGGAAAACATTTCTATTTCTCTGGGTCCTTGAGGAAGCAGATAAAAAATATATATATATATATATCTGGACTTCCTCAGATCCTTTGTAATCTACGTGTTTTAAATAGAAAACTTAACATGTTCAAGCAGAAATAAACTCACGTTGCTACATTGACTCGTTGGCCGCTTACGTTATGCGACGTACTTGTGGTTGGATCTTTTTGACGTTTCGTGTGTGTTGTCCTTGAATTTCAACATGTTTGTGCGCTATAAAAGTTATTACATCATGATATGAAGCTATTATCAATCAGCCACCATAGGACTCCATGGAACCCAGCTCGTCCCAGCCGCAAGCTCACACTCGCGGGATCGCACAGGAGCTGCAGGTGTAGGAAGCGAAGGTACACACTGATACCTGCAGCGGGGCTGCGTGCCACCGCTGGTATTGGCTCTAAGAATCCATAGGACTCCATGTAGCCCATTGCATCCCAGTCGCAAGCGCACACTCACGGGATCGAGCAGGAGGCGCAGGTGAAGGAAGCAAAGGTACACACTGATATCTGCAGCGGGGCTGCATGCCACCGCTGGCATCTGGTCCTGGAGTCTATAGGAGCCGCAGGTGAAGCACGGAGGGAGACTGGGAACTGTGAGTTGAGAGGAAGCGGTGGATCGCTCCTCCCTTTCCACCATGGAATGAGAGGTAAGTATGGGATTAATTGAGGGGGTTATTTTAGTGTATTAAATGGTTTTGCAAATGCAGAATCACTTAACACCGGGTTTTAGGAGTCAGTATTTCTTTGAGAAACACCAACTCCAGATGAGGAGAGCGAATTACCATGGAATAACTCATTCTTCTAGTCCGAGGTGCAAATTAACACCACCTATGAAAAGTATAGGAGACCTCAATTTAATGCAGGGATGCGCTATGCCCGAACTGCAGAGCTTACGGCAAGAATGGAGAGTGAATTCTGTGAATTATAGGCAATAAATATCCAGGGAGCAGAGTTTGTGATCCCTGTCTTGGTCTATCCTCATGCATTCTGCTATAATCTCTCTTGTCATCAACTCCAAACTCCCCCCAAACTCTCTTTTGTGTCACATACCTTAGTCGCTTAGATTGTAAACTGACAGATTCATGGCTGACCCTTAAAGTCCCATAGTCTGCCATATCTATGCAAAGGTATTCATGTTATAGAAAGGACAGAGCAAAGAGAGGAGGAGGAATTGTTATTTATGTTGACGAGTCCACAAAGTTCACCCCTCTGCAAATCTCTAGCACCCCAGCACCCCAGCCACTTTTGATTCCTTTCTGGTATTATTGAGATCCCTTTCAGTAAACCAATTATTGTTGCTGGATTCTATCGCTCACCAGTGCATTCCCTTTTTGAAATAACCCAAATCCTAAGTAATTTGGTAGCTCAAAACCAAAAAAGTGAACTTCTGGTCCTCGGCGATTTTAATGTTGATTGGCTGAATCCTAAAAACAATAAACACTGCTCCCAGTTTAAGGCTTTCCAGTTAACACAATTAATCTCCTCCCCCACTCACATTAATATGAAAAGCCTTAACCATACCTTGCTGGACTGGATTCTCTCCTCATACCCTGATAGAATAAAGGAGGCAGGCATTCTCGCTAATAGCTTCAGTGATCACTGTCTAATGTACTCTGTGCTCAAAATAAAGGCCATAAAATGTCCCCCAAAGGTAATAATCACGAGGTCCTTCAAGAAATTTAATCTTGTTTCAGCCAGAGCTCCTGCAAGTCTGGAATGCCCATGCCCCGCTGTGTAAAGTGCGATTTAAAGGAGCACATCTCCCCTGGGTTACAGCTGACCTCACACACATGTACCAGCTTAGAGATTCACTCTGGCCAAATTTCAAGAGTACTGGATCCATGAACGATCACTGTGAATACCGAAAATGGCGGAATGCATGCACAAAGCAAAAAAAAATGTCTAAAACCCAATACTTCAATGAAAATTTAAACAATAACATATCAAACCCGAGAAATTTTTGGAAAATCATAAATAACATACAATCGCCCCCTGTCCACTCCCAACCAGCTGCTGTCAAAGGCATTTGCTACATCTAGGGGGTGTTGCAGGGTATGGTTGTTTACTTTAATAACTATTTTGTTGGATGCGCCAACACCCTGATTGCTAAGCTAGCAATTGAAACACATTCAGAAAGGCAGCACACAAGTCAGATCCTTCCAACTGTGCAAAAACCCTGTATCAAAGGGAAATTCAGTTTTAGACCGGTGCCTGTCAGTGCCATTACTAAACTTCTCTGTAACCAAAAAATGAAACACCAGTCAGGACCTGAACAAATCCCAGCAATGCTGCTGAAAATCGGAAAAAGAAGCGCGCCAGCAATTGCAAAACCTGTCACGACCCTAATCAATGAATCACTGGCGACTGGATATATACCGAAACTCTGTAAGACTACGAGAGTGGTACCTATCCAGAGACAATACTTTGGTATCCAACTACCGCCCAATATCATTGCTTCCTGTAATATCAAAAATTCAGGAAAAATGTATTTACACTTAATTATGCGATTATTATCAGTATTTGAACTATTTAATCCCAGATCAATCCGGCTGCCATCCAAATCATTCAACCACAACTGCCCTTTTAAAAATTTCCAATGATATCCAGGCTGGTATGACACAAGGAAACCTAACTGGAGCCATCTTCCTTGATTTTGCCAAGGCCTTTGACACAGTAGACCATAGCATCTTGCTACAAAACCTTAAAAACTCTGGTATTGGTGATCGCACGCTAACCTGGTTTCAATCATGTGTCTGATCGGTCGCAATATGTGTCCATTTCTGACAGCACTTCCCTCCCAGTCACGTGCGGTGTACCCCACGGCTCGATACTCGGCCCCCTGCTATTCACAATATTCATAAATGATCTGCCCAATGTCTGCAAAGCCTCAACTGTACACATGTACGCAGCCGAAACTGTAATCTATACCAGCAAACCAAATCTCCCGCAGCTGGAGGCCGTGTTGCAAGAACAATTCACAGAGGTAGAAAAGTGGATCAAACACAACAAAAATTTTTAAAATACTGACAAAACTGTTACTATGCTCTTTGGAGCAAAACCTAAACTACATAAATTGCAAAATCCCCATCTATGTGTTGGGACAAAATCAAATGGCACGCTGACCACAGTCACTTCTCTCAAATATCTAGGTATGTGGTTAGACCCAAATCTATCCTTTGGCCCCCACATCGAAAAACTTTCATCTAAACTTTACCCCAAACTAGGTGCCCTGTACAGAAACAAATCCTGCCTGAGCCCCGCGGTAAGAAAGCAGATTGTACAACAAATGCTTATGCCGGCTATTGAATACGGAGATGTAGTGTAAGCAGCCGCCCCGCAAACACACCTCCAGAAACTTACTACATTGTATAACTCATTCTGTCACTTTGTGCTACAATGTAACTACATGACCCACCATTGTGACATGTTAAAAGAACTAAACGGCCATTGCTGGAATCTAGACGCACTCTTCACCTTTCCAACCTGGTGTTTAAGAGCTGTACTGGGAAGCTGCCACCCTACCTGAAAAGGCTGCTTCCCTCAGCAGTTCCCTCATCCTATAACCTCCGATCCAGGACCAGCACCTTACTTGCAATACCACAATACAAAAAGAAAGTGGCTTGATCCTTATTTTCCTACAGAGCACCGCAGTTATGGAATAACCTCCCAGACACCATCAAATCTTCGCCCAGTCTAAAGTCACTCAAGAGCTCCTTACTAACATACCTCAATACGGAATGCACCTGTAAACATGTAACATAATGACTATTTCCTACATATTTATTTTCTGTTAATCTGTATATTTGTTTTGTGTTAATATCTTGCATTTTACTACTTTGTATTTTTGTAACAATGTTCTTGAACCCAGGACATACTTGAAAACGAGAGAAATCTCAATGTATCCTTCCTGGTAAAATCCTTTATAAATAAATAAGCTCACGGGATGTCTGGCTGAGCACTTGTGTAAGTGCTCTATTAGCAGGACAATGATCCTCCGGGCAGGACCCATCGGTTCCTTATGCTTTATTATTTATGTCTGCTGCTCGTGCTTCCCCATTGTGAAGCGCTGCGGAATGTGTTGGCGCTATATAAATACTGTTACTGTCTATACACCTGTACTGATACTTTGTAGACCAATGATGGCCATTTTTGTCACTCCTGATTGTCTGTTGAGTATTATATCCTCAACCGTTACTGCTTTGTAAACAAACTCCACTAGTCTATGGGTGTAAGACGCAGGGGTCCTAATACTGTATGTATAAACATGTTTATTGGGTTTTAGGACATTTCATACTCTCGCTTTGAATCTTTCAGTACTTTTTGCCACCTAAAGTAGTGGTTAAAGCAGGGGTCAGCAATCACGACCCTCCAGAAGTTTTGGAACTTCATCTCCCATGGTGCTCAGCTATTCATTAGGTTGGCTGAGCATCATGGGAGATGCAGTTCCAAAAGCAAGTGGAGGGCCAAGGTTGCTGAGACCTGGTGTATGGGGATGACTGCCTAATAACCCCACCACTACCACTTTGTACATCATATCTGTTGGCGCTATATAAATGATGATAATAATATCAATGTTTTAAAGGTGGGAGACCGAATATTACTGAATGGGACATAGTGTGATCGGTTTAAAAATCAAATCCGAGTTTTCCACGTGTTTAGATCAGGGCTGTCATCTCCGGCCCCCCACATGTTGATGGCCTACCATTCCCAGAATTCTTTGAACGCTACAGATGGCCAGGGAATCATGAGAGTTGTAGTTTAAAAACATCTGGGGGTGGGGGGAGGGGCAGAGTTTGACCGCCCTGGATTAGATAATTTAAATCAACACAGTTAAAAGAGAGACCAGGCCCGAATATTCCCGATGGGGAAACGAACCCAACTCAACGGAGGAAGTAGAGAGGTGTTCTTTGTTTTTTAGTTATATTTTCTGTCAGAAACGTCTCTTTTTGGTGAATAAAGCACACGTATCGCCATCGCGGCGTGAATATCTGTGCACCTGTACCTGCGCTACCTATGCCGGACGGCCATTTTTATTGGCACACATTGACCTTTCTCCTTGCCTTTCCTCTCCACGGGGGTTGACGCGTTTCCCTCCCTCCCTCCGTCTTACAGGTGGCTGCCGTAGCTATGTACACTTGTTTTTCATGGTGCATGGCGCACTTAATGGCTCAGCGGGACCTGCAATTTTATCCCTCTCACGAGGGAAGGAGGGAGGGGTGGGGGTTAAATTGCTTCGCATTTGCCTTTCTGTTTTTGAGGATCATATGGTTTCAATTATCATCTGATGGCAACGCCAGGCCCTGGGCCCTTCGCATGTTTGTCCTGTGAGAAAGATCTGGAAAGGCCGACCATCTGGTTTTGATTGTTGCAATTGCAGGTTGATAGAATAAATGCAGGCTGAGGTGGGTGGGTTTTCCTTCCGGGCCTTTCTGTGCTGGTCTGGTAATGCGCTTCACGTGAGGAGCCCTGTTTTTTTCATCATCCTCTCCGACCCTCCCTCCTTCCCTCTCCACCATCACCACCACCACCTCCTCCAACTATGACCCAAAACATTTGGCATTAATTAGGGACCTGCAATGAAACTACTGAAGTCTCCTTTACTAAACCTGGAAACAGGTCAGCCCAGGAAACAGATTTTTGACCTTAACACATATCAAAGAAAAATGTACAAATTGATCCACCCTCCCTTAAAGCAAGAAAAAAAATATATATATATATATATATATATAATAGTGGTTCGTATTGTACACATTTGCTGGACCAGAAGAGCAAGTCATTTAAAGCAAAGCATTCACTAGCGCATTGGCACTCAAAGGGTTATTTATCAAATTACACCTTTTTCAAAAGGATAACGTTTACTTTATTGTATATATAGACACTGCCTGGCCAAAAAAAGTCCCCGCTATCCGTACAAGTCTGATATGATCTGGGGTTGCTTCAGTTGGACAGGTCTTCAGCAACATTTTGTGCCCAAAAAATTAGGTGACTCCCTGAATATACTGAATGAGCAGGTTTGTCCATCAATGGGTTTTTTCTCCCCTGATGCCAAGATGGCAATGCCAGGATTCATCGGGCTCAAAATGTGCAAGAGTGGTTGAGGGAGCATGAGACATAATTTTCACACATGGATTGGCCACCGCACAGTCCAGACCTTAACCCCATTGAGAATCTTTGGGACAATGTGCTGGAGAAGATTTTACGCAGCGCTGCGACTCTCCCATCCGCAATACAAGAACTTGGCCACAAATTAATCCCACTCTGGACCCAAATAAATGATGTGACATATCGACACCATGCCGTGGCGAATGTGTGTGCCGCAATCACAGAAAAAGGCGTCACAACCAAATATTACAGTGTGTGCCTTTTTTTTGGCCAGGAGGTGTATATACAGATGGCAGCAGCAGTGTTTATCGGGATACAAGAATTAACATAGGGTAAATAAACCCAATATGTGAGATGACCTTGCACAGACCTCCCTGAATGATCATACCACTGTCATACCTCTTTGGAGCTGCTGTACCCGGCTGCTACTGTATCAATTAGCAATTGTGTACGTCAGGACCGGACCAATGTGTTCTATTGCTCTTCATGTTCTGCGTTCCCTGGGACTTGTCAAAAAGTCTTTCAAATCTGCGAAGAAATACATTGCTCGGAAGTTATTTGATTTTCTCGTTTTCTTTTTGTTTTTTGATTTTTGTCAGATGCATAAACATTACGGGCCCTATTAAATTGTTCACGCAAACGGCGCAAAAACGCATTAACGTGAGGGGTTAAACCCTTTGCGCTGAACGTCATATTACAACGTCAGCGCAACAAACGCGCGTATACGTCTACCGCGGGTGAACCTGCGCGAACGCTGCGCGAGCTTACTGTACTGCGTGCGTCGTATACTTAACATTGTGAGCGCAAATGCGTTTGTGCGCTGGTACGCGGATGGTATTACAATCTATGCGCAGTTTGTAACGGACAGCCTTTGCGCGCATAATTTTAGCAACTCCTAAAAGCTGGTGTTAATGGCAAATACTATCAACCTGGCCAAAACGCGTCCATTTAACACACGTTATTGCTCGACGGATGAAAAAAATGCGTGAGGATTGTAATTCCAGCATTGATTTACGCACGTTAACGTTTAACGCAAGGTGCACAAATTCACGCGTTGCGCGAGCATTTTATCGCGAAGATTGTAATAGGGCCCTACGCAGGTGCAGATCGAGTTGCAGAGCAGCAGCAATGCCCTATCACAGCCACCACCACGTGTCAATCGTACGTGAAACGATCACACATCGTTTGCTTGTGAATGATGATTACTTCTGTAATAAGATTAGACAATAATTTCTAATCTATTTGTTCAGGTGCGGGCACTTTGGCTCCAGTACAAATGGACTATCGGGCTGTTCTGGAGCCCTTCCAGCTGTCCGCTGGAAATAGGATTGTTTTAAACTGGAGGAAGGAGTTGTTTGTAGTCTGAAAGTAAAATAAATCACCTTAACACACTAAGGCTAGGGTCAGACGAAAGAATTTTTCCCCGCAAACGTGAAAAAGTGCGTCCGAACGCATTGACGTATTTTTTCACGGAACGAGCAAAAACGGTCAGACGACGCGCATTTTCGCGCGTGATTTTGTACGGATCGGTCAATAAAACTCTTTTTGCGTCTGGACGTTATGTAGGCTGGACATTAGCAGTGTCTGACATCTCCTAATCACGCACACACGCCGCTATGCCGCAGCTGCGCACTCAGTACGTCAGTACTAGCGGTTCAGCGTTCTCAGAAAAATGCGTTCAAATTCCACTTGCGTTGCACGGCCGGACTTTTGTGCGGCCGTACATCGTATATTGGCCGTCATTGCACGTCATCTGCTGCTAGTGCGGCCGTAATTATGTGCGCCAGAACGCACGTTAAAAGTGCGCTGGTCTGACCCCAGTCTTAACTGCTGTATAGCTTTTTCTTTAAAATAATGTCTGCTTGTATACTGTTAATAAACGTTTATGCATAATGCGCACAAGTAAGTACAGTCGACTTGTTAAAACCATGGATCTGCGCTATGTAAGACTGGCATTGTAACCTGCGCAAAAGACTTGCGTCGCCCCTGCCTACATCTCCTCTCTTATTCGCTGGTATGTTCCATCCTGGTCCCTTCACTCTGCCAATGATCTGATATTATCCTCTCCTTGTACCTACTCTGCCTTCAGTTTGACTTTAGGACTTTTCCTGGACTGTCCCCCCTTATCTATGGATCTCCCGCACTTGGAACATCCGACTCTCTAAAACGTGTTACTTTAGAGAGTTCTATCTGCTCACTCCATAATCCCCCATTGTACCTTCCTTGATCTATTTCCCACACACCGTCCATCCATTACTCCTCCTCACACGCAGCGATGTACCCAGGGGTCAAGTCCTAAAAAGAGAAGTGTGGGAACTCACCAAGATTTCTGTCTCCCAATTAAAATGATCATCTCGCACTTAACACAAACACACACACTCAGATCTGATATATTTATGTATATATGTGGATTTTAGTGAAAATGTATGATAAATCCTGTCTGGGTTATTCAAAAAGAATCAAACAGGGTTATTCAAAGAGATCCGAATTGCTTTAAAAAGGTAACTGAATGCTGAAATTCAGCGTTCGGTTACCTTTCCTGGCCATTCGGCTATCCAGAGAGCAGGCAATTCGCCAAATCCTGGCGAATTGCCTGAACATACGTTGCCTGTTCGGTGCCTGTTCGAGGGCAGTGAAATCCCCATGAAAAGCAATGCTTCGGCTATTCAGAGAACACAAACCAGCAGTGAAAGGTTCCCCTAATGCCCTGCCATTCGGTGGCTTAATTCGGCAAGTTAATTCAGGAGAATCCCATAGGCTTCAATGTTAAAAATATTCGCGTTTTAATTCAATATCTAATAAACCATTCATTATAAAATTCTGCAGTAAAGAGTCTCTTTATTTATAGATCTTTTAGGATATTTTAAGCATTTTTCTTAATTTTTTTTGTTTTTTTTAAAAGTCCGATTTTTCTCTTTCTTTTTCTTTAAGTTTACTTATTTTTTCTGTAACAGCCCTTTTTATTATCATTCCCTGGACCTCTGGATTTCAGACATTTTCGCTCAGTACTTTATTTGCAAACAGCGTTTCATTTTCACAGATTCACAAAAACTACTTTGCTAATTTATTCATCTCCCTCGTCTGCGGTCTCAGCTGCTTCGGCTGCTTCGGCTGTGTTCGGCTCCTGCTCAGGCTTGGTTTTCGGCAGGTTAATCCAGATGTTTTTGCAGGTTTTCTGTGTGCATTCGGTGGGTTTTGCGGTTAGTTTTCGTCAGGTGTGCGGCAGCTTTTCCCTGCAATGCGGGGACCCTGTGGTGCTTGCTGAATACACCGCAGGGTCACCGAAATGGGATCGGCAAAAGGAACCGAATTGAAGAGAACGAAAAGACACCGAACGTGCGGTGACTTTTCGAATCTCTTTGAATAACCCTGAAAGTCACTGCACGTTCGGTGACTTTTCGTACTCTTCAATTTGGTGCAATTTGGCGATCCCATTTCGGCGACCCTGCGGTGTATTCAGCAAGCACCACAGGGCCGTCGTAGCGCAGGGAAAAGCCGCCGCAAACCCGACGAACACTCACCGAAAAAATCCGGCGAAGGCACACCGAAACCCGCAAAAACATCTGGATTAACCTCGCCGAACACGCCGGAGAAACCCGAGCAGCACAGCACAGAGCAGCCGCCGGAAAAAGCCGACCCCGCAGACGAATGGAGTGAAAAAAACAAAAAGTACGCTTGAATGTTTGCAAAGTGAAACGCTGTTTGCAAAGAAACTACAGAACGAAAATGTCTGAAATTTACATATAAGATCCAATGAATGATAATAAAAAGGGCTGTTACAGAAAAAAGAAAAAACTATTTAAAAAAAGTTTCGCAAAAAATCCTGAAAAATGCCTAAAAGATCCTAAAAAAATCTATAAATAAAGAGTCTTTTTACTGCAGAATATTATAAGCAACGGTTTATTAGATATTGGATTAAAACGGGAATATTTTTAACATTGAAGCCTATGGGATTCTCCTGAATAAACCTGTCGAATGAAACCACGGAATGGCAGGGCAATTCGGCAACTTTTCACTGCTGTTTTGTGTCTCCGAATAGACGAGGCATTGCTTCTCTATGGGGAATTCACTGCCCTCGAACAGGCACCTTATGTGAAGGCAATTCGCCAACATTTGTTGAACTGCCTGCTCTCTGAATAGCCGAATGGCCAGGAAAGGTAACCGTACGCTGAATTTCACTGTTTGGTTACCTTTCGGCCACAATACGGATCTCTTTGAATAACCCTGTATATTTATTGTGACTTAACAGGGAAAGATATGACTGAATACAAGCTTTATAGTGTGTGGGACCAATGGGAACGGAGTTCCCTCTGCAGAACTAGTACAGGATCTGCGTTCCCACGGGTACTTCCTCGACTTGACCCCTGTATGTAACCTTACCTCTGGGTGGGACTGTCTAGTCCAGGGGTGTCAAATTCAAGCTCAACAGATGTTTTCTGCCTACAGTTGCCAGAATTCTTTAAATGCAATAAATGGACAGAGAATCATGGGAATTGTAGCTCAGAAACATCTGAGGGTTGGAGTTTGCCAGCCCTGGTCTAATCAAATGTCCCAGCTGAGGACGTCGCATAATAACTGATGTTAGAGTGGACCCACACGTGAAGTGGGGTTTAGTTTCAACCATTCAATTCTGCATTTCTTTTGTAAAAGAAATTGAATCGGGCCAGTCAATAGATGGGGTCAGGAGGGAAGGGGTTAATACGTTATTGCTCCCGTCCCAGCGTTTGATTTCCCAAACAAAGGTGCCACAGGGGGTACAGAATTGTGTTCTCATTACAGTTACTCAGCAGGAAAGGAAGATACAAGCGCGCCCGGGGAATGATTATAGCATGCTGCGGTTTAAAGGAGGAGAAACACAATAACCGAATGTACTGTCGAGAACATAATAATAATAATAACGCTAAAGTATTTAACCGGGGCGAGTTCTTTTAGATTTTGCTAGTTTTCATGTGTGTCCTGGAGCCTAGATGTAAATATTACTCATCTTGATTTTTTTTTTGCTCCCAAAGTGTTAAATGCAGACTCCGTAAGGCTAACTCAGAGTGCCGTTTATACACGTGGACATATATACAGACCAGATACACATCTGGGGAAGAAAAAAAAACCATTTCTCCTGATTTTGCCAAATTTAACCACAAAAGCTTGCTATTTTGCGATACGTTTTTAAATGGTTTAGCTCAATTATTCGGGAAGACAAAACACGATATGGGAGCTTTCCTTTGAGTACACAATCAGAGATTTGGGGGAATAAATTAAATTTGAGGCTTTTTCAGAGCAGGGATCTCAGACTTTGGCCCCTGGGGTATTGATGGCCTACAACTCCCTGAATACTTTAAATGCAAAAGATCGCAGGAGAATCTTGGGAGATGTAGTTTAGCAACATCGATGGGGGTGGGTGGGGGCGGAGTTTGATATCCCTGATTCAGAGCCTGTACAGATCACTCTATGCATTGCAACACCAGGGTTATTTCAGTGGTCACTCTGCCATGAGCATCCTCGTCCCTCATTCCACTTTGGGTTGGGGTTGTTTCAATGGGTCAATTCAGCCCTCCAAATGCAGGGATTTAGGCTAGGGTCAAACGAACACCTTGTTCGCAGCGACCGTCAAAACGTGCGTCCGAACGCATTGACTTATTTTTTCACGGAAGACGCGATAGTGGTCATACGATGCGAATTTTCGTGCGTGATTTGCTACGGATCCAAACCAGGAAACTTTGGGTGTCTGGACGTTATGATGGCCGGACATGAGCAGCGTCTGATGTCTCCTAATTATGCAGACACGCCGCTATGCGGACGCAGCGCACTCTGTACGTCAGTACTAGCAGTTCTCGAAAAAATGCATTTGTTTGCCGCTTGCGTTGCGTTGATACCTACTCGATACGCTCATCATTAACAGCTGGTGGATTGACTGAATGCTCCCAAGATCTTAGTGTGGCTCCCAGGAAGCAGCAGCAAGTCGCGTGTTGGCCAATGATGTCACCTGGCACCAGCTTTAAGGTAAGTTTTAAACTAAACTAAAGGGTTAAAACAGAATTGGAAGTGCAGAGGCTGCCGCAAGGGGTTATCATTTAACCCCCCCTCTCATTTTAACCTTATAGTGAAAAAACACGATTACAGTTACGTTGTTTGAAAGCACCTCGGTGCAAGTGAACGTAGTCCACAAATTTCAGCTCAACTGCTTCTTCTCTAGATCAGTGGTCTAATTGGTCACAATTGGACGAACGCCGGGATGCACGTCACTCAGTACCGGCGTACCTAGTGCGCTCGTCTGACTCCGGCCTAAGGCTTACATCTGAGAATATCATCAGAACATCTTGTTGTTGAAATGTCACGTCCTCCTTAGGCTGCGGTCACATGAGCGCACTTTTCGCGTCCTTTTGACCCCACTGTTTGCTGTCCGTCGTAACTTTTCAAAGGAGCCAAGAACAACACACGAGGCGCGTGTACACTTTTTCACACACAAGCAACGCATATTGCAACGGATGCCAAAATGGCATCAACGTGATCCAGCTACAACGGACGTAGAGAAGCCCCCGCATACAGCTTTTTTTTATCTCAATGTCAGTCGTAACTAACTGATACAATGGAACCACAATCTCATCCGTTATAAAATGCATCCATTTCAACAGATGCACTGTACGTGGAACGTGGTCTTGTGTGACCGCAGTCTTAAAGGGACACTATCACTTACATAAACTGTAACCAGATTACTTCTGCATTACAAATAAAAACACCTTATAAAACACATTATAAACACATGCTTCTGTTTTTTCTTTGTTTTGAAGTGATTGCATGTAAAAAGGAAATATAAAATTAGGTTTTTATCTCCGGTTTCCATTTTGTGGGTTTTGCCCATGATGCAACACTTACCAAAATCTTATGGTGAGTTTTACTTTACGGCTGTGGTTTACTTTCTACAGTGTTTAACAGGCAATGAGGTGGAGGAGTGCAGGTCTATTGTGATGTCGTGGCTAACTGAGATAAAATATGACAGGGAGCTTAAAAAGCTTCTAATCTACCTCCTGGTGATGTCCTTTGAATACATCCCACACAATACAATGATGTGAGTCAGTTTACTGGATTTTCTGACCCATTCACGCCATTCTTTGGCACAAGTCACACAGTGAGGAACAAGTGATGGAAAGATACTGTGGGGGAGGGGGCAGTTTACAACACACAATATCACTCAATGGATGCACCCAGTGACACATATAGAGTAAAATATTTTCTTAACTAAACATACAAGAGAAAAACAAAACCCGTAAAATATCAGCAACATCAAATAAACACAATAAGGACATTTGATTTTTAGGTGGTAGCGGCCCTTTATGTAAAACCACCACCATGTAACTTGGAGTGCCTTTTTGTGAGGTTGTTATGGCGAGCCTCACTTAGTCCATGGGCACTTTTCTTTTAGGATTTTTTAGGAGTGCGGCTCCTGTTCTCTATATTAATGATAAAAGTACAACACATAAACTATAGAAAATACAAACGCGTTGGGAGGAGATTGCTCAGAAATAACCAGCTTTCACATTGCGTCATAAATTCTTTCATAAAGTTGTATTAACGTTCATTTAACTGAATGGTTTGTGAAGGTTCCTAATGTTTAATGAATGGAGTTAATCGCCCCTGGATCGGAGATAGTCTTACTTGGCAGGAGAACGATGGGAGCTTTGCTTCACCTGTTGTTTCACCTTCTCCGTGAGTGATATGCCAAAGTTCACTGGTATCGCCCGTTGTACATCTTTATAATTGGTGTCTCTTGCGTTTGTATTATATTTTTTTAAATAGATATATTCCTTTGGAACTAGCTCTTGCAACTCAGCAGAAACACTGATGCGAAGCCCTTACCTAGTGAACTAAGCCGCATTTCCGGAAAAATATAAATAGCTAGTGACATTAAAAACTAGGGCATGGAATTTGTATACAGGCTGTCTGGCAAAGCCAATCAGGAATGTCTATGGTACCTTCAAAGGGAATTGTAATGAAGACATTCAGTAATTATTGTTAGCATTATTAACGACATTGAGCGCTCTTACCAGAAGATGGAGAAGACTCCAAGGCGTAGTTGCCAAGAGTGACTTGCCATTTAATGCCAATTTTTCATTTGTGGTTTTTATAAGATGTCAAATAAGTCTGGAAAAGGGGCATTAAAAGGAAAATCGAAAAAGCAATGCAGAGAAGCCCACGCTGCTATACTTCATCCAGACTGAGTGCACCAGGGTCCACAGGCAGCCAGCCCACCGGATACACACATACCAGAAAAAGGAAGCAGTCACGTCAGAGTGGGTATACCAAAAATAAGAGCAGGGTTTTGCTGGAAAAGATGCAACATTTCAGTCCTATCCAATGACCTTTTATCAAGCATGATATCCAAGGACCTTTATCAAGCATGATAAAGGTCCTTTGATAGGACCGAAATATTGCGTCTTTTCCAATAAAACCCTGCTCTTATTTTTGGCATTAGCTCTCTGGTGTGACCGGTTCCCTTTTATGGTGTATGAGAAAAACCGAAAGCAGAGTAAACCAAGCGAACCAATCAAAAAATATTTACTTATGGCAGTGCACAAATGATGTCATATTTAATCATGTTTTCAACTGATACAGTTTCAGATCATAACATTTCTTGGCACGGTCGCAGTGGCGTAGCGTGGGTTGTCAGCGCCCAGGGCCAGCCAAGAATTGTGGGCCCCCCCCAACCTGTGGACACGTTAGCATGCCCGATTCCCTTCCACCATTAGGGCATTGAACCCCTTAACTGTGAAACAATGTAATGTGCAGAGTGTATGTGCGTATCACAGAGCTCCACAGCAATAAAACCCACAGTAATGTGTAGCTCACACATGGATATATATTTGCCCCCAGTACCTCTAACATGAATATATTTGCCCCAGCAGCTCAAACATGAATATATTTGCCCCAGTAGCTCAAACATGAATTTATTTGCCCCAGTACCTCCAACATGAATATATTTGCCCCCACTAGCTCAAACATGAATATATTTGCCTCCACTAGCTCAAACAGGAATATATTTGCCCCAGTAGCTCAAACATCAATATATTTGCCCCAGTACCTCAAACATGGATATAGTTGCTCCCAGTAGCTCACACATGAATGTATTTGCCCCCCAGCAGCTCAAACGTGAATATATTTGCCCCAGTAGCTCAAACGTGAATATATTTGCCCCCAGTAGCTCAAACATGAATATATTTGCCCCCAGCAGCTCAAACATGAAATTATTTGCCCCCAGTAGCTCAAACATGAATATATTTGCCCACAGCACCTCAAACATGAATATATTTGACCCCAGTAGCTCACACATGAATATATTTGACCCCAGTAGCTCAAACATGAATATATTTGCCCCAGCACCTCAAACATGAATATATTTGCCCCCAGCACCTCAAACATGGATATATATTGCCCCCCTCCCCCCCTTGCTCACCGGCTCTGAGGGTCCGCTGGTCTGTGGGGGGGGCGGTTTGGGGCATCATAGTGGGCCCCCACTGGTTTCCCTGTGATGGTCATCAGTGACAGTGCTCTTAACAGGCAGCCAGCGGCGCACTCTGTAAATGCCGCGGTGGCGCCTGCAGCCCAGTCTAAGCACGTTGCACTGGCGCCGCCCCTCACGTGACATGCTACGTGAGGAGGCGGCGCAGGCGCCACCGCGGCGTTTCCAGAGTGCCTGTGTGCACTGCTGACCATCACAGGGCAGGGAAACCAGCGGGAGCCCACTATGGCGCCCCTGGCACCCCCAAAAAAACTGCGCCCAGGGCCACCGCCCCCCCAGGCCCCCTCATGCTACGCCACTGCACGGTCGAGGGTAAAGTAGAGGCAGACGAAAGAAAACAACACATCTGCAAAACTGGATGAAACGATAAGCTGACCACCAGTATATCTCCCAGTACGAGTACAGAGAAGCATAAGCCGCTAATCTTTCCCCAGACTGAGTACACCAGGGTCCATATGCAGCCAACCCACTGAATACATATACATCGAAAAAAGAAACCGGTCACATCAGGACATGATAAAGGTCCATGGATAAGAACAAAATGTTGCGCCTTTTCCAATTTTTTTTATTGCATACCCTCTGTGTTGTGACCTGTTCTTTTTTCTCGTCTATGTGGAATATCTAAATCCATAAACCAAACGGACCAATTAGAAATCAGTGACTTTACCATATTACACAATGATGTCATATTTCATATTGTTTGAAAGTGATACGTTTTCAGATTGTAACATTCTTTGTCTTGATCCAGGGTAGTAGTAAAAGTAGACATAAACCCAACACGTCGGCTGAACTGGATGAAACATTAAGCTGGCCACTAGCATATCTTCCAGTATGAGTTCAGAGAGGTACATGTGCTATAGTTCACCCAGACTGAGTGCACCAGGGTCTACAGGCAGCCAGCCCACTGGATACATATACATCATAAAATGAAACCACTCATATCAGAGAAGGTATGCCAAAAACAGGATCAAGGTTTTATTGGAAAAGATACAACATTTCATTCCTATCCAAGGACCTTTCTCAAGCATGATAAAGGTCCCTGGGTAAGACCAAAATGTTGTGTCTTTTCCAATAAAACTCTGCTCTTATTTTTGGCATACCTTCTCTGATTGACTGGTTCCTTCTTCTGGTGTATGAGAAATGTTGAAAACAGAGTAAACCAAATGGACCAATTAGAAATCAGTGACTTACCATATTACACAATGATGCCATATTTCAAATTGTTTGAAAGTGATACGGTTACGGATTGTAACATTATTCTGCCTGGTCCAGGGTAGAAGTAGAAGCAGACAAACCATCAGCACGTCGGCAGAACTGGATGAAACAATGAGTTTACTACCAACGTATCTCTCAGTATGTGTTCATATCAATGCTTGGTAAAGTGCAGCTTCTTCAACTGCTCTCCACAGCCGGCATTACCATTTTCTAGATGCCAAAATCGATGCACTTTCCATATCCTCTCCTGATTTATCTATTGATAATCCTATTCTAATTCCTATGCAATTATTTCCATTCTTTGAGCCCATTTTATTATTTATTTTTTAACCCATATACAAATTTCCCATTTCTGTAATTATTGCTTTGTATAATTACAGAGGTTGTTGGTATGGTAGGAAATATGGGGGTGGAGGTAAATGCATTTCGCTCAGCTGCAGATATCGCATTTGATGCATTATTGCTAAGGTGGCAGCTTGCCAGCCTGATCCCATCTGCTACATCTGTAATCCCAGTGCATTTCGGGAAGTAATTACTATGTAAACATCAAAGTAATGGCGAGCAGGACAATATACAATGAGACAAAAGGGGTTATGTTTAAACCATGGAACTAAAAAACAGAGCAGGACAACACAAAAGAAGCCAACCAGGATTCATGTTTAAAAGAACACGGTATTCATGCATTTACTAAGTGTATATCTGTATCGGCGTTATAAAAGTAAATGATGTGAGATACATCGAGCTCTGTTGTTAATGACATTTACAGCTGTGATGTGGAGGAATTATGAAAATAACAGTGTACGGATTCAGTTTGGCACCAAGCTGTTCATGCAGGTCTGTCCACATGCACCCGCAGAGCTGCCCATGATGACATGATCATGGACCTGGAATCTACTGGGGTCATCGCTCCTGGTGTCAACTCCCTCTACAATGTCTTATATGGCTCTGTCAGCTGCAAGTGTATCAACATGGAGCTTTGGTATTGGTTCTATGAGCTTGAATCTGGAGCTTACCAGGCCAAGAAGTGTTGCTTTGCTCCATCCATAGCATGCCACATCATGTTTGATACATCAGGATAGAGAGTATGCTCAGCGTTCCTCCATCAACATGGTGATGGAGAATTGAAGCCAACAGCAGTGAAATAGAGGAGGAATGGAGCTGAATAATGGGGAATTGAGGAGTATAAATGGGACTAAATGCTGGGGCTGGGTGGGTTGAGATAAGGTCACCCCAAGAATTCTGATGGCAGCCCTATGTACAGGTAGGGGCCACAATCATGTTGCCTGTTTCTTTAATGAGGGTTTGCATACTATATTTCAATAGGCGAAAAGGTTGAATATGGTGTTTTGACTGTTGCCTGTAGGTGGGCTACTCATGGTGCCTTTTCCAATCGGCAAGGCAGAGATAAATCTCATCCAATCCATGGCCTTCCGATAGAAGCTATACTGTATATGAATTATATAACGTGTACTTATCAGGCCTGGACTGATCATTGAACACACCAGACAAATGCCTTGTGGACCACAATGTCCATTAGTCAGGAGCTACATCGGAGTCCCAAACTTTAACCTGGCCCACCTATACACCACCTTATGCATATGCTATTAATAGGACCTGATTTCTGAGCACCACTACCTTCCCACTATTGGTTATGCTCCCTCTCGGGCTGATATTCAGGCCCCCTTTCTTACCTCCAACCTATAGACCGGTAACTAGATTATGAATTCCAATCCTAATACCGAGACCTTTGTTTACACTCACTTACTGAAGGACTTTAACCCTTTCTGAAGGTCACTGATCCACTGGTGACAGATCTTTAACCCAAAATAGGGTACATTTAATATATCGAGCATCAAGCCCAGACATGGTTCCCGTGACTCTATTTACATCTCTGGTCCTCTCTTTACAAACTTCCATTCGGTTCCTGTCTAACGGTAACCACTTAAACACGTGTCTTGCCTGGACCAGATATGCAGTGACTGCGTGTTTTGAGAGATGTTCATTCAGGTGTAAAATAATCAATTCAAAGCATATTTAAGCAAGGCCAACTTGTTCAGGTTCTTGGCAGCAGAATGTTTTCTTAACACACCGAATCAAATGTAACTCAGTGACAGAGATAACGATCCTGCCAACTTCATGTGCACAAACAATTCTCATCCGATGAAAATATTCCAGGTGTTCCCATAGCTACAGTTTTATTTCTCCTTTAAATAAAAAAAAAGGAGCCACTGTAATCCATCGAATCGGGAAGTATAGGAAAAATGGCATCGTTGCATTATGTGGCATCGTTTTCCATGATCAATATAGTTTCTCTTCTTTTATTGTTCATTGTCGAACATCAATGTCATATTGGGGTATTAAAAAGGAACAAATGATTAAATATTGCAAGATTTAGCACAGGGATGCTCAGCCTCGCCTCTCCAGATATTTCCAAAGTGCATCTTCCATGATACTCAACCACCCATTAGGGCAGGGGTCGGCAACCATGGCCCTACAGTGGTTTTACAGCTACATTTCCCATGAACCTCTCCCAACCTAATGAGTGGCTGAGCAACATAGGAGATGTAGCTCCAAAATACCTGGAGGGCCAAAGTTGCTGACCCCTGCACTAGGGCAGCAGAGCCTCTTGGGAAGTGTAGTTCCAATACATCTGGAGGGCCAAGGTTGAGCATCCTTGCTATAGCACATGAAGAGGTCCGAATACCCTAGTGGGATAAAAATTTTCAATGCCAACCAGTCACTGGGTTTAGCTTCTAATTGTAGTCATGGTATGTTTTGGTAAAGTTAGCACCATTAATTGTTTTAGATGTTCCAATTTTGACATATATGAGACCATTCATTGTTTGCTTCTACAAAGATTGTAGGACCTCAGTTGCTACACACTTCCCCAACGGGGTTCCAGGAAAGTCATTTATTTGCCACCAAATAAATGTAATGGGATCTTCAAGTTCCAAGATGACATATATCAGTGGTGTGGTGGAGGATTGATGGAGATACTGTGTGTGCAGGGTTTAGAAGGAGGGGTGTACGATCAGCTGACTTAGGGATAGAGGAAGCAAAAAAATACTCCAGGCGAACTACCTGCACGTACTGAATAAAAGGTAAACTATATGTAGTAATTATTCTGGCAAAGCTTTTTAGCGATATTGCGCTTAAAAGTACGTCCGTGATAGCATGACAGAAAGCCCATCGGAGCCCGACACACGAAGTACGACCGCACTGAACTGCGGACGCACAACAGCCGCGGCCCACGGACGCAAGGCAGGCAAGAACGTACATCCCCTAGAATGGCCGCACAAAGTGCGCTGCGTCCGCAATGTCTGCATAGCTTTGTGTGTGAGTGATGGAACGTGGTCAGACGGACTGCATTTATACGTCCAGCATTTTTCACGGACAAAATGGTTTTGCTTTTTAATTTATTTTTCCTCCTACATCCGTCAAAAAATAAACGTCAGTGAAAAAAATGGACTGTGTGACCACTACTGTGTCTTCCGTACTGACGTACGTCCGTGTGCAAGGACGTACAGTCCGTAGAAATCACGCTCGTCTGACCCTAGCCTAAAGGTCATCATGATACATTTAATAGTGGACGGAATACATGTTACGGTACGGCCAACAACTACAAGAATATCCCATCAAATAACCAAATTAGCATGATGCCTGGGGGGACTTTATATGCTTCCCTTAAAGTTACAATCTAATCCACAAATCAGGTCTTTTTTAAACAAAATGCCTGATTATCAAAACACCAGAAATGTGTATAACTAGTGGCAGTAATCTGTAGCTGCTGCACAGTCCAAGGGGGGGGGGGACGGTGCCTTTTGGCATTAAACCACGACATGCAACAGCAGCATTAATCAGATTTCAACCAACTCACACGTGCCTCCTCAGATAATCCCAGACCACCTCTACGTGGGATATTTCGTTTTACTGTGATCTTCATGTACTCTCTGAAACGTTTTGATTCATGATTATGAGATGACAAGAATTACTTTTGTAAGTCCCCGCAGTGACATTGTATAACACGTCTTAGTCAAACTTAATAAGTAGCGCTATGTGCTTTCTCTTTTTATTCGTTAGGCTCTCGGAGATGCCGTTTGTCTTTCATTGTTGCACAAGGGTTTTTTTTATTATTATTACTCATAGTCTCTTAGGTGTTTTTGTGTATGTGTGATTACACTTACTGTCATTCCGTTACGTTTACATGTTGATCTTCTGTTTATGATGCCTTATTGTAATTGGTTTCCAGGCGCCTGCCAGACAGCTCTCTATATATGGCATGTACATTTTACTTACATATAGGATCTGCCTTATTTTTGTAGTGGAAACAGTGTCCTCCAGTGAAAATACATATTATTTTGGACATCGTCTTGGCTGACCACCATTTAAGTCAATGGGAGAATTCTATACAAGTATCCATCGATATCGACATGGCAGGCGTTGGCATCATTTGGTGTGTTGACTCATCATTCGACGCTAACTTCAAGTATACATAATCACTCCAACAAACGTGACTTTTCACTTTACGAAATAATATAAATCATGGCAAAACACATCTAGACGTCCAAGCAAATCAGAGACTTGCTTTGCTCACAGCGCTCATTTGCTACACCACCCGTATTGCAGTAGTGCATAGGACATGCAAATGATTGAAGTCCACAATATCTAACTTTTTTGGATCAAAAGTCAGCTTTCCTAAAAACACCTTATCTGTTTGCTGTTGCATACCCTAACGTATGCTTGAAGCCATCTAGCATGGCAGTGCACTAGCGGGGGAGGGTGTCTCCAATAAAGCGTTTGCAATTTGCATGTCATACCCAGAATTCCCTGCTACATACAGAGAGTTTAGCAAATGAGCTCTGTGGGCAAACAAGTCTCTGATTTCCTTGGATGTGGTCACGTACCTCCTAGATATTATGACTGATCCCTGTACGCTGAACAACTAATCTACACTGCCGGTCCTTTAAGTGGCCATAATTCTACCTATTACCACAACTAAACAAAACCAGGAGTTATACGTGGAGAGGAACAGACACCAGGGATAAATACCAAAGATGCTTGCGAGCCAGATACCAGGGGTTAATATAATTTTATTACTTTGTATTTCTGTAACAACTGTAACAATTCAATGTTCTTGAACCCAGGACATTCTTGAAAACAAGAGAAATCTCAATGTATCCTTCCTGCTAAAATCCTCTATAAATAAATATCAGTTCGGTAGTCAGAGAAATGCCAGATGTCGTTATGCCAGAAGGGATCATCAGCCAGGTTAAGCCAAAGGGTTAACAGTCAGTAGAATCGTAAGTCAAGGCAGAAGCCATGCACAGGTTATCAATAGGTATTTTCTACGAACGCACTGAGAGGAGTGAAAACCACATCAGGGCAATGAACATGTCTCAAGCTTCTGACTTTAAACCTGGCGGGTGCCACGCCCCACCCGTGACCTGGACAGGTGCTGCTGACCACCGGGCTACCAGGACGTATACGGGATGTGGCAGATGTGAAGGTGTTTTTCAAAATGAATTATATTCATGGTTTGGCGGGCTTTGATGTCAATTTTTGTACACTGCCTTAATTTCAAGGAGAAAGCACTCCATTACACAAACTAAAAACCTTGAAATTCTTTAAATTATATGAGCTTTGAGATTGTGTAAAGATTTTTCAAGACAGATTCTGACTCCGATAATAAAGGATGGGAATTTAGTTCACAAAATATGGTTGACTTATATTTAATCCACAAAGAATTCAGCATTCTCCCTGCATTGTGGCACACGATGCCTGGTGCAAAAGTCTGCAAACAATGTATTCTCCAGCAATAGTGGACATATTCAGGGTCTTATGACGAATAAAAAATAGAAAAATAAAAATCTTATTTCAAATTGTTATAAGAGTATTGCCCGACGTGTTGGCTCATATTTCATAGAGGCTCGGTATAATACGCAGCGTCGGACAATGTGTGTTTAACAATTTGAAACAAAATTTTGATTTTTAATTTTTTTTTATTAATCATAAGACCCCGAGTATGTTGACTATTGCTGGAGGATATATATATATATGTGGTCCTTGTTTGTTTGTGCGTGTCTGTGTACACACCACTCTGGGTATACAGCATCTGAACTCATTGGCCATTGTGAGACAATAATAAAAGAATTGCAAAGTTATCCCAAAATAGCAGAACTGAGAAAAAAAGAACAGATATTTTTGTAACTCCTAGCAGATGATAGTGACTTGCTTTTCGCTAATTCCTGATAACGTCCAGTTTAGTGTTGCATAAAAGCACAATCAGAGCAAAATATATCCGCATCAGAAACATGTATACAGTGTGTGTAGAAAGGAAATCTTAATAGTTGGGAATTCTATGCATGTATATCGGTGCAGAATACTCCGAGTCGCGGCTCGAGTTTACGTAGTTTCCTCTCTGCTCGAATCCATTTTTACTGTAATCATACGGAACATTTTATTCCCGCTTATACAGGATATTGAGAATCAAACATAAAAGCTAAATTTGGACTAAAATAGCTGATCTTGCATTGTTTCTGGCTCGTTTCTTTTGCTACGATCATGCTTTTGTTTGTCTCAACGAGATTATTTACCGAGCTGGGGATTGTCAGGAATTGACCAGGGATTAGCAGGATTTTTTTGGGAAGATTTTTTTTTCCATTGTTTTTGTTTTGGTATAAAAATGACAATTTCCCCATCATTCCATGGACAAAAAAATGCAACATATATGAAAAGAAAATCATTTGGTAAGCTGATAGAACTCACATTGTGTTTCAAATCATCCAGCGGTTTCATTCGTTCCGTTTAATGAATGTAAGAGCTTATGAACTCAGACCTCCCTGGGTATTGTGTGGGCTCTGTATGTCAATGATCCCTGGGTATTGTGTGGGCACTGAATGACAATGGTCCCTGGGTATTGTGTGGGCTCTGTATGCCAAGGGTCCCTGGGTATTGTGTGGGCACTGAATGACAATGGTCTCTGGGTATTGTGTGGGCACTGAATGACAATGGTCTCTGGGTATTGTATGGGCACTGTATGGCAATGGTCCCTGGGTATTGTGTGGGCACTGTATGACAATGGTCTCTGTGCATTATGTAGGAACTGTATGTCAATGGTCCCTGGGTATTGTGTGGGCACTGTATGACAATGGTCTCTGGGCATTATGTAGGCACTGTATGTCAATGGTCCCTGGGTATTGTGTGGGTATTGTATGTCAATGGTCCCTGGGTATTGTTTGGGCACTGTATTATTAATTATTATTATTAATCTTTATATTGCGCCAGCATATTCTGCAGCGCTGTACAATGCACACATTGTAGACAGGGTCACAATACATTGAACAACATTTTGACAAACCAGCACAGCAGGAAACGAGGGCCCTATTCCCATGGGAATTGGCAATCTAAAGGGTTGGGGTGGAAACAGGAGTAGAGGACTGCAAGGTGAGAGTGATGGGCTGCAAGGTGAGAGTGATGGGCTGCTAGGTGAGAGTGATGGGCTGCTAGGTGAGAGTGATGGGCTGCTAGGTGAGGGTGATGGACTGCAAGGTGAGCGTGATGGGCTGCTAGGTGGGAGTGATGGACTGCTAGGTGAGAGTGATGGACTGCTAGGTGAGAGTGATGGGCTGCAAGGTGAGAGTGATGGGCTGCTAGGTGATAGTGATAGACTGCAAGGGGAGGGTGATGGACTGCAAGGTGGGAGTGATGGACTGGTAGGTGAGAGTGATGGGCTGCAAGGTGAGAGTGATGGGCTGTCTGTCAATGGTCCCTTGGTATTGTGTGGGCACTTTATGTCAGTGGTCTCTGGGCATTATGTAGGCACTCTGTCAATGGTGCATGATTATTGTGTGGGCACTGTATGTCATTGGATGCTGGGTGTTTAGCGGGCATAATGTCAGTGGTTACTGGGTGTTTTGTGGGCACAATATGTTAACGTTCCCTAGGTATTTTGTGTTTGCTATATTTAACAATGGTCCCCAGGTATTGTGTGGTCACTGTATGTGATGGTGAGGAATTTCTAAATATACAGTGTCACACTTCAGAATAGTGTATCTTTCCAGGCCTGGGAACTCTGTCTTCATATCCCTTACTGGCCAGGTTTGCAGGATATCCTTGACTAATCTACTGATATCACAAAGCACCAGGGTTTGGTTTGTGGCCTTAGAATTTCTAACCAATCCCTGACCTCATGTTAATCTGTGCATTTGTGGGAAACGGGAGAGTGTCGAGATCCAGTTGAGGTTCAATCCTTCCTCGTTCCAAGTCGGGCAGTGAATGTGAGAAGATAACCCGACTGCAAGATTTATTTTTATATGTAACAAAATAGACGCTATTCATTCATCCCGTTTACAACTCTATAAAATATTTTTTTTTTTCTTTTCTTTGTTTTTAAGGATTTCAAATTCCAATCTTAATTAAGCCGTGTAATTAAGTTCTTACCAAGACTTTGACTTGATTTGTTTTCAAGGAAAGTTTGTTTTTGTTGCAATAATGTATTTTTTTCTTGCTTGGAGCAGCAGAACGCTATGTAAATGCTGCTCTCGCTTATTGTGTGGCACACAGGATACAATCCAGACCATTATTCATTCACAATCTATTTACCTAAAATAAATATCTGTCTCCTTTTATTTCGGTCTCGCAGCGAGCTGAAAAGGAAGTACCTGGTGACTGTAACCCAATACTTTCAGAAAGCAACACAATTGTGATACAGCGAAGAGATACGAAAGCCGCTTAATCAGAACTGATCGGGGCTTTGGACGGGACTATTACGTTTATGATTGTTAAACTGGCTCTGGGAAATGATATATGCAACAGCGAATTCTATTGTGTGATTATGTGTTTGATACATGTTAGTGTAATTACATGTGTGACACAGAATTGAGTAATTACATTTGTGCTTTGCTGAGGGTGTTAAGGATGTATCCTGTAGTGGTTCATGTGTGATAGAGAAACCAGTGTGTTATATTATGTGATAGTAAAACCAATGTGTTATTTTCTGTGTCATAGAGAAACCAGTGTGTGATATTATGTGACAGTAAAATCAATGTGTTATTTTCTGTGTCATAGAGAAATCAGTGTGTGATAGGACAGTGAAACTAGTGTGTGATTTCCTGTGTGATAATGAAAGCCTGTGTGTTCTTGCATTTGTCATAGGGAATCAGTGTTTGGATGCACATGTGATTGAGAAATCAGAGTGTGATTACACATATGACTGGGAAATCTATGTTTGGATCCTTGTGTGATCGGTAAATCAGTGTGTGATTATAAATGTAAATGGGAAATCAGTGTGGGATTACACATAATGATTGGGAAATCGGTGTGTGATTGCACGTATGATTGGGAAATTGGTGTGTGTTTACACATGTGAATTGGAAATCAGTGTGTGATTACACATATACTTGGTAAATCGGCACGTGAGTACATATGTGAATAGGAAATCAGTGGGTGATTACACATTTATTTGGTAAATCAGTGTGTGATTACATGTATGATTGGGAAATCAGTTTGTGATTACACATGTGATGGGGAAATCAGTGTGCGATTACATATGTGAATGGGATAACCGGTGTGTGATTACACATGTGAATGGGAAATCAGTGCGTGATTACACATAATGATTGGGAATCGGTGTGTGATTGCACGTATGATTGGGAAATTGGTGTGTGATTACACATGTGAATTGGAAATCAGTGTGTGATTACGCAAATACTTGGTAAATTGGCATGTGATTACACGTGTGATTGGGGAAATCAGTCTGTGATTACACATGTGAATAGGAAATCCGTGTGTGATTACACATATGATTGGTAAATCAGTGTGTGATTACATATATGATTGGGGAATCATTGTGAGATTACACATGTGAATGGGAAATCAGTGTGTGATTACACATGTGACTGGGAAATCAGGGTGTGATTACACATGTGACTGGGAAATCAGGGTTGTAATTACACATGCGACTGGGAAATCAGGGTGTGATTACACATGTGACTGGGTAATCATGGTGTGATTACACATGTGACTGGGAAATCAGGGGTGTAATTACACATGTGACTGGGAAATCAGGGTGTGATTACACGTGACTGGGAAATTAGTGTGCAATTACATATGTGTATAGAAAATCAGTGTGTGATTACACATGTGACTGGAAAAATCAGGGTGTAATTACACATGTGACTGGGAAATCAGGGTTGTAATTACACATGTGACTGGGAAATCAGGGTGTGATTACACATGTGACTGGGAAATCAGTGTGCAATTACATATGTGTATGGAAAATCAGTGTGTGATTACACATGTGACTGGGAAATTAGGGTGTAATTACACATGATTGAGAAATCAGTTTTTGGATGCTTGTGTGATTGGGAAATCATTGATTACATCTATGATTGGGAAATTTGTGTGTGGATTCATGTGTGCACGGAAGCCACTGTGTTATTACTGCATATAGGATAGCTAAACCAGAGTGTGTAATTCCATGTGTGATTTCTAAATCCAGTCTATGATTAAATGTACGACAGGGAAACCAGTGCTGGATAAAACATGTGTGATAGGGAAACCAGCATATAATTGTGTTATAGGGAAATGGGTGTGTGATTACTTGTGTTACAGTGCTGTTTGCCTGAATCTTTGTACCTGATTTTGGAAATTCTTTGTAAACACACACAGTGGTGTAATTGCTCTAACACGGCTGTAGACTGATGCCAGTGAAACGTCCTGTACCTTATATTACATATAGGTCCCACATGTTCTATTCCCTCTTGTCTGACTGAGCTTCCTGTTGATATGAGGACTCAGTTGAGGTGCTGCTGCTGTTGAGGTAAACTCGCCATTCTCAATACATGATAGGCTAGATTCCAAGCCTGGTGTAAACCTGACCAGAGCTCTGGATAACATACCATTAACTCTATGGAGTTGCTAAGTTTACCAGAGCTCTGGGTAACATACCATTAACTCTATGGAGTTGCTAAGTTTACCAGAGCTCTGGATAAGGTTACGCCAAGCTTGGCGTCTGTCCCGATGTGCTTCCTCAAAGGATCAGGGTCTTAAATCCACATCCTTTGGGATTCCTCAAAGTCTGGGGCTGTTATGATTCCACGACTTCACTCACCCATTCTAGCTCACCAGGTTTTTAGTGACTGTCCACGTTGGGTCATCGGTTCAACGATCGCCTCTTCATGGCATCCGGCTCATCCGTGGACGTAAAGACATGTACTTGGACACGCAGCAGCGGGTTAGTAAAAGAAGGACTTGTTTCAACTTCTGTGGAATTAAGTTCTTCTCTCATTATCCTGGTGTTGCGCCTCTACGTACGTATACCTCTTTGCTGTTGTGGAATTGGGGTATTCCAGTGACTGCGCACCCAGGTAAACAGAGTGTGGTAATCAGGCATGTACTGGCCATAGGGACTACAGGGAGATTCCCGGTGAGCCGATGGCTCAGTGGGCCAGTGTGAATGCTAGATCACCGCGTGGCTCGCGCTGCCCTTAACGGGTGAGATGAGAACTTCCTCACCATCTGTAAAACAGACGCAGTCTGCCATAGTCTCATATTGGGGTCACTGTGCATCCGTCTCACCTCAAGACATGGTTTGCGATCAACCTCAGTGCCGGTGCGTTGCTTTACCCAATCACTGTGCAACAACTTCAGTATATGTACAGTGATTGGTTGAGCGTCCCGGTTGGTTTATATACTATTTTTGTGCGTGTTTGGATTATTAAAGGGGGGCCGATCTGGATGACGTCCAGGGCTGAATTTTTGTCCCAGTCCAGCCCTGGTGGTAATCCATACTATGCTTTCATACCGAGGGACGCAGTGATTCCAGCGTGTGGGACCAACTCATGGCCAATGCAACGGATTGTGGTGGGATATCTCATCCTGCATGTTCTCCTGTATCGTCCTGTACAGGCGGTCTGTAATTATATGCTGGTTAATTCTTGGTATCGGAGTTTGTTGACGTTTTAGGTATGTATGTATTAAGAAAGAAATTTATGGGAAGGTTGGGTACATTTTAAACCTTCATGGATGACGATGATGCGTGCAGATGGCTGCCAATTAATGGGCTAGATCCGTACCTATTAATGCAATGGTTCTAATGTATCCTTGTCCAGTGGTGTAGAACAGCATGCTGTGGTTTTTATGCCAATGCCGTCAGATATACATGTGAAGATCCAGAGTATGAAGACACAAGGGTCGAACTGTGCGGGCATCGCAACCCGTAAAACAACACTCTAAAAATATTTCACCGCTTGGCACAGTGGGTCTATTATGCCTCCTGCTGCCAACTGTATTGCGCCCAAGCACTGAAGTGGTTAATGTTGCAGATGTCTTTTTATTGGAGAATCCCCCCCACCTTCATTTTGCTGTGACAAGCGAATGTCAGAATAGGCCGCCTGCCAATTCTGTGATCTGCGACTTGCTTCAAAATGGAGGCAGGAGGGTATCCATTTTCATCACTGAGATGACAGCGTCTCACTCTTTCTGGCCATCTGGAAATGAACGCTTAAAAAAAAAAAACGGAGAGAGAGAGAGAGAGACGAGGGGGGCCGACAATAAAATAAACAGAACAAATAAAAAATAAATAAAAGATAAATAAATCCAAAACGGGGCAAAAATTAATTTAATTAATCCCTCGAGCGACTGAAGGGTTAACGTGAGCCACACCAGCGCAGATCCTTTGTTGTGCCGCGCTGTGTTTTATGTATAATACAAACAAGAAAATAAACATGCTATTTTTATACTGAAAGCGCTCGTGGAGGTTTTTTTTGTATTTCGCTAAACTGAAAAAAATAAAAATAAAACAATTTTTTTTAAAAAAGGAGATAAAATGTGTTGGTTTTTTTTTTTCTGGCAAAGATTTTCAATTCATGGCATGCACGTATGAAGCATTTACAAAAAGCTCATGTTTTCCCCCGATACACTCAGACTGTGCGTTGGTGGTCTACTACAGATCCAGGTTTTAAATGTCTCCTTTCATGTGTGTTTTTGAAGAGCGCTAACACTGGCGGGATTTTATATCCCCTTAACGTGTTTATAATGTTACTTTGAGCTTATTCACTTTGGAGTTCCGGGAATTTGTTTTAAGGTGGAAAAAAATAATATTTTTTAAAAAAAAAAAAAAAAAATCGATACTTTTAACTCATTAGACTCTGCGTTTGAAATATTTGGCCTATATATATGTAGGGTGTAATAACAAAAAAATAATGTTTACACACGCTCATTGACAGGTCTGCGGAGGCAGACTGTATCAGAGAAAGGACAAAAAATAATCTATTTTTTTGCATATAGCCAGTGCTAATAGTGGAAATTTGTTTTATGAGGTATTTTTTACACACAGTGAGTAGTAGTGGTGGTGGAAAATAGTTTTTTTGATATTCTTTCCACATAGTGAGTAGTAGTGGTGTAAATGTTTTTTTGCACAAAGTGAGTAGTAGTGGTGGAAATTATTATTTCGTTTTTTTGTATTTTGTGCACATAGTGCGTAGTAGTGGTGGTGGAAAATAGCTTTTTTGTATTTTTTGCACATGGTAATAGTGGTGGAACATAGCTTTTTTGTATTTTTTGCACATAGTGAGTAGTAGTGGTGGAAATAATTTTTTTGTTTTTGTATTTTTTGCACATAGTGAGTAGTAATGGTGTAAATGTTTTTTGCACATAGTGAGTAGTAGTGGTGGTGGAAAATAGCTTTTTTGTATTTTTTGCACATGGTAATAGTGGTGGAACATAGCTTTTTTTGTATTTTTTGCACATAGTGAGTAGTAGTGGTGGAAATAATTTTTTGTTTTTGTATTTTTTGCACATAGTGAGTATTAATGGTGTAAATGTTTTTGCACATAGTGAGTAGTAGTGGTGAAAATTATAATTTTTTAGGTTTTTCTGTATTTTGCACATAGTGAGTAGTAGTGGTGGAAATAATTTTTTGTTTTTGTATCTTTTGCACATAGTAAGTAGTAGTGGTGGAAATTATAATTTTTTAGGTTTTTCTGTATTTTGCACATAGTGAGTAGTAGTGGTGGAAATAATTTTTTGTTTTTGTATCTTTTGCACATAGTAAGTAGTAATGGTGTAAATGTTTTTTGCACATAGTGAGTAGTAGTAGTGGTGTAAATGTTTTTTGCAGATAGTGAGTAGTAGTGGTGAAAATTTGTTTTTTTTTTGTATTTTTTGCACGTATTGGGTAGTAATGGTGGAAATGTTTTTTCACATAGTGAGTAGTAGTGGTGAAAATTAGTTTTTTGTTTTGTTTTTTGGACATAATAGCGGTGATGGAAATTATTATAATTTTTTTGCACATAGCGAGTAGTACTGGTGGAATGTTTTTGGTAGTAGGTAGTGTGTAGTGTGTAGTAATGGTGCAATTTATTTGCACATATTGAGTAGTAGTGGTGGGAATTAGTTTTTGTTTTTGCACACAGCGAGTAGTAATAGTGTAAAAAAAATTATTGCACGTAGTGAGTAGTAGTATTGGAAATTGTTTTTTAGTTTTCTTTTGGACATAGTAGCGTGGTGGAAATTATTATTATGATTTTTTTGGCACATAGTGCGTAATAGTGGTTGAAATTAGTATGTTTTAATTTTATGCAGTGGACACTTGTAACCCGCCGCGAATTATTTCAGATATTTCTTGAGAAATACTGTAATAATTTATAAACACAGTATGTAGGATGAGGACTTACTATCTAAATCTCTGAAAATATGGTGGGTTTTCAACGAATTATAATTATTATTATGTTTCTTCATTTCTTTTTTTTTTCTTATTTTAATTAAAAGCTTTTTGGGGAGAACCAAGGTCCTGGTAACAGTAACAGTTTCAGAAGCTTCAGGGAATCGAAGGATTCTGTTTGTCTCACACAATCTGATTGGAGATACTGACTATTAAAAAACGTGGGAAAAAACGTGATTATTGTTCGTAAGCATAAATATAAAATTCCATCTTCCTGGCTTAAATACCTCTCGTTGTCCTTTTTCCTACCAAGCTTTCGTTCAAAAGTCTCTGATTGTCTGGTGTGAGAGCCACCAATAAGGGCTCAGCATCCTCGGCCCTCCAGATGTTTTGGAACAACATCTCCCATGATGCGCTGTTCACTTTTATGGTGACCAGCATGCAGTGGCGTCACTAGGGTTGGTGTCACCCGGTGCGGTAACTTATGGTGTCAACCCCCCCCCCCAGTTTTACGGGTTTTTTTAAACTACTTTTACTCATAAATCAGTACTCCCATATAACACTGAATGCTCATAATACACGATGCACATTACTGTGAGGTTTATTGCTCTGGAGCTCTCTCATATGCTCATACACAAATTTTGGCAAACTGACAGCAAGTACGGTGCCTGTTCGAAGACAGTGAAAGTCCCTATAGAGAAGTAATGGTTAATCTGTTCAGAGACACCGAACAGCAAAGAAATGTCCTGATGTCCGGTGGTTTCATTTGGCAGGTTTATTCAGGGCGACCGAACACCATAGGTTTTAGACATGTGCATTCGTTTTAGTACTAAAACGATTTAGTCAGAATTTTGGGATAATTTAGTTTTAATATTACTCAAGAGATACGAAACTGCTCAGTACAAAAAACGAAAGAAACTAAAATAAAATGCACTACATTTTAGTTTCAGTCCTTTTTGTAATATTACATTGATGAGTGAAGGAGACCAGCAATGAAGAGCGCAACATCGCAAAGCTACAGAAAAGGTTTGTATGCATAATCCTTCCAGACCCCTACCCGAATCTCAGACAGTGATAGAGCTCCAGAATACTCACTCGCAGCACAGACAGCCAGCACAGGAGAGGAAACCTTTACTTAACCCTTGCATGTCTATGAGGCAGACAAGATGATAAGAGCAGCTGGAGAAGGAAAACATTCAAATAAATCACACTGAAAGCTAATGACAGAGGAGGGCTGGATAGTAAAAACCCCTTTATAACAAGCAGCGCTGGGAGAAAAGAGGGACTTTAAAAACATGTGCTATCTCCCCTCCCGCTCTGCATAATAGGGGCTTAGGTCTGATACATTTTATATTATCCAGGAGCACTATCCTCCTTTCCTCATCTATAATACACGTTTTATATAAAGTCCCTCTCCTCTCCCAGTGCTGCTTGTTATAAAGTTTTTTTTTACGTCTGATACATTTAGTATCCAGCTCTCACAGTTACTCTGTCATTATGAGCCTTCAGTGTGATTTATTTGAATGTTTTCTCTGGATTTAAAGTGCTTTATTTTATTATAAAAATAAATTTGCACCAGTCATCTCTTCTCTGAGCTTTCAGACTGATGCACGTTAATATTTTCCCTCTCCCCTGCTTTTATATTCCTGTGTCTCCCCCACAGAGATACAAAGTTTAAGTAAAAGTTCCCTCTCCTGTGCTGGATAAGCATTGCATTCCGAAGTTCTGCACCCTCCACATGCCAATGCAGTAGGATGTTCTATACAGAGAGGGGCATTAATTAATGCAGGAGGATGTTATATACATTATACAGAGAAAGGTATAAACTGAGGAGGATGTTCTATACAGAGAGGGACATTAATTAATTCAGGAGGATGTTCTATACATTATACAGAGAGGGGTATTAATTAATACAGGTGGATGTTGTATACATTATACAGAGAGGGGTATTAATGCAGAAGGACTTTCTATACATTATACAGAGAGGAGCCTTTTTTTAGCCCTTTAAATCCAGTGGCTGTGAGCGCTGAGATCGGCAGCTTGTTATATTATCTCTCAGTACAATGTATCAGGCTCAGCTGTTACAGTAACTGACTGTAACAGCGCTCAGAGTGTCAGTAAAACAAAGAAAGAATATTGTTCTAACCTCTTAAATATAAAAATATTATTTACTGGTTTTACGGAAACTCTGAGCACTGTGATGAGCAGCAGTCAGTTACTGTAACAGCTTTGCCTGACACATTGTGCTGAGAGTGAGAGATACTGTAACAAGCAGCAATCTCAGCCCTCTGAGGAGCCACTACAATAGTAATTGTATCCACTGGTTTTCGGATGAATTAAATTAGTTTTCATACTAAAGAACTGAAAACGAATTTCTTTAGCAACTAAATAAATTGCATTTTAGGACTAATCCATTAGTGCAAAACGAAATTTTGTGCTGTGCACATGTCTAATAGGTTTCAATGTTAAAAATATTACTGTTTTTAGCCAATATCTAATAAACCGTTTATTCCTTTAATCCATAGTAAAAAGTCTCTTTATTTATTGATTTAATTGTTTTAGTATATTTTAGGCATTTTTAAAAAAAAATCCATTTCTTTTTCTTCTAATAGCAATTTTTCTTTTTTTTCTGTAACAGACCTTTTTATTATCATTCATAGGATCTTATTTGTTAATTCCAGACATTTTCGTTCAGTAGTTCTTTTTAAAACAGCAGGCGACGGGTTTGCGGCAGCATTCGGTGGCTGATTCCCTGCACTTCAGGGACCCTGTGGTGAATTCACCGGGGAAATTTGATGCCCCAAAGTGCGGGGAACAACAGAACACTGAAATGTCTGCGTCATTTCGGGGCTCTGTGAATTTCCTCTTTGTGGTGTTTTTTTTGCCACCCCCTGAAAAGTGCCAGCCTAGGCCTTGCCTACCCAGGACATACTTGAAAATGAGAGAAATGAGAAATCTCAATGTATCCTTCCTGGTAAAATATTTTTGTGTGTAAAAAAAAAAAAAATAATACAATTTTTTTTATGGTGTCACCCGGTGCGGCCTGCACCCCCTGCCCCCCCTAGCGACGCCCCTGCCAGCATGTCTTATATTTGCAGTGGATTTTGTGGTTTGAGGCTATTTTTTCTGTTACTCAGTGGTATTGATTTGAGTGCCGAGGTAATAACATTTGGACTGGTGGTGTCTTTAGCATACCTTTTTGCCTGTCTGGCTATTATTTCCACTCTTGTGGATTTTGGTGGCCTATTATTATTCTCGGTGTGATTAATCGCTTGTTTATGGTATAGTAGGGTGCCCAAACTGCCGAGGTAACTGCATAGACGTATGTGGATACCTCCTCCATATTTTTGCCGCATTTGATTATTCAGCTGTATTTCCTTGTAGGATACCACTTGGTATACTTTATTCACCATCCTTTTCACTTTTTCTTGTGTTCATCTTTGTTTTTGTGGTTTTGTCATGATTTCCTGATTCCTTAATAAAGTATCATTTTTAATTTATGATCCTTCATACATTCCTCCTGCCAGTGTATTTATTCGCATTTCATTTTTGTTTCCTTACTTTTCAGTGATTTTATTTAAAAGAACAAATATATATATATATCATAATTTATTTACTTTTTTTTTTATTCCCTGTACAGGTTTATGCCCCTTCAGCAAGCACTGCCGACTACAATAGAGACTCACCGGGTTATCCATCCTCGAAACCAGCCGCCAGCACTTTCCCTAGCTCGTTCTTCATGCAAGGTACGGTCCTGCTGTCTAAGAGATAAATGTGCGTGTAATCTGCTGGATTCGAGCTGGTCAGGTGTGTCTCCTGGGTTTTCGCATCTAGCTTATAACTTCGTTTTCACGTCTACGAAAGTGTTACCTTTAGCATATCAATTTCCTTAATCCCAAGACGATGATCAACATTTGTAAGACGCAGTGGAACGAAGATCCCAAATACCATCCATCTTTTGGGGCCGGATAATCATCGAGACTTAAAAACTGTACATTTAATGTCAACGTGATGTCCTTAATGACCTTTTGCCAGCACGGAGTGACCCACTTCCATTGTATGTGAAGCCAATGCTAAAGGAGTACAGAATTCTATGACATAAAAGGGTCTCTGCCACCAGATTTTAATGTTGATATAGAGTGTATGTTGCTTTGTACAGGTTAAATAATATAATATTATTAATTGCTGTTCTTTTTAACAAACACCCTGTGCTGGCGCATCCCTAACGCACGGGCTGATCACTGATGGTGGCGACGTCTTTGAAAAATCCGGACGAGTGAAGCTATAGTAGTGCCACAATCTCTGTGAGGCATCGCACAAAACCGTTATTACTTATATTATTTTTTTGTTAAATACTCTTGATTGTTCATACGAACAGTTTGTTTTGTGTTTTAGGCCACTTGCGGGTTTAAAGTTGACATTTGTTTGACAAAGTGTTTTAGCTTGTTTGGGATGTGTCTGTCAGTGCCCTTGCATCCGTTTTTACCTGCTCAGGGTGCCTTTTTCCCGATTGTGGACTAGGGATTCCTCTCCACATTGATCCATCAATGCGCGGGGCATAGGTGTTCCATGGGCGCTTCCATGGTCGCTCCCCTGTTTTCTCACAGATGGAGGAGGAACAGTATGGACATCCACTAAAGCGTGTCTTTGCTTTGCTGACCGCTAGATTGGTAATGGGAAAACAGGACAAAGGAGTGCCAAAACGTACAAGAGAGTCAACCTCCAACAGCATACGGAAAAACATGGGGACAGCCACTCCACTTTTATTCTTCTTAGCGCAGAGTCATTGGCAGTGCATAATATGACAATGTTTCGGCTCAAAACGAACATCTCTGAAGTCTCGAGAAAGGCTCCCAACCAGCTGAAACGTTACTCTTCTATGTGCTGCTAATAAATCTGCCCCAAGAGGAGTAAACGTGGAGTTCCCATCCCTCCTTTCTTTTATTTGCCTTGGTCACCGGCCCACCTCAAAGTCGAAATAATGCACTTGGCAAAGTGTCCTTTTTTTTCTTGGAAACCACATTCTTTTGTGCACTTTATAATTTTTGCTTGTGATTTGCGAACGTGTTTGAAACGCAGTGGTCTTCTTCCTATGTTTTATCTGCTTTTGTTTCTGCTACCCAAGGCAGATTTTTGGGTTCTCGGACGGGGTTAAGCTGAAATTTTGGGTTCTTATAATGACGAGGGGATCGCTGTTGTTTTTTTTTCTCATATTTTTTTTTTTTTTCATGGTGACTTACCTAGCTCTCACATTTTTTCTGAAAACTGTGGAATAGTGAACGTATGGCACAGTGAGGAGTGTGTACAAGCCCCCTACTACTCCGTTCCCTCATTTTATTGCTTCCATACATCCAATTTTAACTTTTTTATAAATGAACTCCTGGGTTAATTTCCGAATTAAGGCAATTTTTACGGACAATTTTCAGCCCCAAGAGACTTCGTTTTGCTAAGCAGATTTATTTTATTTTTAGCATTATTTATTTATTTAGAATTTTTTTTTATTATATATATTTTTTTTTTTTACTCAAAATGTCATATATGCAATTTTTTGGGAATTTGAAAAGTGATACTAAATACTTTGGGGGTTATTCAAAGAGATCCGAATTGTGTCCGAAAGGTAACCAAACGCTGAAATTCAGCATACGGTTACCTTTCCTGGCCATTCGGCTATTCGGAGAGCAGGCAGTCCGCCAAATGTTGGCAAATTGCCTGCACATACGGTGCCTGTTCGGTGCCTGTTCGAGGGCAGTGAAATCCCCATAGAGAAGCACTGCTTCGTCTATTCAGAGAACACAAAACAGCAGTGAAAAGTTGCCGAATTGCCCTGCTGTTCGGTGGTTTCATTCGACAGGTTTATTCAGGCGAATCCCATAGGCTTCAATGTTAAAAATATTCCCTATCTAATAAACCGTTTATTGTTTTATTCTGCAGCAAAAAGTCTCTTTATTTTTAGATTTTTTTCTTAATCTTTTAGGCATTTTTTATAATTTGTTTTGCAATCTTTTTTTTTATTTTATTTTTAATAGTTTTTTCTTTTTTCTGTAACAGCCCTTTTTATTATCATTCATTGGATCTTATGTGTAAATTCCAGACATTTTCGCTCAGTAGTTTTTTTTTTTGCAAACAGCGTTTCACTTTTCAAACTTTCAAGCGTACTGTTTTTTTTTCACCTCGTTCGTCTGCATGTCGGCTTTTTCCGACGGCTGCTCTGCGCCGTGATCGGCGACTAGTCGGGTTTCTCCGGCGTGTTCAGCGGGGTTAATCCAGCTGTTTTCTGCGGGTTTGGGTGAGTGCTCGGTTAGTGTTTGGCCAGTTTGCGGACGGTTTTCCCTGCACTAGGGAGCCCTCCGGTGCTTGTTGAATACACCGCAGGGTCGGCGAAATAGGATCGCCGAATCTACCCGAAGTGCAGGGAATGAAAAGTCACCGAACGTACGGTGACTTTTCGATTCTCTTTGAATAACTCTGTTTGCTTTATACTGAGTGGATATAAGACTATCCAAACCTTTTCTTGCTTCTCCTACTGTTCAGATTTATGCTTGACTGAGGTCAGCCAACAGTCAAGTAATATTTCACTGAGTGACATGTGAGAGTTATGAGAGGTGGCTTAAGCTCTGGATGCTACCTGATTTTCTGATTCCATCTTATCTGGCCTTCAGAAATTAAGGAGTTGCCGCAAAAGGAGTGACTTATGGATAAGTTTTTAAATGATTTTTTTCTTGTTTTGCTTTATAATTTTAATACGAAACAAAGAAATAAATTTAAAAAAAATATGATTACGGGAAAAATTAAATACAAAAAAAATAATTATAATTTTTTAAAAAAATTATATACCGAAAGCGGAGAAATAACAGGTGTGCATTAACATGATAAAGCGAGGAGCTGTAGATTTTTTTAGAATAATATTTTAGAAATCATAGCTATTGTACTGCGATACGACGTGTTTGCAATTTTGCGAATATTGTACTTTTTACACTAAAAAGTACAATAATCCTTTTTTTTTTTTTCTTTTTTTTTTTAATAATAGCCTAAAAGCCTTCTCTTTGTTTAAAAATCTTTACGCATGTTTTTGTATTTCCATAGCGGATCCAAACTCATCATTGTGTTTGTGTTTTACGCATTGTGCAGGATAAAACATTTCCCTTTTATTTCCCTGTAATTCTTTCCTACGTAGACCAACCCAACACACGCTTCTTCTGAAGAAGCAAATTGCAAGAAGGGGGGGGGGGTGCTTACGTTGGCCCTTAAAGGGGTTAAGTATTCACTCAAAGCGCACTCTGAAGCTCGCCAAATTCGTCGTTGACGCATCATTAAGTGTGCATTCTTCTACCGCGCACTTTGTAGGGTACGCTTAATCATGGTTACCATTTGCATAGTGACCATTTGCAACCAGCAAATATTTCCCGTCTGCAGTAATCTGTGAGCACAGCTTGCGTCGGGAGCCGCTGACTATTTTAGGACAAGGCTGTTTTCATTTAAAATAACAGAGATCAAAAAAAGAAAAGGAATTAATGAGATCAGTACGTGGTAGCGGATTACGTTCATTAATATTTGGTTTGACCGGTATTTTTTGCTATTATTCCTTTCCAATGTCAATTTTAACTTCTTGGAAACGTAAACGTTGTGAGAAATTCCTGGATATCTGATGGAGGCTTCAACTCCTCCAGAGGAAAATAAATAAAAAATTAGAGAATTGAAATTTCAGGGAATTTTTCCTTGTTTGGCGACTCAAACGACAGCTCATGAACGTAAAAAAGCTGTAGGTGTATGGAGATAATCTTATGCCTTATCACAGTCTCCTCTATAACATGCCCTGAAATGTGCCTGGCTTATTTTTGATTCTTTATTGTTGGTGAGGTCGGCTATTTGTGTCATTGGAACCCTCTGTGGTGTCCCATTTTTTAATTTTTTTTTTTATAAAGTTTTATTTATTTATTTTATGTTGAACACGTGCCGCTCCTTCCTGATTATCTATTTTGATTAGGGATGCACCGAAAATGGAAATTTCCGGCCGATACCGAAACTGAAAATTCGGGATCGGTCTGGCCGAAAACCGAAAATCAGATATGAGAACCTGGGCCTGGAGGCTGGGCCGAGCCAGGGACTCGCCTGATCCCAAAGGCCTGCCGAGCAAGCTGCTCGGCCAGTCTTCAGGCTCAGGCAAGCCCCCGGGGGCTCGTCTGAGCCTGGAGGCCGGCTGAGCAGCTTGCTCGGCCGGGCCTCCAGGCCCAGGTTCACATGGCTGATTGGTTGCACCTTAGATACTCACCTACATCCTCCTACTTCAAGCCTGAGCTCCAGCGGTGACAGTTATCTGGCTGTCGCAGGCTGCTCGGTCGTCCTCCAGGCTCCGGCCGAGCCTGGAGGCCGGCCGAGCAGGCCTCCAAAGAGAAATTTTCGCCCGTTTTTTTTTTTTTGTGGCTGAATTTCCATTTCGGCCGAAACCAAAAACACCATTTTCAGCCGATAATTTTCGGTTGCCGAAATTTTAATGCATCCCTAATTTTGATGATAGACTTATATATGTACGTATAAGTCTCGCTTAACCATCTTTTGGTCAGGGAGAGTGCACAAAAAGATCTGCCACGGATTTAACGATTAGGATAAACCTACTGAAGCGTAAAAAATAAATACATAAAATACAAACAATACAAATATTTTCGTGTCAATTTTTTTTTCGATGTCGCAAAATTCTTCCACGGGAAAACTTGGAATGAACAAAGCCATTACTAAGCTATTGGTTAAGCTCCCCGTCTTATCTTAAGACACCTCTTCATTTTATGGGGTTGTGATAATATTATACTGATTAAAAAATTACCATTATTGGGTAACTCTGTTAAAAGTCTCTCGATTTTTAAATCATTCATAATCTTTTTACGGGCGGAAACCATTATATCCAACAAGACTGCAATAAAAAAAATAAATGAAAAAGATTCCTCCGTCACACTTTGAATTGGTTGGCCTTACCAATCGTCCAATCGTGAGTTTGTACAAGCAAGTGCAACGCCCACGAGGTGCCTGATGATGTGTTTAATGGCATCACCAGTCAACTAGTCCTTTGAGTTTCACTGTGATTGGTTGTTTCTTATGGAATGAGGAAATGTCCAGGTAGTCAGATCCAAACTTTTATTTTTAAATTCCAGAGATCCCTCTACGACAGTGTTTCCCAAGCCAGGTCCTCAGGTCCCCCCAACAGGCCAGGTTTGCAGGATATCTGAAGCACAGCACAGGTGATATTTGCTGTTCAGTGATTGCAGGATTTCGCCGTGGTAATCTTTAAAATCTGGACTGTTAGGGGGACCTAAGGACAGTTTTTGGAAGCTCTGCTCCACACAAACATTTTTTTATTTTCTTTCATTGTGCCCTGATCCTCTTTCTTTCTTCTCCGCAGATGGTCACCACAGCAGTGATCCATGGAGCTCATCCAGTGGGATGAATCAGGCCAGCTATGGGGGAATGCTGGGGAACTCCTCTCATATGCCACAGTCAAGCAGTTATTGCAACATACATCCGCATGACCGTTTGGTAAGTCACACCGGACCGGTTACCACAATTTTCTGTGGTGACGACTCATGTAATTTGCGATGTCCACGTCTTCGCTTCCCTTGAGTTTTGCTGTAATTGTCAGATTTCTTACACTGCTATTCAAAGAGAATAGAAAAGCCATCGCACGTTCGGTGATTTTTCGCTCTCTTCAATTCGGGGCGATTTGGCGATTCCATTTCGGCAACCTTGCAGTGTATTCAGCATGTACCACAGGGCCGCCCTAGTGCAGGGAAAAGCGGTCGCAAACCCAATGAACACTCACCGCAAAACCCGGGGAACGCACACCGAAACCCGCAAAAACATCTGGATTAACCCCGCCGAACACGCCGGAGAAACCCGAAGCAGCCGCCGATCACAGCGCAGAGCAGCCGCCGGAAAAAGTCGACATCGCAGACGAACAGAGTGAGAAAAAAAACAGGAATAGGGTGATAATTTTAAAAAAAACATTAAATTCCTTTGCTGCAGAGGGATTTAGATAGATCGGGGGACTGGGCACTCAAATGGCAGATGAAATGTAATGTAGATAAATGCAAGGTTATGCACTTTGGAGTGAAGAACACACAAGCCACTTGAGTTAGGGAAGTCAAGACAGGAGAAGGATTTGGTCATAGACATCAAACGAAGTAACACTTTCCAATGTCAAACAGCAGTTATCAAGGCCAGCAAGGTCTATAAAAGGGTATTAAAGGGGAATTCATTCAGAATGAAAACGTAGGGGGTTATTCAGAGAGATCCGAAATGTAATCGGACACTGAAATTCAGCGAACGGTGACATTTCGGGGCCAAATGTTGGCGAATTGCCTGCACGTACGGTGCCTTTTCGACGGCAGTGAAATCCCCCATAGAGAAGCAATGCTTCATCTATTGAGAGACACCGAACAGCAGAGAAAAGTTGCCGAAATGCCCTGCTGTTCGGTGGTTTCATTCGACAGGTTTATTCAGGCGAATCCCATAGGCTTCAATGTTAAAATTATTCCCGTTTTAATTCAATATCTAATAAACCGTTTATTATTTTATTCTGCAGCAAAAAGTCTCTTTATTTAAAGATTTTTTAGGATCTTCTAGGCATTTTTCGGGATTTTTTCATCAAAATTATTTTTCCATGTTAGATTTTTTTTTAATCGTTTTTTCTTTTTCCTGTAACAGACCTTTTATTATCATTCATTTGAGCTTATATGTAAATTCCAGACATTTTCGTTTAGTAGTTTTTTTGCAAACAGCGTTTCAATTTTGAAACTTTCAAGCGTACTTTTTTTTGGGTGTTTTTACCACATTCGTCTGCCTGTCGGCTTTTTCCGGTGGCTGCTCTGCGCTGTGATCGGCGGCTCGTCTGTTTTTTCCGGGATGTTCGGCGGGGGTTTTGCGGTGGTTTCTGCGGGTGTTCGGTGAGTGTTCTGCTGGTTTGCAATGAGTTTTCCCTGCACTACGGGGGGCCCTGCGGCGCTTGCTGAATACACCGCAGAGTCGGCGAACTAGAACGTGCGGTGACTTTTCATATCTCTCTGAAAAACCTCTTTAGTCTTGCCTCTCTATAAATCAATAGTAAGATGCACCTTGAATGTGTCATGCAGTTTTGCCCCCCCCCCCACCTTTAAGAAATGATATTGTGGCTTCAGACAAGGTTTTTTGCCTTCTCTTGGATCAAAAGTGATTTGTGATAGGCTGAACTCGATGGACGCACATTTTTTTCAGCCTGTAACGTAATAAAATAAGAAAAAGGAAACAACACTTGAAATAACATTTTATCAATGAGGAAGCCATTGTCAACAATCCAGTGTAAGTTTAGATTTTTTGATATGACTAGAAAGTCGTTTTGTAGGTATAGACTGTTACAGTATCAGAGATACAACCGAAAAATTCCATTGTATGAGCAATAAAGCCGAAAACAACTAAGAAGGCTTCCATTATTGCATACAATGGTGGAAATCTCTGCAACCACAATAAACTTGGCGATCCAGAGAACGGAAATTCAAACAACAATGAGCAACATCTCATCGATGACACTTCACCAGCGGTTGTTTGAATTTCGCTCTCAGGATCGATGAAGTTCGCCGCGGAAACTAGGGTAGGTAGTGAATACCACCTTAAGATTCTCAAGTTCTGTCCATTAGGTTATAGTTCTTGTATATCAAAGGAATGGTTGGTGAAGTTTTTTGTCTTTCCTCTGCAGAGCTATCCATCTCACTCCTCAACAGACATCAATTCCAGTCTTCCACCAATGTCCAGCTTTCATCGTAACGCAACAAATCATTACAGTACCTCGTCGTGCACACCTCCCACCAACGGAACAGAAAGCATCATGAGTAAGTGTCCCAATTTGTTTCCATCACTCACTGCATTTTGCGTCAAATTCTAACCTTGTAGGCAGTTGCTCGGCATGGAAGAGCTTCTGACTTTTTAATTATGAGCATGACAGAGCCTTTGTCAAAATTTAATTACACAGACGTTCCCCGTGTTAGGCTCTGTATAATACCTACCGGTACTCGCGATGATGTCTTCGGTAACACTCAGAAAACTCTATGGCTCCCCGAACAATATTTGGGATTAACAACTAGCGCGGTGTCACCCGTGACATTCACTCAGAGATGCAAATTCATAAATGTATGAGAAAGTATATGTGTATGTTATTTAAAATATATCCAAATGGAGCTGTACATGTAATAAAAGTGGATAAATATGTATGTGGTCATGGAGAGCTGAGCCTTCCCCTCCTCGGCAGTGACAGATATCCAATGCGAAAGGTAAGGTTGTCACTCGGCTCGCACTGGCGTGGTCCTCTAGCAGGAGATTTGCATCTCAGGAGCCTGTAGGCACAGAAATGTGGAGCGCCCCCACCCCAAACGAACAAAAAAAAATTCATGCCAAACTGACTTAAAATTTTCAGTTTGGGGCAAACTAAAAAAATAAAAAAAAAACACATTGTAAAAATCTGAAAAGACAGTTTCTCTCTGCGCTTAAATCAAAAGAAGGGGCAGAATCTGTTGAGTTAGTGCAGCGGCATTGTTTGTTTTATATGTAAAAGCATATATTGCCTCTGCCGTAGAACCTACATTTTGCATTTACTTTTTTTAATTTTTACACATTACATGGTCATGTTTGGTATCATTGTGAAGTCCAGACTCTGGCCTTTCCGATGACACTTCCCTTAACCTTGTGCGCCGGTGGACAATTCAGAGATGCGGGTTCCAAAGTCCTCCTGTCTCTTCTCACTGCAGCGCCACGGTCTAGGTAGATAATGAAACAATGTGTTGCATCATCAGCTCCTCACTAGGGATGAGCCGAACACTCCCCGAGTTCGGTTCGAGCCCGAACTTCCCATTTGTTCGGGACCGAACCCGAACCCCCATGCAAGTCAATGGGGCTGAAAATTCGGTTTTTTGGAGTACCCTCCAAGAGGGCATATATGCTACATATTTGCCATAAAAGGTGTATGGGGGTCCGGGTAGTGCCCTGGGGGACAGGAAACAAAGACAAAAAGTTTAAAAAAAAACTTTTTTAAAGGTACAGTGAGTTTTCCATGAAATAAGGGTTAAAAATAAAAACGAAAAATTCCTTCAAATATCGTGCCTAGGAGGTCCCCATAACCTGCCCGTGAAGTGGCGGATTTCTAGGATGTATAGAAATATGCAAAAACCAAAAAATGACATTTCAAATGACGGTAAATGCTTTTCCTTTAATCTATCCATAAACAACTGCCTGGGGCGGCAGTCTGTTTGAAAAGAGGAGACATTTTCGGACACGCAGAAAAAGTTTACTGATTTTTTTGGCGGTGAAAAGCAGGAGAATGGAAACTTCTAGACCAAAAAGCCGATTTGGAAAGTGAGATAAATGGGAGAATTTTTCTGGTTCGGCTATTTTGACCTAGAATTTTCCATTCTCCAGTCATTCTCCTGAGTTTCACCTTTCTCTGAATAACCCTGTCAGGGTTATTCAGAGAGCGGTGAAGAGCAGGAGAATGACTGGAGAATGAAAAATTCTAGGTCAAAATAGCCAAACCAGAAAAATTCTCCCATTTAGGCTAGGGTCAGACTAGCAAATTTTTAACGTGCGTTTAGGCGCACTTAATCACGGCCGCACTAACAGCAAATGACGGGCAATGACGGCCAATATACGAAGTACGGTCGCACGAAAGTCCGGCTGCGCAATGCAAGTGGAAAATGAACGCATTTTTTCGATAACGCAGAACCGCTAGTACGGATGTACAGAGTGCCCCTGCGTCCACTAGCGGCGTGTGTGCGTGATTTGGAGACGTCAGACCCTGCTCATGTCCGGCCAACATAACGTCCAGACACCCAAAGTTTCCTGGTTTGGATCCGTAAAAAATCACGCACAAAAATGCGCATCATATGACCGTTTTCGCGCAATCCGTGAAAAAATACAGCAATGCGTTCGGACACACTTTTTGACGGTCGCTGCGAAAAATGCGTTAGTCTGACCCTAGCCTTATCTCACTTTCCAAATCGGCTATTTGGTCCAGATTGTTCTCTTTTCCTGCCATTCTCCTGGTTTTCACCTTTCTCTGAACAACCCTGAGAGAGAGGTGAAAGCCAGGGGAACTGGCAAGAGAAGAGAACAATCTAGACCAAATAGCCGATTTGGAAAGTGAGATAAATGGGAGAATTTTTCTGGTTTGGCTATTTTGACCTAGAATTTTCCATTCTCCAGTTATTCTCCTGCTTTTCACCGCTCTCTGGATAACCCTGTGAATGTTTAATCCCGAGGTGAAAAATAACATTGCTTTATTTTTTTCCAACACCAGTTAAATCCAGCATATTAGGATGTTTTAGGGAAATTAATTCTCAAATCTCAATCAGAAGCAGACACCACCCCACCCTCAGTATATTGTACAATGTATCAAATTGATTACCAGACTAAAAACACCTGGTGTTATGCCCGTTTGTGAACAGAGGTCATTTAGAGTTGATAATCTTTCCACGTACACATTATTTTTTAATTCAATATCTAATAAACCGTTGCTTATAATATTCTGCAGTAAAGAGTCTCTTTATTTCTAGATTTTTTAGTATTTTTTTAAGCATTTTCTATACTTTTTTCAAAATTTCTTTTTTTTTCAAACCCGAACCGAACACGCCCAAAAAGTTCGAAATTCGCGAACTTTAGAACTGCCAAAGTTCGGGTCAAACTCCGAACCGTCCGAACCCGAACAGCTCATCCCTACTCCTCACTTGCTGGCAGTGTGGGAAATGAGAAAGTGAGTTAGCGCAGCATCACTGGTCACTTTATAATTGTAAACTGAATAATAGTGCTGCGTTAGAAAAAAAGGGGGAAATATTATTTTATTTTTACATAAATCTATTATCGATTTAGTATCACTGGAAAGGCCCTCTAGCCCTTAGGGCTCCAGAGATACAGTGGTCTATATGATTGTAAAAAATGTATATATATATTTTTTTTTTTTACATAGCAAGGTGCCCCCTTGTGACAGGTGCTTGTAGGCACATGCCTACTCTGCCTAGTTATAAATCTGGCCCTGTCCTCTAGGGTTCCAGTCAACACTGCACAGGCAGTGCAGTACCTATCACCATTTTCAGCCATTTTTCGGCTCGGGAGACACATATTCGAGCATACCAGCATTTCGATTCCCGATACAAATTCAGATTGAATATCATCTCTCGCGACTATAACTTTAATAGAAATATCAGCGATAGAGATTCAATTAGATTTATCGTTTTGCTGATTTGTGAAAAAATTACAAATGCTGATAAATGGATTTTCAGCCAAAAAATAGAGGGAACAAGACTGAAATCATTTTTTAAACATCAGATTTTTCTAGTAGTCGTGTTTAAAGGCACAAATCGTGTGATGCTGGCCTAGAATAAGTGTTTTCAGGTGTTTTCAGATGTTTTACCAGCCAGCTTTTCCAAACCAGATGCATTTTTCAAATTTTGACTTTGGCCAAATATTTTCAATTGAACCAGCTGATATTTCGAACAAAACATTGTCCAAAAGCAGATAATAGATAAAACTGAAAAATACCTATTTGCTCACTACAAGTCTCGAGTGCTTCTTTTAAAGATATCTATCTATCTATCTATCTATCTATCTATCTATCTATCTATCTATCTATCTTTCTATTTCTGTCTCGATCGATCTATCTATCTATATATCTATATATCTATCCTATATCTGTCTATCCCATATCTATCTATCCCATATCTATCTATCTATCCATATATATCTGTCTATCTATATCATTCTACCCACATCTTTCTGTCTATATTGATCTCTATTTATATATCTGTATATCTCTCTATATATTATCTATCTATCATATATCTACCAACTATCGATCAATTATCTATCTGCCTATCTATATCTATGTACCCATATCTTTCTGTCTATATCGATCTCTGTATATCTATCTATCTATATATCTATCTATCCCTCCCATATCTCTCTATATATCAATATGTCTATTATCTATATATTATCTATCAATCAATCAATCAATCTGTCTATTACCCATCTGCCTCTCTATCTATCTGTCTATTATCTATCTATCCATCTATATCTATCTATCGATCTATCTCTATCTATTCCATATCTATCTATTCATCTCTCTCTCTCTATCTATCTATCTATCTATCTACAGTTGTGTTTAAAATTATTCAACCCCCAATGCTGTAAAGGGTTTTAGGGAATTTAGTGTACATTTGTAATTGTATTCAGCATGAAATCCTACAAGGACTTTTTAAAGAACCATATGCAACTAAAATGACATCAATTGCTTTTGTAATACAGTAGTAAATGTTTCTTTTGTGAATTCTTCATTGACACAATTATTCAACCCCTTAAAGACTACCACTCTGAAGAACAGAGGTTCATTCAAGTGTTTTCATTCAGGTATTGAAAACACCTGTGGATGTCACAGAGCAGCAATAAAGCATAATAAGCACCAATTAGGCAGCTTTAAAATGACTGTGATACTCAGCTCCTTCTAGACATTTACTGGTGTGGTTACAAACATGGTGAAGTCAAGAGAATGGTCCAGGAAGACAAGAGAAGAGGTGATTACGCTTCACAGAAAGGGCAATGGCTATAAGAAGATTGCAAAGATGTTTTAAACATACCAAGAGAGATCATAGGAAGCATCATTCGCAAATTCAAGGCAAAGGGCACTGTTGAAACGCTACCTGGTCGTGGCAGAAAGAAGATGCTGACTTCGACTGCTGTGCGCTACCTGAAGCGTAGAGTGGAGAAAAGTCCCCGTGTGACTGCTGAGGAACTGAGAAAAGATTTGTCAGATGTGGGTACTGAAGTTTCAGCTCAGACAATACGGCGCACACTGCGTAATGAAGGCCTCCATGCCAGAACTCCCAGGCACACCCCCTTGCTGTCTCCAAAGAATAAGAAGAGTCGACTGCAGTATGCCAAAAGTCATGTGGACAAACCACAGAAGTTTTGGGATAGTGTTCTGTGGACTGATGAAACAAAATTAGAACTGTTTGGGCCCATGGATCAACGCTATGTTTGGAGGAGGAAGAACAAGGCCTATGAAGAAAAGAACACCTTGCCTACTGTGAAGCATGGTGGGGGGTCAATCATGCTTTGGGGCTGTTTTGCTTCTGCAGGTACAGGGAAGCTTCAGCGTGTGCAAGGTACCATGAATTGTCTTCAGTACCAGGAGATATTGGATGACAATGTGATGCAGTCCGTCACAAACCTGAGGCTTGGGAGACGTTGGACCTTTCAACAGGACAATGATCCCAAGCATACCTCCAAGTCCACTAGAGCATGGTTGCAGATTAAAGGCTGGAACATTTTAGAGTGGCCATCGCAGTCACCTGACTTAAATCCGATTGAGAACCTCTGGTGGGAATTAAAGAAAGCAGTTGCAGTGCGCAAGCCTAAGAATGTGACTGAACTGGAGGCTTTTGCCCATGACGAATGGGCGAAGATACCCGTAGATCGCTGCAAGACACTTGTGTCAAGCTATGCTTCACGTTTAAAAGCTGTTATAACTGTAAAAGGATGTTGTACTAAGTACTAAGATTGAATGTCACTTGGGGGTTGAATAAAACTGATAATGATGTGAGCACAGAAAAGACATTTGTGGTTATTTCATTATAAATGTTATGTTATATTTGTCTGACCTACACGTGCCTCTTTGATTTAATTGTAAGCAAGATGACTGAATGATCAAAATCAATGTCAAACTGGCCAAAACACTCAATTTCAGTGGGGGTTGAATAATTTTGAACACAACTGTATCTATAAATCTTTATCTATCTACCTTTATATCTATCATTCAGTAGGTCTATCCTATTGTTTTACAGATCATTTCACAGTAAGACACCCTCTCGTCTCCACATTCCAAAATACAATAAAGGAAATTCTGTATAAACACTCAACATGCAAATTGGATGTCTATTTCTAAACTATTTATTCTCAATGGATGGGTAGTCTCAGAGCTTAAAAAAAGCATAGAATGCAAATTTCCTTTGCGCTTTCAACTGTCAGGTTACAAACCAAAACAGTTGGGTAGGAAGTTGAAGGCAGAAGGTTGGTCTGATAAATAGTTTGTTTTTTTTAGATGAAAATGTGAAGGGCATGATTTTTTGTTCGTGGTCCATTACCTGGATTATGAGTACTCTTCCTGAAGTCCTAGAGGAGCATATTACGTTGGTGGAATGGCTCTAAGGGCTTGATTCACTAAGGGTCACATTTTAAAAATTGTGACCCTTGCAATATATCACGGCTATATCACCACAAGAAAATCATCAAATTTACAAAGTTTAAAGGCCGCTCCATGTAACCGCAATATACTGCCCATTAACAGTATAGGATCTGCCCCCGGAGATCTGAACGAGCTCCTGTGCCTGGTGCCCAAACTGGCGCTGCTGGAAAATCTCATCTCCCACCGCCTGCCTTTCACGTCCAGTTAGGGTGGACGTGGTATTTGGGGAAGGGATACCCAATGCAGGTCACTAGGACACCTCTCACGATTCTTGACCAGAGGTGTAGTCGAAAACCGAGCCAGGGTGGCAGCCAAGTGGTCAGTCCAGGAACAAGGGAGCAGACGGGATGCATGGTTGGAGACAAAGCTGGTGTTGGTACCCAAAGGGCCAGTAGAGGAACAAGAGCAATCAGATCCGGAGAACACTGGCGACATGATCATGAGCAGAGCAGGGGTCAGGATGGAAGCCATGCAATCTGATGGAGAGGAGGGCAGGCTGGAAACATAGGGATTACAGGAACCCCAGGTCACAGGTACAGGAGTATCTGAATAACCAAGCACTGAGGAGGTGGAGTGCTTTGTATTTATAGGTTGTGGTGATAGGGGAAGGAGCTACAGGTTAAGGATGGTCCACCTTGGTGTCCAATCGGCAGGCAGGGATCACAGTTGCAAGCATAGCCGCTTCAGAGCCTGGATGCTGGCCTGGAGTAATGATGTCATCGCCCTGCGTCGCCGGCCTCATTCTACCAGAACCCATTGGAGTTGCATCATCTCCATGTGTCGTCGGCGTCCTATGAGTATGGACTGTTTGGGAGGATGACGTATGTGTGTCAGTGCGGGGGTCTCATGGTGCCAAGATGGCAGAACCTGTGCACATGGTCGCCCACAATGCAATGCAGGACTGGTCTGGTCAGCAATGGAGGTGTGGGGTTGCTCCTGGGGATGTCTGGATACCGAAGGGGTGAGTCCCGTGGATCATAACACTGCCTAATGTAAACATTGGTGTTCTCACTCGATAGTCACAATATGTCGCAGAAATGTCCCTGTAATGTCCATCTGTGAATCCTGAAGTGCAGCCATCAAGTGTCTCGCACTGCAAACAATTTGCCACGGGAACTACATAGATAATTTTGGACATTTCCGTCTACCGGAACCCTTCATAACTTTTTGTGTGTTATTATTTTGCCCATGTACATTTCTCACGCTTACCTCCATTAACGCTCGCAATGTTCTGGTCCGGTGTTGACTGACAAAAGGGAAAAGAAAACAATGCTTCGGCAGCTCTCGATTCCAAACATTTGTTCACGAGGAATTTTTTCAGATGACGTACCCCATGTGACAGCTGGAATCATCTGAGGTTTAATGCGCGCTTTTCACTGGCTCGCAGCTCTCTGGAATTCCTATTTGTAAATACATTCTCAAGCCGAATAAAATTCAATTTTCAGAGAGAAAATCTCATTTGTTTTGCGTTCGGTCTTTCTCTCAGGTTCCTGTTTTGTTTATTATTTTCGTTACGTTCGGGGATCTGAGAATGACTTCTGTGATGCTGCATCCTGAGGAAAGAAGTTCAAAACGATGAAAAGCAAAGTAATATAAGGAAACAAAACAAAACGACTAACTATTGACCACCTCTTTAATTATAATTATCCCCCACCTTTAATGAATAGGATTGGTGTTTGTTATCGCAATAATCTATATTATGGATCCTGAAATAACACAGGTCTCAGCATACTTATTACACCCTCTGGGCTCCATCACCTCCTTCAAGCGCCAGCGCTAGCTTAAAGGAGGTCATAGCGCTGCGCCCAAATCGCCTTCGAATCGCTAACGGGTTAAAAAACCCGTTAGCGCTCGTTAATTTGAGATTTGTAGCGGGAGTTTACTGTACTTTGCGCGCCCTATACCTAACATGGGGAGCACAAAGTGCACGCACAGATTATTTAGCGTTGGGATCACTTGGTCCTGACGCTAGTTACTAAGAGCTGGCGCTAACTAAAAAGTTACCCCCAGCTCAGAGGTGCAGGTAACGGATCGAGCTGCTGCAGAATCCGTTACCTGCAGCTAAAAACCCCCCAAAAATCAGATATTCACCTCTCATCCCACGTGAGAACAGCGGCTCGATCTGCTGCTTCTGGCCGCCGGGAGCAGAGGGAGCCTGGGGGAAGAAAGTCCCCTGTCTTCCTCCGCGATCACTCCACCGACCAGTAGGCTCTCACGAGAGGCGAGATCCTGCCCGTCATGTGACCCGGCAGAAGAAGCCCATGGAGTCCTATGGACTCCATGGAGCAGACGCTGAGGACGGCGTGTTAGCGCTGCCCCCCAGCATCTACGAGCCTAGCGATCATTAAGGGACAGGCTGCCGGGCTCAGCGCCTTCCCCATAATCATAATCCCCATGTTAAAGGAAAGGATTGTTGAACATCTAAAAACACATAGATTACAGGATCAGAAACAACATGGGTTTACCTCAGGGAGATCATGCCAAACTAATCTTATTGATTTTTTTGATTGTGTAACAAAAATAATAGACACAGGTGGTGCAGTAGACATTGCTTATTTAGATTTCAGTAAGGCTTTTGATACTGTTCCGCATAGAAGGCTTATCAATAAATTGCAATCTTTGAGCTTGGATTCCAATATTGTTGAATGGATTAGGCAGTGGCTGAGTGACAGGCAACAGAGGGTTGTGGTAAATGGAGTTTATTCGGCGCATGGTCTTGTTACCAGTGGGGTACCTCAGGGGTCAGTACTTGGACCCATTCTATTTAATATTTTTGTTAGTGATATTGCAGAAGGTATTAATGGAAAAGTATGTCTTTTTGCTGATGACACAAAGATTTGCAACAGGGTTGACGTTCCTGGAGGGATCAGCCAAATGACAAATGATTTAGGTAAACTAAAAAAATGGTCGGAGTTGTGGCAATTGAGTTTTAATGTGGATAAGTGCAAGATAATGCACCTGGGACGTAAAAACCCAAGGGCTGAATATAGAATATTTGATACAGTCCTAACCTCAACATCTGAGGAAAAGGATTTAGGGGTTATTATTTCAGAGGATCTAAGAGTAAGTAGTCAATGTAATAGAGCAGCAGGAAATGCTGGCAGAATGCTTGGTTGTGTAGGGAGAGGTATTAGCAGTAGGAAAAGGGAAGTGCTCATGCCACTGTACAGAGCACTGGTGAGACCTCACTTGGAGTACTGTGTGCAGTACTGGAGACCGTATCTCCAGAAGGATATAGACATCTTAGAGAGAGTTCAGAGAAGGGCTACTAAAATGGTGTACGACTTGAAGGAGAAAAGTTACCAGGAAAGGGTTAATGATCTTAACATGTACAGCTTGGAAAAAAGACGAGACAGAGGAGATATGATAGAAACATTTAAATACGTAAAGGGAATCCACAAGGTAGAGGAAGGGAGTATATTTAAAAGGAAACAAAGTAGCAAAACAAGAGGACATAGTCTTAGATTAGAGGGGCAAAGGTTTAAAAGTAACATCAGGAAGCATTATTTTACTGAGAGGGTGGTGGATACATGGAACAGTCTTCCAGTTGAAGTGGTAGAGGCCAAAACAGTAATTGAATTTAAGCAGGCATGGGATAGGCATAAGGCTATCCTAAACAAAAGATAAATCCAGGTAAAGTATCCATGTAATTGGGCAGACTAGATGGGCCGAAAGGTTCTTATCTGCCGACATTTTCTATGTTTCTATGTTTCTAATCTGCTGGTGAAACCGGGAAGCAAAGGGGAAATTAGCGATCACGCGATCGTTCCCTCTTAGTCCAGAAAACTTTCTTCAATATTTCAAATATAGCAGGTTGTTGCATCCTAGCAAGAGCTTGTTCAGGTTTGGGGGTTACGAAATTCCTTTTAAACACACCTGCGCCCTATAAAAATAGAGCCACAAATTACCACGCGTTTATTAATGCTAACGGCTCCCGTCCTTTACCGCGCTGAACCTCTGTTTCTGTTGTTGCTCCTCTTTTACAGCAGGGTAATGAATGTTCTCACCAGTGGCGTCGTAACGTGGGGGCGGGGGGTGCGGCCCGCACCAGGTGACACCCGCCTTTAGGGTGACACCGTCACCCTTAGGGCGGGTGTCTCACCCCCCGCCGCGTATTCGCTCCCTGCGAGCGTCCGAAGCATGCAGCTTCGGCGCTCGCCTGGAGGAAACACGTCACCAGCCAATCGCGGCTGGTCACGTGGCTCTCCCAGGCGAGCGCCCAAGCTGCGCGCCGCCGGACGCTCAGAGGGAGCGAACAGAACACGCGGCGGAGGTGAGCTGGGGGCCTGGCAGTATCCATGTGCTGGGGCATTCCATGAGCTGCTGGGGCATTCCATGAGCTGCTGGGGCATTCCATGAGGAGCAGGGGCAAATCCATGTGTGAGCTGGGGCATTCCATGAGGAGCTGGGGCATTCCATGAGTGAGCTGGGGCATTCCATGAGGAGCTGGGGCAAATCCATGTGTGAGCTGGGACATTCCATGAGGAGCTGGGGCAAATCCATGTGTGAGCTGGGGCATTCCATGAGGTGCTGGGGCAAATCCATGTGTGTGCTGGGGCATATCCATGAGGAGCTGGGGCATTCCATGTGTGAGCTGGGGCATTCCATGAGGTGCTGGGGCAAATCCATGTGTGTGCTGGGGCATATCCATGAGGAGCTGGGGCAAATCCATGTGTGAGCTGGGGCATTCCATGAGGTGCTGGGGCAAATCCATGTGTGTGCTGGGGCATATCCATGAGGAGCTGGGGCATTCCATGTGTGAGCTGGGGCATTCCATGAGGTGCTGGGGCAAATCCATGTGTGTGCTGGGGCATATCCATGAGGAGCTGGGGCATTCCATGAGGAGCTGGGGCATTCCATGTGTGACCTGGGCATTCCATGAGGAGCTGGGGCAAATCCATGTGTGAGCTGGGGCATTCCATGAGGAGCTGGGGCATTCCATGTGTGAGCTGGGGCATTCCATGAGGAGCTGGGGCATTCCATGTGTGAGCTGGGGCATTCCATGAGGAGCTGGGGCATTCCATGAGTGAGCTGGGGCATTCCATGAGGAGCTGGGGCAAATCCGTGTGTGAGCTGGGGCATTCCATGAGGAGCTGGGGCAAATCCATGTGTGAGCTGGGGTATTCCATGAGGTGCTGGGGCAAATCCATGTGTGTGCTGGGGCATATCCATGAGGAGCTGGGGCATATCCATGAGGAGCTGGGGCATTCCATGTGTGAGCTGGGGCATTCCATGTGTGAGCTGGGGCATTCCATGAGGAGCTGGGGCAAATCCATGTGTGAGCTGGGGCATTCCATGAGGTGCTGGGGCAAATCCATGTGTGAGCTGGGTCATTCCATGAGGTGCTGGGGCAAATCCATGTGTGTGCTGGGGCATATCCATGAGCTGCTGGGGCATATCCATGTGTGAGCTGGGGCATATCCATGAGTGAGCTGGGGCATATCCATGAATGAGCTGGGGCATATCCATGAGTGAGCTGGGGCAGTATCCATGAGCTGCTGGGGCATATCCATGTGTGCTGGGGCATTATCCATGTGCTGGGGCATTCCATGTGCTGGGGCAGTATATCCATGAGAGGAGCTGGGGCAGTATATCCATGAGAGGAGCTGGGGCAGTATATCCATGAGAGGAGCTGGGGCAGTATATCCATGAGAGGAGCTGGGGCACTATATCCATGAGAGGAGCTGGGGCATATCCATGTGTGCTGGGGGCAGCATCCATGAGAGCTGGGGCAAGGCCATGTGTGAGCTGGTCTGGGGCAATATATCCATGTATGAGCTGGTCTGGGGCAATCTATCCATGTGTGAGCTGAGGTGCAATATATCCATGTGTGAACTGAGGCGCAATATATCCATATGTGAGCTGGGGCAATATATATCCATGGGTGAGCTGCTGGGGGCAATATATAACTGTGAACTGGGGCAATATATCCATATGTGAGCTGGGGCATATATATCCATGGGTGAGCTGCTGGGGGCAATATATATCCAGTCTAATCCAGAGCTGCTGGGGGCAATATATATCCATGTGTGCTTTCACTGCCTTCGAACAGGCAACGTACTTGCTGGCAGTTGGCTAAAATTTGTGTGAGCATATGAGAGAGCTCCACAGCAATAAACCTCACAGTAATGTGCGCTGTGTGTATGAGCATTCAGTGTTATATGGGAGTACTGATTTAGGAGTAAGAATAGTTTAAAAAAAAAATCTGTAAAACTCGGGGGGGGGGGGGGTGACACCATAAATTACTGCACCGGGTGACACCAACCCTAGTGACGCCAACCTTAGTGTATTTTAGACATGTGCATTCGTTTTAGTACTAAAACGATTTAGTCAGAATTTTGGGATAATTTAGTTTTAGTATGACTCAAGAGAAACGAAACTGCTCAGTACAAAAAACGAAAGAAACTAAAATAAAATGCACTACATTTTAGTTTCAGTCCTTTTTGTGATATTACATTAAGTGAAGGAGACCAGCAATGAAGAGCGCAACATCGCAACATCCAAAGTTCTGCACCCTCCACATGCCAATGCAGTAGGATGTTCTATACAGAGAGGGGCATTAATTAATTCAGTAGGATGTTCTATATATTATACAGGGAGGGGTATTAAGTAATGCAGGTGGATGTTGTATACATTATACAGAGAGGGGTATTAATTAATGCAGGAGGATGTTCTAAACATTATACAGAGAGGATCCTTTTTTTTCAGCCCTTTAAATCCAGTGGCTGTGAGTGCTGAGATCGGCTGCTTGTTACATTATCTCTCAGTACAATGTATCAGGCTCAGTTGTTACAGTAACTGACTGTAACAGTGCTCAGAGTTTCAGTAAAACAAGGAAATAATATTGTTCTAACCTCTTATATATAAAAATATTATTTACTAGTTTTACTGAAACTCTGAGCGCTGTGATGAGCAGCAGTCAGTTACTGTAACAGCTTTGCCTGACACGGGCAGTATTGCAATGTTGGTGCTAACTTAACCAGAGCTGTTGTAAACTGAAAACCTCCATAGGCTATAATGACTCTGGGAAGTTTACAACAGCTCTGGTTAAGTTAGCACCAACTATATAATATGGCCCACATTGTGCTGAGAGTGAGAGATACTGTAACAAGCAGCGATCTCAGCCCTCTGAGGAGCCACTACAATAGTAATTGTATCCACTGGTTTTCGGATGAATGAAATTAGTTTTCATACTAAAGAACTTAAAACGAATTTCTTTAGTAACTAAATAAATTGCATTTTAGGACTAATCCATTAGTTCAAAACGAAATTTTGTGTTGTGCACATGTCTAGTGTATTTTGTGCACTTTATATAGGAAGTGCAATTGTAGCGAAAGACGGAGAATCACGAGCAATCCCTGGGTCATTTGCAGTGAATAGTTCTGCACCATACTTGTGCTGCAAAATGTGATCTCACAAAGGCACCACTGTTGGTATTCTTCAGCTGCTCCCGAAAATTGCGAGCCGAGCCACTAATATAGCAGCTTGGTTCATATTAACACTATATCTTAACTAAATCATAAACGGGACAGTACCACTTACATAAACTGTAACCAGATTGCTTGTGCATTACAAACAAAAACACTTCATAAAACACGTTATAAGCCACCTTATAAACACATTATAAAACACATGCTGCTGTTTTTTCTCTCCTGAGAATGAGAAATAAAAGCGATTTCTTTTACTTCCTGTTTCCATTTTGTGGATTTTTCCCATGAAGCAACAGGTACCAAAATCTGTGCAAAAGATTTGCTTTACAGCTGTGGTTTATCAAACCTACAGTATTTAACTGTCAATGAGGTGAAGGAGGGAATGTTTAGATAAGGTGGCAGGAGGTTCACCTGAGGTGAATGTTCACCTGAGGTGGATGTACATACCCTCAAATTAAAGCTGACAGTCTGCAGTTAAAGCACATTGTGTTTGTTTCATTCCAACTCCATTGTGGTGATGTATAGAGGCAAAGATGTTAGAATTGTGTCGATGTCCCAATATTTCTGGACCTGACTGTATATCCGTCCGTCTCTGTTTATGGACTGGTTGAGGAAAAATAAACTACCTTGCATCCTTTGTTTTTCATTGTGGTCCATCATCGTTCTTGCCTATCTGGCTATACGCCAGCAGAATCAAAGCAACCTTCAGATCAAATGCAGTTTATTTTTATTTCCCGTCAGTTGCAGAATTCCTAGTCATGCCAATCTCATGCTTGAATATAGTTAGGCCTGGTTTGTGTTATTCCAGAGCATGGTTTGTATTAACCTGAGGGGAAAAAATAAATAAATAAATCTAAATGTGTGTATAGATATATATTTAAAATATACGATGCCGCGCCTCACAGGAATAATAAAAAGGTTTCTTTATTTCATAGAACTTTATTGTATAAAAATCATTTTATTATTCCTGTTCGGCGGGTCATTGTGTATTTTGTGATGTTCTGGCCTGGCCCCTGCACCGGGAGACGAGAGCAATAGGATTTGGTGTTTGGGGATCGTGGTTTATTTATACAGAGGGGCCCAAAACAAAATGTATACACACTTCAACATGAAAAATATATGCATAAAAATTTTATTACTAGATTTCTATAAACCTGAAAGGGCGGCTGTAAGTCATCTTTGAATGATGCAATCACACTAGGTGCTCAAGGTGGTCATCATTAGCATCCAGACACTTTTGATTCTGGCGCACTACTGCATCACCAACATCGACCAGAGCGTCCACAGGGATTGCTCCGCGTGATATTTCAATGTCTTCCCGTAGTGCAGCCAGCCGAGGTGGATTTCTATGGTATATACCACATTATTTAGTGTTCCCCACAGATAGAAACCGAGGGGTGTTATGTCTGGGGAACATGGAGGGAATTCAACGGTACCTCTCCGTCCTATCTGCCATCATGGAAATAGGTTCTTACATCTCATAGTAGTGCGGACATGCGCCGTCTTGCTGAACGTAAAAATGCTCATCCGCATACAGCTCACGAATGGCCAGTGACATGGAAGTGAGAAGCATGTCGAGGTACACTGGACCAGTGACCGTGCCTTCAAAAAAGAATGGTCCAATTAATCCCTTGGATGACAGTCCACACCATTTTCTGTACAAAGTCCTCCTCTTCATGTACCATTTGTGGAAACCACTCACATTCTCCTTTCTCTGATCAGGGTCATCTTCAATCATGGCGGGTAACAGTCTCGTGATGTAACATTTCCAATGTGCTCTCTACAGAATACGTTGTATTCTTGACCTGCTAATTCCTGTCTCACGTGCACACTGTTTGATCCGTGGCAGCTAGGAGCATGGCCTTTCCAATGATACCAAACATGACCATGTTAAGTTAAAAGAAAAATAGTAATAATAAAAATAATTATAATAAAAAAAAAGGTTGTTTTTGTTTGTTTTATTAATGCAGCAATATTGATCCCATTTCAATTATCATAGGAACAATGATGCTGCACTAACGATTTTTTCTATGAGGGGCGTTTGCTAAAAGCACGTAATTTCCCCCCCAAAAAATACGAGTCCCTATTTCTAATATTTTTTAACAAGCGCCCCCATAGAAAACATAACAGCAAATGCTCGCATGATAAAAAAAGAAAAAAAACACTTTACACGCTGTAAATTATTGAAAATCCTAATTTTTATTGCATTTTTTGTTCTAATATTGAGACAGGACATGACGTATACATATAATAATGATATATTATGAATCTGCCGAGTCTGCCGGAAAGAACGATATATAAGATGTCTGGGTCGTATAATGAAACGTGGCTTCAAATCGCGTTTAAACATGATGAGCGAAAGCGGTAAAAATGAGCTCAGCACACAGGGGTGAAATGGCTCAGCAGCGAAGGGGTTAAAGGAAACCTAACACGACCCATTGCTGCCAGGATTTAATACGGGTTTTAAAAAGGGTATAGATAACGACCGTAGAAGTATGTGTACGTTGTTGCTTTGGGCTCTTCTATATATATTTTTTTATGGCAGAAAGAAGCATTATGATGTCGTGGCTCTGTAATAAGTGTAGGTCAACATCGGATTTAACGCCTCACTCTCCGGACCAACCCCCCAGTGAGTGTACTACCCTTAGCATAGAGCTTCCTGGTTCCTAGTTATGCTTAGCAGCCTGCCGCACGAGCTGCTCTCCTCCATCACTTGGTTATCGTGTAGAGCCGACAAGGAGCCAAATAAATAACCGAGTCAAGTTTACATTTTCTTAATATTGAAAAAAAAAAAGTTAACATGAACGTATTTGACATCTACCTTGGCAAACAAATTAATGCTAATTGAAGATTAATGGTGAGATAATTAGCATTAAAATGCAATTACAATATGGGTAAGTAGACCAGGAATATAAAACCTGTACGACGACTCTCTGCTTGTTTAACGCGCAACCTTTTGTCTTTTGCAGCAAACAGAGTAAGCAGTGCCGCTGGGAGCTCACAGACCGGTGACGCGCTGGGGAAAGCACTTGCATCAGTAAGGAAATTTACTGATTACTCTAGGGGGGGGGGGGTTATCCGCAAACTGCCATTGCTTAACGATGTTGCCCCTATAACAATCTTAGGCGATCTCGAAAGGGAAATACAAAAACCGGCGAGAGACGATTCATCAACGAAACGTCCACCGCCATTCTTTCCTATCTGGATCAGAGTTTATCCTGGTTGCAACAATTGCAGTTTTCACCATTGTTTCCAATAATGCTTAACAATGGCAGTTGCTTGATTAACCCCTTAAATCTAGGGTTTAAAAGGACATTACCACTAACAGGAGCTGTAACTAGATTACGTGTCCATTATTGATAAACACATTATAAAACACATTATCTCACTTTTTGTCCTCCACTACAACCCTTGAAAACACATTATGAAAAACATTATGAAACACACTATAAAACACATGCTACTGGGTTTTTCTTTGAAGTAATTTCAAGTAAAAAGGGAAAAAAACGTTTTGTTTTTTTTTAAATCTCCTGTTTCCATTTTGTGGGTTTTTCCCATGATGCAGCATTTACCAAAATCTTTTGGCAAGTTTCGCTTTACGGCTGTGGTATAGGATAAAAGAGTGGTGACGAGGCAGGGGTGGAGGAGGGAATGCTTAAGCAAGGCTGCAGGGGATCTAATGTGTTGTCTCTGCTACTCAAGATAAGAGATGGCAGCTGAATGAGATCTGATAGTGGGCTAATAAAAATTCAATGGCACCACCTGTCCTCAAGTACCCGTAACAGACCAGATTTGCCAGACATCTGAAGCACAGCACAGGTGATATGATTTGCTGCTCAGGGATTGTAGGATTCAGTCTGCATTTCCTCGAGGGAATCCTTAAAATCCAGCATGTTAGGGGTACTTGAGGACCGGAGTTGAGAAACACTGACTTATATGCATTCCACACAATGCAAGTCAATAGGTCAGTTTTCTGGACTCCTGATCCGTAAAGTCCATTCTATGCTCAATGTTACACAGTGAGGAGCAAGTGATGGAAAGTGTGTGTGTGTGGGGGGGGGGTGGGTTACAACACAAACTACCACACAATGTATGCACCCAGTGACACATATAGAGGAAAATATCACACAATGGATGCACCCAGTGACAGAGGAAAATATCACACAATGGATGCACCCAGTAACACATATAGAGGAAAATATCTCACAATGGATGCACCCAGTGACACATATAGAGGAAAATATCACACAATGGATGCACCCAGTGACACATATAGAGGAAAATATCACACAATGGATGCACCCAGTGACACATATAGAGGAAAATATCACACAATGGATGCACCCAGTGACACATATAGAGGAAAATATCACACAATGGATGCACCCAGTGACACATATAGAGTAAAATATCACACAATGGATGCGCCCAGTGACACATATAGAGGAAAATATCACACAATGGATGCACCCAGTGACACATATAGAGTAAAATATCACACAATGGATGCACCCAGTGACACATATAGAGGAAAATATCACACAATGGATGCACCCAGTGACACATATAGAGTAAAATATCACACAATGGATGCGCCCAGTGACACATATAGAGGAAAATATCACACAATGGATGCGCCCAGTGACACATATAGAGTAAAATATTTTCTTAACTAAACACACAAGAGAAAAACAAAGCACATGTAAGCTATCAGCAACATGAAATAAACACGATAAGGACATTTCATGTTTTTGGTGCGTGTGTCCCTTTAAGAATTCCTGTGACAAGCAGAATATAATGTTTGACTTTATATGTATAGAGTCAAGGGTCTATATGGTAGACTCAAGGGCAACCCATACGCTTGTACAGACGTTTGACACACAAATTGGTGGCTGTCCCTGTATCATTATGACGAATACATTTCTGTGACTCAGTCTAATACATTTAAATGTTTCCCTCATCTCTCCAATACTCTTGTCCACTTCTAACCCCAGATACTACTGGAAATTCTAACCACTCTACAATTTCTTTTCCTCCCCTCTCTCTTTTTAGATTTATTCTCCGGATCACACCAACAACAGTTACTCATCCAATCCGTCAACTCCAGTTGGATCACCTCCTTCTTTGTCAGGTATTTTGTCAACTTGTGACTCGAAATCTCAAAAGAAACTCTGAGTGTAATAATATACATTGTATGTAAATACAAAGATGAAACGTGTGAGTCGATACCCTGGAGATCTTTCAGTTTCCCAAAGAGTAAAGAGACGTCCAGTGTTGCGTAGAAAAAGGTCAGTTCAACCGTACACAACAGGTTTCACAAAAATGGGGTCTGTAGATGTCTCCGAAGTTGAAATTTACCATGTAGAATGGAACAGTCAGCCGTTCACACCTCTCATGCTCGTATGACACGTGCGGATGACTGTGAGAGACGTTTCCGAAAAATCTTGTTGGTTTTCTGGCCCAAAGACCTGCATGAAATGCTAATGCTTATAATGAACAAGCTAATAGCACATGTGTAGCTCATTTTGATTTTACGGTTTTAGAGCAGGGCAAATCCACTGGTGGACAAGTCTTGTTGATTCAACTTCTAAAGTTTTGTCTAGACGTCCTGTTGGTTTAATTGATAAAGCAGATGTAGGGTTCAACTTCATTCATCCCGATCGCCTAATTTTAGTGCAGGTCATTTTTACGTTTGGCTGATTTAATTGAGTGCATACCGGCGTTCCGATTTCCGGTAAAATTACGGCTTGAGTGTCGCCACTCGAGCCTGTACTCACTAATGGAATTTGCGGCCTCAGTGAATCAATTCGAAACTCTCAGTAAGCACTGATTTTCGAAAACCATTACCATGTAATTTCAGACAAGGAAACAGAGGAAATCAGACTCAAACCCTTGTTTATGTATTAGATTTTTTAATTAGGCATGATATTTTTAGGAAATCAATCTGATGTTGGCCAAAAATATGCTTTTTTTGGCGGCGTTTTTTCTCCGAACAGTATCATTTTTCAAATTTCAGCTGTGTTTTTGGACTGAATGGGCTCACGTATCGAAAACAAATATTGGTCAAAACTCAACGATATGTAGATATATTTATATAAATGACGGCAAGGGATTTAAATCGAGCCCATAATGAGGAATATGGTTCCAAGATGGTCATCACTTCCCTTGCTAATTGAATAAGTAGTTTTCTCCATGACTTGGCAGCGAGGGGGTCTTCACTCCCTACTCACAGTAGACCACTTGGTCCTAATTGGCCATTTTGAAAAATTACCAAAGTACTCTGAAGTAGAAACTGGGTTCCAGCTCTTGGGATGTTACTACAAGCGCGTCCAGATAAATGAGATCTAAGCTTGTTACTTTATAGTGCATTGGTAAAAATCTGTCTAAGAAGCCGATACATCTTGGGAAACGGGAAACATGTCAAGATATCGCAAATAATTCACTTATTATGCTGTATTTATTAATGAAAAGCTGTGTTTAGGTGTTACACGTTGAGGAAAATAGATGAATTCCTCTGTACTTTTGGTGGAAGATAATGTGTGCAACATCTTGTGTTACATATGATACATGGTTTTATTTAATCAAATGTGTCACGAAGATCTTCATACAGGAACCGCAGACATTTTGGGCACATATGCTGCAGTAAGAATTTTGCCCAAGCAGATATATTGAACATATGTATTATTGAAACACTTCCGCTAGGTGTTGTATCTGATTTGCCATTGTTACGCCATGCGCACAGATTTGGGTGCTATAGACACAGATGGCAATTTACACATCGGTAACCTATTACATCAAGAATACGTTACTAATATTCACTGCAAGAATTGAGTTTTGTTCGACAGGATATATTTCTGTCTCCTGATTAGATTTACTTGGCTTTCAAAATCCACCCTCTATCTATGTCCGTCTATAGAAAGTTTCTAGAGGCATATAGAGGGGCACTTGTGAAAGTAATCTACTACACTTGCCAAGGTTCCTATGGACCAGGTCACCATCTGTGTAGCGGACAACAGAAGATCAAGATTAGATCGGTCACACAAGGCTATGCATCAACCGGAGCTTTGATGAGCAAGACGCAATGTTTCGATCCTAATCCTGGGACCGAAACATGGTGGCATCTTCTATAAAGGTCCTGCTGATGCAAAGCCTGGTGTGACCGGTCCTTCTTGCATTTCTGCCAGCTACAGAAAATGACATGCCGTCTTAAGTCTTCCAAATCAAAGCATCCATGTTATCTTGCATGAACCAATCAAATGCTTCACCTAAGGAAGCATTGAGGATAAAGTATGCCACAGTGGTCACTCTCCACTAGGGATGAGCCAAACACCCCTGTGTTCGGTTCGCATTCGAACTTGAACAATTTCAAAAGTTCGAACATGAACCGAACTCAATGCAAGTCAATGGGACTCAAAAGTTCGATTTTTAGAGTGCCCTGCAAGAGGGCATATATGCAAGATATTTGCCATAAAAGGTGTATGGGGGTCCGGGTAGTGCCCTGGGGGACAGGAAACAAGGAAAAAAGTTTTAAAAAAAAAACGTTTTTAAAGGAACAGGGAGTTTTCCATGAAATAAGGGTTAAAAATAAAAACCAAAAATTCCTTCAAATATCGTGCCTAGGAGGTCCCCATAACCTGCCCGTGAAGTGGCGGACTTGTAGGATGTATAGAAACATTTTAAAACAAAAAAATTAAGTTTCAAATGACGGTAAATGGTTTTCCTTTAATCTATTCATAAACAACTGCTTGGGGCGGCAGCCTGTATGAAAAGAGGAGACATTTCAGGACACGCAGAACAAGTTTAGTGATTTTTTGGCTAAATTATGGTGAAACTTATGCAGGCTTTGGATGAAAGTAACAATAGGTGCTTTAAAATTGGGCCTTTATTGCGGGCAAAAGTGCTGTCACACCATAACCTCTCTGTGGTATTGTGGAAGAGTGCAGGGTTGGACCCTGCGGTCCAAAAAATTTAAATGATATGAATCTGGTAATATAGGTGTCAGTGTCAGTGCAGCCAAATATTGTGCCTTTGGTGGCAGTAAGTGCCTTCACACCATAACCCTTTTGTGGTATTGTGGAAGATTAGAACCACTCCCAGATATTTTGTAGAAATGAGACCCCCACAATTGCTGCTGGCAGTGAGAACACACAGATTACCACAATTCCCAGATATTTTGTATAAATGACTGACCCCCAAAATTGCTGGTGGCAGTGAGAACACAAAGATTAGAACAATTCCCAGATATTTTGTAGAAATGAGACCCCCCCCCCCCCCAATAGCTGCTGGCAGACTGGCAGTGAGAACAGACTAACAATCTCCTCTCAAAAACACGTGCTGGGGCTGCAAGGGACGCCTTATATAGTGTGCAGCGGGACTTAGCTCTGTGAGCCCATGATTGGGCAAAATTTGCTCAATCAGGACTCTGAGCTGTGATTGGTATAGTCTTGCACCTGTCTTGCACCTAAACTGTGGTCAGGTGCAGGCTGTAGACAATTACAAGCTTCAGGCCAGTGGAAAAGTGCATTGTGGTTCATTGTGGGCAGGGCCGTCTTTAATATTGACTGGGCCCTGGGCGAATATTTTCGTGGGCCCCCCCCCTTGAAATTTTGCTCTTCACTCCAACATCCAAAAAAAAAAAGCCACACACATAGACTTGTCTCCTAAAACTAAAATCAACTAAATCATTCTATTTTACAAATTTTTTTTACAATTACTCTTCCTACACATACTGTAAAAACATAATATCTCTGTGTGTATTTATTTATTTATTAAGGATGAAATGCTGCCGCCCCCCCAAAAACAAACCATGCAGCGTGTATGAGCGTATCACAGTGTGCCACAGCAATAAAATTCATACACTCATACACATATATTTTATTCATATTTTATTGCTGTGGAGCACTGTGATACAGTAATGTGAGGTGTGTATAAGTGTATAACTAAGCTAGTAAATCAGGCAACCGGGCGCCAGTGAACAACAGCGCTGCATAGTGTTAGATTTTTACTTTTATACTCATAGTTGTATTGCTAATAGGAAGTTAAACTCACAGAATTTTATGTACCCAGACAGAACCCAGAATCTGATATACCCAGCAGAGCCCAGAATCTGACATACCCAGCAGAGCCCAGAATCTGACATACCCACAGAGGTCAGAATCTGTCATACTCAGCAGAGCCCAGAATCTGACATACCCAGCAGAGGCCAGAATCTGACATACCCAGCAGACCCCAGAATCTGACATACCCATCAGAGGCCAGAATCTGACATACCCATCAGAGGCCAGAATCTGACATACCCAGCAGAGGCCAGAATCTGACATACCCAGCAGAGCCGAGAATCTGACATACCCAGCAGAGGCCAGAATCTGACAAACCCAGCAGAGGCCAGAATCTGACAAACCCAGCAGAGGCCAGAATCTGACAAACCCAGCAGAGGCCAGAATCTGACATACCCAGCAGAGGCCAGAATCTGACATACCCAGCAGGGTTTCCCATGCCCAGCAGAGTTTCACATGCCCAGCACATCACATGCCCAGCAGAGTTTCACATGCCCATCACATCACATCATGCCCAGCAGAGTTTCACATGCCCATCACATCATGCCCAGCTGAGTTTCACTTCCCATCACATCATGCCCAGCAGAGTTTCATTTCCCATCACATCACACCCAGCAGAGTTTCACATGCCCAGCAGAATTTCACTTCCCATCACATCATGCCCGGCAGAGTTTCACATACCCATCACATCATGCCCAGCAGAATTTCACATGCCCATCACATCACATCATTCCCAGCAGAGTTTCACATGCCCATCACATCATGCCCAGCAGAGTTTCACTTCCCATCACATCATATCATGCCCAGCAGAGTTTCACTTCCCATCACATCATGCCCAGCAGTTTCACTTCCCATCACATCCCATCATGCCCAGCAGAGTTTCACTTCCCATCACATCACACCAAGCAGAGTTTCACTTCCCATCACATCACATCATGCCCAGCAGAGTTTCCCATGCCCATCACATCATGCCCAGCAGAGTTTCACATGCCCATCACATCACATCATGCCCAGCAGAGTTTCACATGCCCATCACATCATGTCCAGCAGAGTTTCACTTCCCATCACATCATGCCCTGCAGAGTTTCATATGCCCAGCAGTGCATCACATACCCAGCCGAGACCCGGCGAGAGAAGGGGAACTGCATATTGAAGAGGAGGGGAGGAGCCAACCGCATCTCTAGCGAGGCATCACCTCCTCTCTGCGGTCACATGTCCTTACACAGCACGCAATGCCATGATTTTTGCCGGCTGGGAGCAGCTGCCTTGGGCCCCATAGCAATGACTGGGCCCGGGGCAGCTGCCCCTTTTGCCCCGCGCTAAAGACGTCCCTGATTGTGGGCGAACATGCTGCGAACACGTGGAAATGTTCGAAGTTCGCGAACATACGAACTGGCGATGTTCGAATCAAACTCGGAACCGATCGAACCGAACAGCTCATCTCTACTCTCCACCTACACATGGCCAATCAAATGTGTCTCCTAAGGAAGCATTATAGATAAAGTGTGCCTCAGTGCCTTTGCACAGATGCAACCAGCCATTTGCTTCTCATTGAGAAGTATTGAGGATAAAGTGTTCCTCAGTGACCACCAGACACACACGACCAATCAAAGGCTTCTCCTAAAGAAGCACCATGGATAAAGTGTCCCTTGGTTACTTCTACACATGCGACCAATCGAATACTTCTCCTCAAAAGGCATTGAGGATAAAGAAAGCATCAGTGGCTTCTGCACAATAGGGACCAATCAAATGCTTTTCCTAAAGAAGTAATCTGTGTTGTTGTTGAGAAGCATCCATGATACTAGCGCCCATATGCCTGTGGATTCCAAGCAGGTCATCCATGCTACGTCGGCATATTGTCACACTAAACAATATACAAAGGACATCAATTAGAAACCAAGGGGATTTGGAGTGGATCATCAGGCGCCTCTCTATTAGCGACCTCCAGATCTATAGTATAGCAATGCTGCTACCACCGGAATGGAATCGGGCGACCCACCCTCTAACTAGGGTTGCCATATATACTATTCAAAAACCACTTATGCTTCGGGAGCGCAATATATGTATATAATTTAATTGTATTAATTAATTAATTGTAAAAAGTACCCCTCTTTTCGATAACAGTTTGTCTAACGGGGTACTTTTTACAATTAATTAATTAATACAATTCAATTATATACATATATTGCGCTCCCGGAGCAAAAGTGGTTTTTGAATAATATACTAAGGACAAGTTGGGAAATTCAAGAGACAATTGGCTTCAACACATGAGTATGTTTTCTGCTTTGAAGTGCTGTCATAATGGTTAAGGATAAAGGGAAAAGGGCAATGGAGTGGAGGTTCGTCTAGCTACTAAGACCTTTAGGCCGGGCCACACAGCTGCACTAACTGCATCCATTGTGACCCCCCTTCCAGCGTCCATCGTAGCGTTTTGATGGATCGGCTGGGAGGACCGCATAGTGTATCTTCTTGGGTACTTTTTTCGCACGATACAATGGATGTGGATTTTACCTCCCCGTTAAAGCAATGGATGTCAAACAGGTCTATAATATGCACGCCTCCATAGGAAGCTTGCGATTTGTAGAGCTTTGCGCACAAACATGTGCACAGGGAGGTAGCCACACAGGCATCCGGGCGGAAAGAACATCTATACGTCTATGTGGCCCGACCTTATGCTTAAATAATTGTGGTGTCTAGAGTGTTCTGTTAAACTTTATCTATAAAAGTATTTTAGAATGGATAGTAACGGAGTTAGACTTCCTTTGCTATAATTTTAGATGAAGAGGGACTTGTTGGGTGTGGTTGCTAGATGACAACCAGTTTTGGTGAGATCTGGTGAAAACAGATTGTCATAGATGAGATGTACGGCACTCAAAACCTCCATATCTGCTAAAATACCCCATACCGGTATAGTGCTTTTGCAGTACAGAGTGATATGGAACTTAATTATTCTATAGTGTCCAGGTTATTTAATAAACGAGCTGTTGTCAGGAACTGACCAAAAACTTTTAAATTTCAGGTTAAAAAATAGTGGGAGAATTTTCTACAATTACTGGACGTAAATGTAAAACTCCTTTCTACATCCTGAACATTTCCAGACTTAGGGCCCTATTACATTCTTAGCGCACAATTGTGCGCGTGCGCAAAAACGCATTAGCGCGAGGGGCAAAACCCTTTGCGCTGAACGTCGTATTACGACGTTCGCGCACAAAATGCGCGTTAACGTCTAACGAGAGTGACCCTGCGCGAACCCTTTGCGAGCGCAATTTAGTGCTCGCATCGTATACTTAACATTGTGAGCGCAAATGTGTTTGTGCGCTGGTACGCGCATGGTATTACAATCTTAGCGCAAAATTTAACGGACAAAGTTTGCGCGCTTAATTTTAACGTCTTTGAAAAGCTGGTGGTAACGGCAAATTGTAACAACCTGACCATACCAAACGGCGGATTCACAACGGAGAACGTCGATGCGCATGTTATTTTTACTAGATCCGTCAAAAACGAAGGCCAGTACCTTGTCTTCCGTCAGAACGTACGTCTGTTGTGCGCAGTCCACACAAAATGCGTTCGTCTGACGGACTTGCGTTAAAAATTACATTGCGCTCACTGATTTCTGCGCACAACGGTACTTTGCGCGCATTTTTGCGCGTCAGTTTTACGAGCGCAATTTCCCGACTGATGAAAAAACGCGCGAGGAATGTAATTCCAGCGATGATTTTCGCCCGTTAACGCTTCGCGCAAAAAAGCCCCGCATTTAGCGTGCGTTTTTGCGTTAACAAGGTAATAGGGCCCTTAGTGAATAGCCCCGAATTAATGTACATGAAAACCACGCTGTTTTATGGGGAATATTTTAGATTCGTTAACTGATTCCAAAACCTTTTCACTGTTCAGGACGTAGAAAGTTGTCAGTACGGATGTAAGTTTTAAGTTTGTCCACCGAGCACAGCAGTTACGTGTTTGTATGTTATCCCTTTATTTCACTGTTTCGGAAAATTAGCTATTTCCCCTGTGTAAGCATCTGTGGGGATAATAAAGCAAACCCTTGAAAACGTAATTCGAGCCCTGCAGACAGAATGCAAATTTTAAGGAAGTTTTTTCCATGAATGTAATTGGCTTAGGGCATAAAATTAATAGTTACAATTAGCAAAAATGGATGAAAAATGTCGGATTTGCAGATGTTTTTTGTAATTATAGCGTGCGACATAAAGAAATCAGAGGGGGTGTTGCGATCCTAAAAAAGCGAGTTCCGTGGAATCACAAGGGCGATCGGTACATTTTTCTTTATCAGATTTTATATTTATGTGTTCATCTCATCAAATTATTACCAATTTAGAGTCGAAGCCATATTTGTTTCCCCATGGAACTCGTATATGTGGCCAGTAACATATTGTGTAAAGTCAGTAGAAAGTTTATGAGCTTCATAAATTAAGTTTACTGACTAGTCTTTTAACCCTTTCACTGCTGAGGACGTGTGGGGGAACGTCCTCATTGACTCCTAAGGAGAGATAGGGTTGGAGATAGGAGGTTCTTTGAACCACGATATCTCCTGACTGTTGGAAGCTAGTAGGGTCATCTTTGGTATCATTAGAAAGGCCAGAGCATGGCCTTTCCAATGATACCAAACATGACCATGTTTAAAGAAAAAAAGAAAGAAAAATAATAATAATAAAAAAAGAAAAACGTGTTTTTTTTTTTGCGTGAAATTGCTCAGCAGTGAAGGGGTTAAAAGGACAGTCTATATTTCCTCATGTTCCTCCAGAAAAACTGTGATGTTCTTTACTGATCCGTCACGTAGCATGGTTTATTTCTTATGTAGGATCTTTCGAAGTTTGAGATTCAGATTTTATTAGTTCAGAAAATCTACACTAACATTAGGGGCCCTATTACAATCTTCACGCAAACGTTTGCGCGCGCGCAAAAACACATTAACACGAGGGAAAAACCCTTTGCGCTGAACGTCTTATTACAATGTCCACGCAACAAATGCACGTAAACGTCTACCGCGGGTGAACCTGCGCGATCGCTGCGGGAGCGTACTGTACTGCGCGCGTCCTATACTTAACATTGTGAGCGCAAATGCGTTTGTGCGCTGGTACGCGGATGGTATTACAATCTATGTGCAAAATTTAACGCACAGCGTTTGCGCGCATAATTTTAACGACTTCTAAGGCTAGGGTCAGACGAATGCATTTTTCACGTTGCCCGTGAAAAAGTGCGTTCGAACGAACGTACGTATTTTTTCCCGGAATACGCAATAGCGGTCATACGATGCGCCGTATCGTCCGTGATTTTGTACGGATCATCAATAAAACACTTTTTGTGTCTGGACGTTATGTTAGCCGGACATTAGCAGCGTCTGACTTCTCCTAATCACACACACACGCTGCTATGCGGCCGCAGCGCACTCTGTACGTCAGTAGTAGCGGTTTGACGTTCTCGAAAAAATGCGTTCGTTGGCCACTTGCGTTGCACGGACGAACTTTCGTGCGGCCGTTCGTCGTATGTTCCCCGGCATTGGACGTCATTTGCTGCTAGCACGGCCGTGATTTCGTGCGGCTAAACGCACGTGAAAAATGCGTTCGTCTGACCCTAGCCTAAAACCTGGTGTTAACGGAAAATCTGAACATCCTGGCTGAAACCAAATACACCAGCATGAAAAAAAAATACAGCACAGTATAGTTGCACATTCTACACATACCCAAACAATAAATTTGAGAAGTTGTGCGTGTTTTGTTTTTTTTGATACAGCATATATGCGCAGATTGACTTTGACAGATGCATAAACTTAACGTGAGATAATTGTGGTTCTCAATTCTGATTGGCTGAATCGCGTGAAAAAACAGTCCGCACACCGATTTCTGCGCGCAACGTTAATGCGCGCGCGTTTTTGCACGTCTTTTTTTTTCGCGTGTTATTTTTTGACAGATGAAATAATGCGCGAGGATTGTAATACCAGCGTTAATTTACGCGCGTTAATGTTTAACGCTTCGCACAAAAATTCACGCGTTTACCGTGCATTTTTGCGTGATGAATGTAATAGAGCCCTACTTGTTTTATTTCTATGTATGGTTTGCTTGTCATATATCTTAATAAAATTACATTTTCCAATCATGACGGCATTCTGGACTACGTAGGAAGAAGCAACTGGTTATACGAGGCTTGGCATTAGCACAAGCTTTATTGTAGCAATATTTCGGTCCTACACTCAGTATCTTCTTCAAGCCCGAGTGTAGGACTGGAACGTTGTTGCTCCTACAATAAAGCTCCTGCTAAAGCCAAGCCTCGTGTGACAGGACTCTCTTCTTCCTTCGTAGTCCAGCATCTCATGTTACAGGTCTCTATTCTTCCTTTGTAGTCCAGAGCCTCATGTGAGAGGTCTCTCTTCTTCCTTCGTAGTCCAGAGACTCATGCTACAGGTCTCTCCTCTTCCTTCGTAGTCCAGAGACTCATGTGACAGGTTTCTCGTCTTCCTTTGTAGTCCAGAGACTCATGTTACAGGTCTCTCGTCTTCCTTTGTAGTCCAGAGACTCATATGACCGGTCTCTCTTCTTTCTTTGTCGCTCAAGTCAGGGATGTTGACTCTGGGCCGTCAGGACCCTGGTTGGTGCAATAGTCTCACATGTGCCCTTCTATACATTTCTGAAGGATTCTGAACTAGACACATACAGACCAATGGAACGATCACTCTACCTGCTTCTAATGACAGGTTTATTGGAAATACGACCACCTCAGCAACATTTCCCCTTTTCAGTCTTTCTCCAGCTTCATATTTTAATACAAAAAGACCAGAAACCACACCATGTAAAAGAGAACATCCATAGAACAACACAACAGTACACCCTGCTAGTGACCCCTGCTAGACTGATGCTCACTGGATCAAAATGGTAACCAGACGTATCAATAAATCAGCTATGTACTTAGCCACCGCATCTTCATTCATTTTGCTACACATTTTGTCAATCCATGGTGGATCGATGGTCTGGACTGACAACCCATTGGGCCTCCAGGCAATTCGAGATGATGGGGACCCTATTATGACTTATCAAAAGGAAGCGGTGTTGGGCCCATCTGAAATGACAGGGTTGACCAAGCTTTAGGAAGGGCCTCATGAGGCCCCCTCTTAGCCAAGGCCCTTGAGCAGTGCACAAGTGCCCGAATGGTCTGTCCACACCTGGGGTCGTGTATAGTGGATGAAGTCACAGTGGTTGAGCATTATGTTGATTTATTGATACTCATAGATACCATATTGTTCCAGTGAGCATCAATCTAGCAGGAGTAAAACTAGTGTTTAAAAGTGTACTGCTGTGTTGCCCCATGAATGGTCTGTTTTTGTTATATATTGGTTCTGGATCTTTTTGTTGTCATTTGCTGTCTTGAGTGGATGACGTGGGAGGGAGCCATCCTGCAGGAAAACATGCCTATATCCCAATTGTTATTATTATCTTTATTAACATAGATTTATACAAAATAATTATCTTCTACATTTCTACATCTGTTGCATTGTCAAGCTTCAGAAAGGCTGAAAAAAGCTGAAACGTTGTCAAGGCTTTCATATAAGAAGAAGGTGGGGTGCCCAGGCCACAGTTCTGTGTTTGTGGATATACTTATGGAGATTGGCCGTTCTAAGATAGTACTGCTGCCTCCTTTATCTTGCTATAAAAAGAGTGCTGCTCTGTGTTGTGGATCATTCTTTTATGGGTCTGGTCATTTTGTCTCTATGCTCTCATTCTCATCGATTTGGCAATGTAGCTGCTGGTTAGCAGTCGGTATTATAGTTTCATTTTAAGACCAAAATGGCAGCTCCAAAGGGTCCAAGGTACCTTTTATAAACTTGTCGGAAAATACAATAAAGAAGGTCCTTGTGGCGGATTTCCAACAACCATAGATCGAGGGATGTAGTATTGCGAGCATGATAATAGCATCTTCTTCCTCTGGTACTCACAATGTCACATACTCTCTAAAACAGAAACTTGGAACGTAAAATTCTCTTGTTATCGCTGCTTTTTTGGGATAGCAAGACGTTTCCTTACATTACAGGTTCTCTTAGGCATTACGTGTCGATGTCAATGAAATCCTTTGATAGAAAGCAGCCTGGGGGAACGCTGTGGACTTGTGTCTCTTGGTTTTGCTAGAAAAAATTGATTTTCTTTTTTTCCCCTTAAGTATGTTTTTGGAAAGTATCCATATGTCTAGTCTAGTCTGCATGAAAGAATTTGCATATATCCTAAACAACCTTTTTAAATATTAAAAAAATTGCATTTAGAACTCTTATGTAACAGCGTGATAGTTGTTTCTGGTGAAGCGACAGCCGTCAAAATTATCTTTTTCATTTGATTAGCAGGAACAGCTGTTTGGTCAAGAAATGGAGGTCAAACACCGTCATCTCCCAACTACGAAGGACCTTTGCACTCCCTAGTAAGTTAACTTACCTATTTCCTTCTGCGACTGATCATTATTTGATGAATGGTCTTTGGCCATGTTTTTGTTTTTTTTATCTTGCCCTTTGATTGACACATTGATTTCTCAGTATTGTTAAATTTGTTGATATCGGGGGATGGTCGATAAATCTGGAAGACCAAAGTAGACCTCAAATAGAATTCTATATTAATGAGGAATCAAAAATAAAAAACACAACTCGATGCCCAAAATCACCCTCTTTCGTATAACCTATATAAGGTAAAGAAATATAATTTGTTTCTTTGTTTTCCTACTGTCACAGCAAAGCCGAATTGAGGACAGATTAGAAAGGCTGGATGATGCAATTCACGTTCTACGAAACCACGCAGTGGGGCCTTCAACAGCAATGCCAGGAAGCCACAGTGACATGCATAACTTAATCGGCCCGTCACACAACGGCGCAATGGGCCTTGGGTCAGGATATGGGACAGGCTTGTTGTCATCCAACAGACACTCCTTAATGGTAAGCCAAAAAGAGCCAATTTATCACGTTATTCATTGTTCTTTTATGGCACCTAATACTTATTACACATCTTTATACCCAGCTGAAAAGTAACACTTACACTTGTTCAAATTTCCTTAGAGGACAATGTAAAGATGATATTACATAGTGGACTCCAACGCTTTCGATATGTGGTGGGAGATCATTCATGTTCTATCGAGGACAATGGGCCCTATTCCATAGCTAATGGTAAAATGGAGACACTAAGCAGGATAATGTGTGCCTGCAGATTTTCCCTTACCGTCTCCATTTAACCATCGTATTCCGTGGTAAGTGTTATCTTAGCACCTTGCCCCGGAATGCAGCGTAAAGCTGACGAATACCAGCAGGGCTGCTCCACCCCTCCCTGAGTATCGGCTCATGGAGTCCATAGGACTCCTCGGAGCATTGGGCGCCCCGGCCGTGAACTCGCTCTCACGAGATCGTGCAGAGCCACGTATGAATCACGGAGGGAGACTAGGAGCTATTTGTTCCCAGTCTCATTCTGCTCTCAGCGAGAAGAAGTGGCAGATCGGGCCGCCCTTTTCACCGTGGGATCAGAGGCAAGTATGGGATTTAATGGGGGGGTTTTAGAGCATGGTAAATTATTTTGTATTTGCAAAATCATTTAACACCAGCGTTTAGGAGTCGGTATTTCACACTGAAATATCGTCTCCCATAATAAGTATAGGGAGCTTTTAAAAGAAGCCAGATTGGGGGAGAGTCTGATATTTCGAGGAAGCGTGTTCCATTGGATCGTTCGGTAGTTTTGTTACGGGGTTGGGTGGTCGACTTCCCACAATTAACATCTCCCATAAGAAGTATAGGAGATGATAATATACAGTAAACTCGTGCAGGGAAATGGCTGCATCCGAGCCGGAAGAATGGAATCTCCTTTTCTGTCGATAATGTCTTCTGCAGTTAGTTTATGTGTAATGTTATGTTTAACGTTTTCTGTAGTTAGCTTATTGACAACTATGAAATCTAGCCCAATGTGGAGCTCTATTACGATGTTGGCGTTAAAACGCGGGTGCAAAGGAGGAAAAACTGCGCCTGCAGTTTTCCCCCATGCGCCCGCGTTTTAACGCCACATCACAATGCAGGCGCAAAATATGCTGCCTGCATTGTTTGCGAGCGTTAAAATGCTGGATGCTTGTGGCAGCCTGTGTATAGCAATTACAGAAACACCTTGTATCTGTATGTGCTGCATAATGTATGTGTATGGCAATTACAGCAACACCTTGTATCTGTATGTGCTGCATAATGCCTGTGTATGACAATTACAGCAACACCTTGTATCTGTATGTGCTGCATAATGCTTATGTATGGCAATTACAGCAACACCTTGTATCTGTATGTGCTGCATAATGCTTATGTATGGCAATTACAGCAACACCTTGCATCTGTACTGTACAGGGATTTTCACCCATTATAACCCCAATCCCTGTGTATGAGCAGTGACTGACCCCAGAGATTCCCCTGTACTCTGCCCTCCATTGGCTGTGATAATGCAGCAGTAAAGATTGTTTAACCTTTAGTTACAGTGAGGGAGGGGGCTGTTCCTTGTAGTTTCTTTACAGCAACAATAGGTTACAAATGTGAGATCTCACTGGGAATTTTTTGTCTCACAAGGGAGAAAACTAATCTTGCATTAAAATACAATTCTAGCATTCTGTTGTCAGTGGTATGAGTAATGTGATTAATATTTTCCATTAATTAGTCTCTTATAATTAAGACTCTGGCATATGTAATATGAAACCGACTTCATACACAGATTATTTAAGATAAGAAATAACAGTGAATGAGTTGGAGAGAAAATTGTTTCAATATTCATAAGGATGTGGCGTACCACTATGTTTCTGAAATGAGGTAGGACATTCTTTTCATGGCCTAATAAGTAAATAAAACAAAATACACTCATATTTTTAGACCGCTTTTTGGCGATTCAATGATACGTCTAGAATTTAAGTACAGGAAAAGGACCTCTCAACGAATGAACAAGACCCTCATGGGGTTGTCTTTTGTTCGTGTGACTTGTTTCGGTACATATCAGTGTACGCACGTGTACATTTTGTGGGTGGAATGCAATAATTTTAACTCCGAGCAGGCGGGCTATCTCCCATTGCCAAAGGTGGTATTATATATATGTATTACTGTAATCCCCCTGTTTTTGCTTGACCTGGCGTTTGGGTTCAGGTTGGCTTCCCAGTAGACATGTGCACGGCGGTATTTTTCATTTCAGATCTTTTCATTCCGTGGGTTTTCATTTCGGATCTTTTCGAATCGGTTTCCCTTTCGTTTCGGATCATTTCGGATTGTTATCGATTTGTTCTCTCGAACCGATTTGAATTTTCGGATCCATTTTTTTCCCATTTTGTATCAACCCTTTGCTTGGGACATATGCTGTGCCCTGTGAGATGCCCAATGCCCATTAACCCTTTGCTTGGGACATATTCTGTGCCCTGTGAGATGCCTAATGCCTAGTAACCCTTTGCTGGGACATACGCTGGGCCCTGTGAGATGCCCAATGCCCATTAACCCTTTGCTTGGGACATATTCTGTGCCCTGTGAGATGCCTAATGCCTAGTAACCCTTTGCTGGGACATACGCTGGGCCCTGTGAGATGCCCAATGTCCATTAATCCTTTTGCTTTGTCTTGAATTACATAGATTCTTTTTTTCGTTTTGGATCATTTCGGATCGTTATCAATTGTTCCTTCGGACCGATTTGAAATTTCGGAAGGCCGAGTCTCGTTTTTGGAAATGTTTCCAAAAACAAAAAATGGTGGATTTTCAGACAAATTTGAATTTGGATGAAACGAAATGCACATGTCTACATCCCAGTAGCCACCTTCTCTCCCAATTAATGCCTCACCGATTCCACGAGGCACAGGCGAGGGTTGCAGATGCCCATTTACAAGCAATGAATTGATTTTAATTAAATACTTTCTCTCGTTTGTGACGAACCCCAGTGTAATTTTTGGATGAACTGAACATTACACACCGACTATTTTTCCCATGCCATGGCGTGCCTACTCTTACTCTTCATTTTATAACACCTCGAGGAGTGAGTTTATCCTGGACTAGAAGGAGAAATACATTCCGCTCATCTGTCAATCTATAATTATGCATTATTTTTTGTTTAGTTTGTTAGAATTTCTTCATTTTCACGTGTCCTGTTCACAAGACAAGGATATTGTTAAACGAAGTGACAAACTCTTTTGTTTTCTCCGAGCATTACCGCTGTCCATCGTCAAAACGTCCGTCAAACGCCTTCATTGTCTACGCGTTTCGATTTGAGACCCATAATATCCAGAAATAGTATTTTTTTTTTCTTTCGCAGCCAGAAAACCGGGAAAGATTTGGCAATAAAATGATATAAGAAAAAAGAATTCCGTAAAGGAAACGCACCCGTTAAGAACAAAGGGCTTGATTATTAAGCTCAGTCAGTTTTAAGATTAGTTTCTGAGCACGGAACACATTCCAAACTCCAAAGGAAGCAAGTTAAAAAAAGAGAAAACGGGCATATATAGATTTGTACATGTATTAAAGTCAACATGAAGAGTAAGATAATTTTTTCCACATTTCAATCTTTAATACTTGAAACAGACTATAACATTATAAGCAGCTGCAGTAAATAAATCAGCAGTAGGAGGTAGGATCCGGAAACACATTCCAAAAGTGCTGGTTAGAATGTTGTTTTGTTCCCATACACCTTCATTTGTTACAGATGCAGACTGTCCATTGATATCATGAAAGTCAATCCAAGTCTGGGTCACTGATTGGAGATCCAACTCTCGTTTTTTTTTTCTTTACGAAACCATCTGTCCATTCGGGAAATAGGCTTTTGAACGAAATCTCCTGCAGGTGTTAAGCTTGGAAGACATTTCAGAAATAGGTAACAGCTCAAGAAACAAGGGGCACGTAGGGAGACTTATTACTATGCCATTACTTCAACGAGGTGTACACCTGCTCTCCATGTCAACCACCAAATCCAACCCTTCAAAGTCCTTCTTCTTTCCATCACTTGTGTTGGCCATTTGGGTGCTAGAGTCCAACTGTGGATTCTGATTGGAATTTCATCATTTCGACGACCAATTTTAGGGAGAGTTAAGTTGCCAGAGGAGTCTGAAATACCATCTTGAATCATGTAAACTGAATTGTGGTCATCCTATGCCATTAGTTGCATGTGGCTGAACCTGTGGCCAAGTGGAGTAAGATGCACATTTTATGTGATTTCTTCACCCACTATTTATTTGATGGAACAAGTAATTTCTAACAAGTACAAAGTAGAGGATAGTAGGTAGATCTGAGGTTTATTTCTTTTCAAACATGCCAAGCATTTACAGTTCATGGGGGGGACGAGTAGCAAGACGAGTAGACTCATAGAGGAGCATGCTAATACCCATAGTATTGATGAAGGAAAAAACCTGCGAGAAGTCTACAGATTAAGGAGGTTATTCTTGTAAAATTCTAATTATAATAATGGACAATCTCTTTGAGGATGACCCAGATGGTTAGCAGCTCCATCCCACTCTGAATAGCAACGGACTAGTGCCATGGGCTGGCATCAGCCATTCCACTCATACAGATGATGCCACATTGACAAAGTCCTATTTCTGTAGGCATTCTGACCAACGAGAACCCTACACCTGTGTATCGGTAGATCAGTGGTTCCAAACCCTGGTCCTCAGGTCCCCCTAACAGGCAAGATTTTTAGGATTACCTTGGGGAAATGTAGACTGAATCCCACAATCATTGAGCAGCAAATCCTATCACCTGTGCTGTGCTTCAGATATCTGGAAAACCTGGCCTGTTAGGTGCACCAGGGTTGGGAACCACCGGTGTAGATGACCACAAACTCTCATGATTATCCACACGTGAAGATAAAAATGTTCTAGTCTAAATATGTCTGTAGCAAATCCATCTTCCTTATGTTTTGCAGACAGACTCAAAGCTATTAACCAAATTGTTTTGGTGGACGGTTACTTAATACGTATATGCGTTAAAACTCTTAACAGTAGAACCGGTTCCAAAGATTTTCTTTTGAAAAAATGTTGCCAGTCGCCAGATCTGGAAAATGTTACCTTGTTTTAGGAGTTACGTCTTAGACTTCCTTTAGAAAGGGGTCTGTTCCCCACTAACAACATCTTCCAACATTATATAACATTTTCTCCAGTTTAAATATTGTTTGCTTTTGGTGGTCTGCTGCCGTTAACTTTTCCGCATAGAATGTGTACGTTTCATCCAAGCTGGATGAAGTCATGGAATATCCTGTCATAGATCATGAAGTCATTGGCTGATGTTGTTGAAGAAAAAAAAAGTCTATAATTTAATATAGAAGAAAAAAATATATATATATATATATATTAATTCCGTGCCAGGTATTTTCTACTTAAAATACAGTAGTAAAATAAAACTAATAAATTAAATTTAAAAGCCAAAAAAACGAATTTTTGCTTTACTTACTGTATAACTGTCATTTTAAAAAAAATAAGTAACTTTCTACAGTAAATCGAGACACTTTAAGACTTTTTGCGAGTTTTCCAAATTTTTATATTTCTTTTTTTTTTTTTTTTTAAATAAGTTTGTTTCCTTCGTTCGCTTAATTCACTTTATTCATACTTATTAATACTAATTCATATTTATACCCGGGACATACTTGAAAACGAGAGGAATCTCAATGTATCCTTCCTGGTAAAATCCTTTATCAAAATAAAATAAATAAATAAATAAATTCACTTGGCTTAAATTAAAATAAATAAATAAATAAATTCACTTGGCTTAAATTAAAATAAATAAATAAATAAATTCACTTGGCTTAAATTAAAATAAATAAATAAATAAATTCACTTGGCTTAAATTAAAATAAATAAATAAATAAATTCACTTGGCTTAAATTAAAATAAATAAATAAATAAATTCACTTGGCTTAAATTAAAATAAATAAATAAATAAATTTAAAAAAAAGAAAAAAGAAGGGACTTGGAGTTTAATGAAGAATTGTTGTCTCTGGGTAACTTTCCCCAGGCTACCCTAATTTTTGTTTCCCCTGTAGTCTTGATCGGAAACAGCTGGCTTTTGTTGAAAAAGCTGTTTCGTGAAAACGTCTGAATCTTGAGAAGCGGAGCTGAGGTCATCACTAAAGCAGGTGCTTGGGAACAAGCTGGAATGCATCAAGGCTGATTCGACCGTGCAGGCTTATAGCATGATACATCCTCACCCCGAACATGTATGTGATGGAAATCTAACCCGTGCGGTATCTGGTCAACGCAGTCGCATTTTACAGGCGTTCGCTAAGGCTGCATGTTTGACCTCATTGTATAACGCGTCCACGTCGAAGAAGCATTAATTGGACAGATATCCATTTATTTATTTACACGAAGATCTGGTCTGGGGACACGTGAAGCCACTTCGTAGTTTTCAATTGATTGCCACGTCCTGCTCCTTCCTAACTAATTAGAAAAGGAGGTTCTTTATTTTGTCGTCAGCCAGACCAGGCAGGAAGACGATTCGCCAATCATGCAATCAAGAACACTGAATTTAATTGTTTACTGTATCCAAGACGGGGGTTTCTTTCCTTTTATAAACGTCGAAGACTTACCTGTACATCACGGGAAACGTAGACCTAGCCAGACAGCCGGGAATTCGGCAAAGTAGACAAAGAGACCAAAAATAACGACTCGTTATCCTATTTTATTTGCATTTGTTTAATATTCTCGTTAACGCCGCTTTTCCCAAGAGCTGACGATTGTTGGCCGCTCCTGGACAAGCAGGAATAAAGAAAAAAAAAATGTTATTTTGCAGCCCTGGAAGAAAATTTGGTTATGGAAGTTGGCTTTTCACATCACATAAATAACGTTTGTTGCCAAACAAAACTTCCTTTGCAAAAGCCTCTTGTGTGTTTCAAGTTGAGCAATGTAGAAATCCTAGATTAGCAGAGTTCACATCCATTAAACAGGACATAAAGTACATAGAGGGATACATGGAGTGCTGCCACGTTGTATTTTTTTCATACTGTACACAATGCAGAATGCTCCTTTTATGTTTCTTGACCTACACTTTCAACGTGGCATGTTCTGTACGCTTTCTCTTTGCGGCGCTCAGATGGATTTTTTTTTTCCTGCAATTTTATGATTTTTTTTTTTTTTAATGCCCCGTGCCTTAATATTTGGAAAAGCTGCTTAGTGGGATTTTTTTTTTTAAGTGTTGAACTTTGCTTTTTTTTTTCTGATTTAATGCCACTTTTAATGTCATTTTTTATTAAATCCTTTCTTGTTGCTTTTGATCTTATTTATAGCAAAGCCACTTGACATATGGAATGTATTATTCTATAGAATAGAGATGAAAGGATTGGCTGCATCGGGAAACATTTAGAGCCGCAATAGATTCAGGCTGTTCAAGAGCATTTACTCTTGCAACATAGCTGTGTGGATGTTTTGGGATTTTTTTTTTTTTTTGTTGTTGTTTTTTTTTGTTTTAAAAAAATTAAAGTATTGTCCAAATCTGCATTTATTCCGACTAAAACCGCGTTAAGCTCATAAAACGGGAATGAGCAGATTTAACCAGTGATTAATAGAGAATATTCCAGATTATTCTTACCTTGTTTTAGGTAAACAAACCATCTAGGGCCCCTATTACACTCTTCGCACAAATGCGCTCGCGCAGCGCATTTTTTTTGCGCACGCCAAAAAAAACGTTATCGCGCGAAAATTAACGCAGCATTCCGATCCAAGCGCATTTTTTCAGCCTTCATGTTGCAAATCCGACGCACAAATTTGTGCGCAAATGAACGTTTTGTGCAGGAATCGTTGGGCAATCAGAATTAAGAACCACCATTTTCTAAAGTTAGGTTGTTGCGCCTGTCAAAGTCAATCTGCGTATTCAGTTGTGTTCAAAATTATTCAACCCCCACTGAAATTGAGTGTTTTGGCCAGTTTGACATTGATTTTGATCATTCAGTCATCTTGCTTACAATTAAATCAAAGAGGCACGTGTAGGTCAGACAAATATAACATAACATTTATAATGAAATAACCACAAATGTCTTTTCTGTGCTCACATCATTATCAGTTTTATTCAACCCCCAAGTGACATTCAATCTTAGTACTTAATACAACATCCTTTTACAGTTATAACAGCTTTTAAACGTGAAGCATAGCTTGACACAAGTGTCTTGCAGCGATCTACGGGTATCTTCGCCCATTCGTCATGGGCAAAAGCCTCCAGTTCAGTCACATTCTTAGGCTTGCGCACTGCAACTGCTTTCTTTAAGTCCCACCAGAGGTTCTCAATTGGATTTAAGTCTGGTGACTGCGATGGCCACTCCAAAATGTTCCAGCCTTTAATCTGCAACCATGCTCTAGTGGACTTGGAGGTATGCTTGGGATCATTGTCCTGTTGAAAGGTCCAACGTCTCCCAAGCCTCAGGTTTGTGACGGACTGCATCACATTGTCATCCAATATCTCCTGGTACTGAAGAGAATTCAAGGTACCTTGCACACGCTGAAGCTTCCCTGTACCTGCAGAAGCAAAACAGCCCCAAAGCATGATTGACCCCCTGCCATGCTTCACAGTAGGCAAGGTGTTCTTTTCTTCATAGGCCTTGTTCTTCCTCCTCCAAACATAGCGTTGATCCATGGGCCCAAACAGTTCTAATTTTGTTTAATCAGTCCACAGAACACTATCCCAAAACGTCTGTGGTTTGTCCACATGACTTTTGGCATACTGCAGTCGACTCTTCTTATTCTTTGGAGACAGCAAGGGGGTGCGCCTGGGAGTTCTGGCATGGAGGCCTTCATTACGCAGTGTGCGCCGTATTGTCTGAGCTGAAACTTCAGTACCCACATCTGACAAATCTTTTCTCAGTTCCTCAGCAGTCACACGGGGACTTTTCTCCACTCTACGCTTCATGTAGCGCACAGCAGTCGAAGACAGCATCTTCTTTCTGCCACGACCAGGTAGCGTTTCAACAGTGTCCTTTGCCTTGAATTTGCGAATGATGCTCCCTATGGTCTCTCTTGGTATGTTTAACATCTTTGCAATCTTCTTATAGCCATTGCCCTTCCTGTGAAGAGTAATCACCTCTTCTCTTGTCTTCCTGGACCATTCTCTTGACTTCACCATGTTTGTAACCACACCAGTAAATGTCTAGAAGGAGCTGAGTATCACAGTCATTTTAAAGCTGCCTAAATGGTGCTTATTATGCTTTATTGCTGCTCCGTGACATCCACAGGTGTTTTCAATACCTGATTGAAAACACTTGAATGAACCTCTGTTCTTCAGAGTGGTAGTCTTTAAGGGGTTGAATAATTGTGTCAATGAAGAATTCACAAAAGAAACATTTACTACTGTATTACAAAACCAATTGATGTCATTTTAGTTGCTTATGGTTCTTTAAAAAGTCCTTGTAGGATTTCATTCTGAATACAATTACAAATGTACACTAAATTCCCTAAAACCCTTTACAGCATTGGGGGTTGAATAATTTTGAACACAACTGTATGTGCTGCAGCAAAAAAAAATTTGGACAAATTATTAATTTTTTATGTCTGGGTATGTGTAGAATGTGTAACTACTGTGCTGTATTTTTTTTTTATTGCTGAGTTGTTTCGGCCACAACGATCATATTTGCAGTTAACACCAAGTTTTCAAAGACGTTACGAAAATTTGCGTAAATGTCGCTCGTACAACTTTGCGCGAAGAATGTAATACCATCCGCACTAACGCATTTGCGCTCACAATGTTAAGTATAGGATGCGCGCACGAAGTTGCGCTCGCGCTGGGTTCGCGCAGGGTCAATCGCAATAGACAATTACGCGCATTGTTTGCGCGAACGTCGAAATACAACGTTCTGCGCAAATGGTTTTGTCCTCGCGCAAATGCGCTGCGCGAAGCGTGTAATAGGGGCCGATCTCTTTTATACCTTTGTCACTTTTCCAGTAGCTTTATAAATCTCCACTGATTACGGAAAGAAAATGACGTATGATCATAAATTGTGGCAAATTAATAACTAATACTTAATATGTGTATAACAATTTGATTTAGCAATATAACAAATATATAAAACAATTTCCTCTATTTGGGATTTTCCATATAAAAAAATATAATACAGACTCTGATTTTGCTTAGCAGATTTTTTTGTAGAAGGAGAAGACAAAGGCCATCATGTAGGTTGGGTATTAGGATTTGGCAAGTAGGTGTCATGGATCCCTATGTGCTGGCGCCTGGTAGTTGTGGGGTATACCAGACTCCGCCTCTTGAGACTGATCCCACCCATAACAATTTAACGCCTCCCACTCAACACATAATCTCGTATAGAGTGGTAAAGCCTTCAGTTGCCAGGTCAGCCATGCCCACCTCAATGTCCTTGCCTTCTGCAGCCACTCTTCCAACACACTGTCAGCTACCCAGAGCAACTGCCTTGCGTCATGGATGATTTTGCTCAGGTGTTCATTTGGAAACTAACAGGGATATTCAAAGAGATCCGAACTGCTGGCGAAAGGTAACTGAACTCTGAAAATCAGCTTACGGTTACCTTTCCTGGCCATTCGGCTATTCAGAGAGCCGACAGTTCGCCAAATGTTGGCGAATTGCCTGCACATACAATGCCTGTTCGTCGCCTGTTCGAGGGCAGTGAAATCCCCATAGAGAAGCAATGCTTCGTCTATTCAGAGAACAAAAACCAGCAGTGAAAAGTTGCCGAATTGCCCTGCTGTTCGGTGGTTTCATTCGGCAGGTTTATTCAGGCGAATCCCATAGGCTTCAGTGTTAATAATATTCCTGTTTTAATCCAATACCTAATAAACCGTTTGTTTTATTCTGCAGCAAAAAGTCTCTTTATTTTTAGATTTTTTAGGATCTTTTAAGCTTTTATCAGGATTTTTTAGTGAATTTTTTTCTGTAACAGCCCTTTTTATTATCATTCATTGTAAATTTCAGACATTTTCGTTCTGTAGTTTCTTTGCAAACAGCGTTTCACTTTTCAAACATTCAAGCTTACTGTTTTTTTTTCCCCACTCCATTCATCTGTGGTGCCGGCTTTTTCTGGCGGCTGCTCTGCGCTGTGATCGGCTCCTGCTCGGGTTTCTCCGGCGTGTTCGGCGGGTTTAATCCAGATGTTTTTGTGGGTTTTGGTGTGCATTCGCTGGGTTTTGCGGTGAGTGTTCGTCGGGTTTGCGGCCGCTTTTCCCTGCACTACGATGGCCCTGTGGTGCTTGCTGAATAAACCACAGGGTCGCCGAAATGGGATCGCCAAATCGCACCGAATTGAAGAGAACGAAAAGTCACCGAACGTGCGATGACTTTTCGATTCTCTTTAAATAACCCTGTATGGAGGTCGCATGGTAAATTTATGAAGGGGCAGACAGAGCATGTGCTGAGTCAGATTTCCAAAAACACCCATATAGATCTGCACATACTTATTTGCCTTTGCTATATAAGTTATATGGGGAAACCAACACAACTGTTTCTTCAGTATTTTTTATTTTTAGTTCAACCTCCACCTGTAAGAAGCCAAAAAATAGCACCTCTGAGTCTTTGTAAAGCAATTGAAATGTGTTAATGCATTTGTCATTTTTTTGACATCTATTACTGTTTCATTCTTGGGGGCCATAAAAACCTGGTGGACGCTGCCCCAACTGTCCCTATGGATGAGCCTCCACTGTCCCCATCAATGCTCTACAGAGTCCTTAGATTTCTGCACGATAAGGTTTTTTTCTTGGACAGCAAAACAATACCTTCCATGCTGACAAATATGTTTCAGTTATTGACCTGTAAAGAGAGTCTTTGTGTGTGGAGAACAGGAGGTGGGAGAAAGAAAAGTAGAAAAAATCAAGGTGTGAAATAATGCAAAAAAAGTTAAAAAGGAAAGAAAATCTCTCTTGAAAATCCATCACATTTGGCTTTCCAGCTAACGCTACAACGGTATTACCGTATCTTGAGGAAGACATTCAGAAAATCGTTTACGTGAAATGATTCCAGTGCTGCATCCTTTCCTTCACCTGGCTACGTATTAACAATATGATAAGTAGAAATACACAATTAAACTTCTAGCCGAACCTCGAGAACTTTCCCACTTCAATACTCTTGGCCAGTAGAGGACATAAAAAGCTTGAAGGTCTACCTTGGAAGATCGGCTGAAGTCTTCAAGGCTATTAAGTACCTTCGCTAAGATGGTATGACTTGAGAGGGCGTTTGTTTTCGCGAACGGAGTGCCCATCTGTGATCCATAACAAATGCTTCCTCGGTTGTTTCCCACCAATTAGAAAGATTTGCACTTGCATTTTAACTAGCGCTCTTCACGTGCGAGAAAATTGGCTTTCTTTTCTCTCTTTTCCCGAAGAGATATTGGCGAGATAATTGAAACTGAAATCTAGCGCTCTCAAAGTGTCGTGCGTAATTGATATTGCTCGGAGAGATTATAATCCGAGGACAGTAAAAGTGTTTGATATCGTAGAGGTAATTATACTGTGAATGTATCGGTTGTTTCGCACACTGTACAAAAACACAGTATAAAGACACTTCAGATTAGCAGACTGCATGTTCCAGGAGAAGGAAGTACTTGCCGAACTACGCTGTCACTCCGTCAAAGAGAGAGGGAGAGAGCGTGTTGGAGGGTTACCCAGCGTACAGCCTCTGTCATGCATGCAGTAAATAGATAATTAATGCAAAGCAATTCTTTTACTAGAGATGTGCATTCTTTTCGGAAAAATTCAGAATTTGTAACGAAATTTGATAATTCGTAGTTCGGAAGTACTTCTGAATAACGAATCGATACGATGCGAATTCGAAATGAAACGGTAAATAACGAATTTATTTTGTTTTACACTGTGTCATTATCATAAAAGAAAAATTTGAATAATTGAGATCAATTATCGAATTTGAAATTAACTATCGAATTGATATATGAAATTCGAATCAATATGGAATCGATACGAAATACGAAACGAAATTAGTTACGAAATTCCGAAAAATAAATAATGTAAAAACGTAACGAAACTAATTTTGCAGCCATGCACATCCCTACCTTTTACTGGTTTCATTCTTGCCCTTACATTTGTTGATGGTCACGACGAAGCCATCTATGGGTGGCTTACTTTGGATGGAATACTCTGATTGGTAATGAGGAACCTAGGATTAATTTACGAATAGACTTTTTTTTATTCTAGTTAACCTATGTTTATTCTGTTAATTACTACTTATTAATGACATACTTTACCTGGATCTACCTATACATCCCTTACATGGTTCTTCCGGCAGTTTCCGGTTTGTCCACTAGAGCAGGTGTGGGCAACTACGGCCCTCCAGATGTTTTGAAACTACATTTCCCGTGATGCTCGGCTGCTCATTAGATTTGCAGAGCCTCAAGGGAAATGTAGGTCCAAAACATTTAATAGAACATAGAAATCATAATCCAAATGTCTTGGAACTCTATTTCCCTTGAGGCTCTGCAAATCTAATGAGCAGCCGAGCCTCAAGGGAAATGTAGTTCCAAAACATTTGCAGGGGAGAAATATGTAGGAAATATAGTCACTATGTTACATGTTTACAGGTGGATTCTGTATATAGTCACTATGTTACATGTTTACAGGCGCATTCTGTATATAGTCACTATGTTACATGTTTACAGGTGGATTCTGTATATAGTCACTATGTTACATGTTTACAGGTGCATTCTGTATATAGTCACTGTGTTACATGTTTACAGGTGCATTCTGTATATAGTCACTATGATACATGTTTACAGGTGTATTCTGTATATAGTCACTATGATACATGTTTACAGGTGCATTCTGAATATAGTCACTGTGTTACATGTTTATAGGTGCATTCTGTATATAGTCACCGTGTTACATGTTTACAGGTGCATTCTGTATATAGTCACTGTGTTACATGTTTACAGGCGCATTCTGTATATAGTCACTATGTTACATGTTTACAGGTGGATTCTGTATATAGTCACTATGTTACATGTTTACAGGTGCATTCTGTATAGAGTCACTATGATACATGTTTACAGGTGCATTCCGTATATAGTCACTATGTTACATGTTTATAGGTGCATTCTGTATATAGTCACCGTGTTACATGTTTACAGGTGCATTCTGTATATAGTCACTGTGTTACATGTTTACAGGTGCATTCTGTATATAGTCACTATGATACATGTTACAGGTGTATTCTGTATATAGTCACTATGATACATGTTTACAGGTGCATTCTGAATATAGTCACTGTGTTACATGTTTATAGGTGCATTCTGTATATAGTCACCGTGTTACATGTTTACAGGTGCATTCTGTATATAGTCACTGTGTTACATGTTTACAGGTGCATTCTGTATATAGTCACTATGATACATGTTTACAGGTGTATTCTGTATATAGTCACTATGATACATGTTTACAGGTGCATTCTGAATATAGTCACTATGTTACATGTTTACAGGTGCATTCTGTATATAGTCACTATGTTACATGTTTACAGGTGCATTCTGTATCGAGGTATGTTATTAAATTAAGTGTGCATGGCTCCTAAACCCTAAGAATAATTTGCTACATCTGGGCAAAGTTTTACCCTTTTGGAAATTAAAATCAATATTGTACACTTTATAGATAATAAAATTAGTCAACTTATATGATATTTATAATTTGCTATTCTTCTTCTGCCACATGTAGGAAACATTTCTAGCAGCTGTTTATATTCTTTAGCAACTGTATTGGTGGAAGCTAAAAACAAAAGGCACCTACCCCTTATAGAGTGCAAAAAAAAAGTAACTCACAAGAAAAACTTAAAGGGACAGTACCACTAACATAAACTGTAATTGGATTACTTGTGCGCTACAAACAGAACCACCTTATAAAACACATGATAAAACACATGCTGCTGTTTTTTTGCTTTGTTTGAAGTAATTGCATGTAGAAAGAATTAACATTAAAGGATCCCTTTAATGTTAGTCGCAAACCAAAACAAAAAATGAAGAGAATAATAAAACACAATATATTGTCCTGGTGTGCCTTTACTTCCTTGTAAATGGAGGAGATCTGTTCCAGCATGCACATAACTTATTTTATTTGTTTTATATGTTAATTTTTTCTGATATAATTATATCTCCACGAGCAGCATTAACCCCTTCAAGACCAACATGTTCATAAATTATTTTTACTCAACAGTGTTTGACATGTTTATTTCCTCTTCTTTTATATTTAGTGCGCACACATATTATATATCGCTTTTGTGAAACATACACAGTCTCATTTATGAGATAACTACTGGTGTCGGAGCCCAAACATTTTACCAGACTTATATGTTTGGAGAAACCCATGTTGCAAATGGCACACACTGGAATCTGTATTTAATCTGCAATGTATTGGATGGTCGTTCAGGAGGGGGGTTGTTGTTTTTTAATGATTTTATGGGTATTTCCCACGGAATCTGAGCCCAGGTGTCTTTTAAGAAAGTATCTCCCATGTGATTAATCAGGTGCGCTATGGAGCATTTTATTAAACAAAAAATAGTGGAAAATCGGTTTTCGATCCAGATTGTTTTGCTTCCAGCCCTCTTTATCAGGATAAGTATTTATTTCATACAAATTCCAATGACATTACTACATTCCACAAATTAGCTAATTCAAAATTTTATAAAAAAAAAATATATATATATATATATATTTTTTTTTTTAATATTTTATTTTTCTTTTACCGTATTCTGTTTATTATTAATTTATTGTTTGTTTTTTTTCTTCTAATAAAAGTCACTGAAATCATCCAGATGGGGATTAGGATAGACTTGGCTGACAGCTGGGTAGAAGGCAAGCAGTCTTCGGTGTCATGCAATGACGGGGGAAATACTAATTAAATTCTTCTTTTTTTCTGTAAATAGATGTTATATCGTATTTTTAAATTTTAATTTATGTGTAAACATAAATAATATCTACAAAAGTCGACCACTTAACATTTGGGCGCTTTGCAATTAAAATCGGACTATTCAGATAGATTTGGGGTGCTAAATTCGTATTGAATAATAATCAACGATAATTTCAAGACTATTGAATTTTGGCCCAATTTTAAAGCCCTGCAGACTTTTTTATTAGAGAAAATTCAAAAAAAATAATAAAACAGTAAAAAAAAATTAAAACTACAAATACACTCCCGGCCAGAGCACCTCTCCAGTAAGTGTCCTTGGGCAAGATACCTAACGATACATACTCGCCTATCACACAATGGGCTACATTACCTTCTACACGCTAAAACAGCAACGCAAAGCAGAAAAACCGGCGCCAGCAGATTTCTCCTTTGCGTCTGCAGTTTAGCGTGATATTACGATGCAGGTGCTAAAAAAGCAGCCTGCATCGTAATCGGGCGCGAAGCCCTGGGATGCGTGCGGCAGAGCTAAGCGCTGATGTGAGCATCCACTCGATGGAGTCCATAGGACCCCATTGAGGCAGATACTGCCGGTCACATGACCACATGACCTCTCGCGAGATCGGCAGGTCGGCGTAGTGATCCGCAGAGGGAGACTGGGGATCTTTTCCCCCCAGTCTCTCCCTGCTGCCGGCGGCCAGAGGAGGTGGTTGGAGCCGCAGTCCTCGCCGCGGGATGGAAGGTGAGTATCTGATTAAATTGGGGGGATTTTTGGATGGTGCTGACGGATTCTGCAGTAGCGGAATCCGTTAGCACTAGGCCCAGGCTGTGGTTAACTTTCGGGTTAACCACAGTCGGATGGTAATTAGCGTTAGTATATTGTAATATTAATGCTAATTAACACTTTGCGCTCCCCATGTTAAGCATAGGAAGCGTAAAGTACAGTAACCTCGCGCTGAAAAGCGCAAGATACCAAACGCTAACGGTTTTTTTAACCCGTTAGCGTTTGGATTGTAATATGGTGCGCTCACGCTAGGACCACCACGGCTAACGTTAACACTCACGTAGGTGAGCACTAACGTTAGTGTGAAGAATGTAATGGTGCCCATTATTGGCGGTGGAGTCCAGTGGTAATGTCTCTTCGACCATGAAGAAGCAAGTCAAATCCCGTTCAGCACCTCCCTCCAATACAACTGGAGAAGCAAGTCTCGACTTTACGAGAAACGGGTTCAACCCAACCACCAGGTCGCTGCTCTAGAAATTCTGGAAAGACGACTCGATCCCATTCAGAAAACACACCAGCGAGTGTCCTTGGGCAAGACACCTAACGACATGGATGCGCCTACCTCACAAACCTGTACATCTCCTAGATTGCAAGTTCCCTTGGGATCACCCTTTGTCACTTACTCATGTCACGATGGCAAGCGGAGGATTATCAAACATTATGGGACAAGTGGCAGGCCTGAGAATATTTTCCCTTGAAATGGAAGTGGGATGCCAAATGGAAATTCCTGCAGGATTTCTGATAGCGCAGGGGGAATTGAGAAGCCCACAATTAAGCATATGGGCATTAAGATAATTGTCAGATCTGTTGGCGGACATGATAGAAGACAGATTGGTATGAATCAGTGCGCTCCGCTGCAGCACCCAGGGAGACTATTTGATGTTTTACCTGCCTGAGTTACTCTTCCGTATTTGTCACTAAATGTGCTTCACGGAATCTTCCGGAGTGTTAAGCGTTGTTTTTACTTGCACGGACATGGTTTCAGGTGGTACGGCAGCTCCCTCTAGTGTATTTCTTTCGGCGGAAAATCAAACCAAAGAATTAGGATTTTTTCCTTCTCCAACGAGGGAATCTTTTAAAATCAAATAAAAATGGAATAAAATTTTTAAAATGGAAGAAAAAAATACACTTGAACATTTGAGGGACCACTAGCGTGGGCAGCCCGTTACGCTAGGGTGCGCACCCATGGGACATATATTGATTGAGAACTTAGGTTTAGAAGATTTTGCAGAAAATGCACATTTTTCATTAGAAATAACAAGCCTGTAATCAGAGACAGTGGCGTCACTAGAGTTGGTGTCACCCTAGGGGGTGGTGTCACCCGGTGCAGGCTGCACCCCCCGCGCCCCCCCTTGCAACGCCCCTGATCATAGATACTGTCAGTTTTTATGTTATTCATCATGAACCAGATGAGGGACATCTAAATTGTCAATGTAAGAGGTGAAAGAGGAGCGTGTCACACAACATTAGGGTGTGTCTGGGCACACCAAACACACAGTGTGTACACCGATGTGAAGGATATACAGGGTTATTCAGAGACAGGCAAACTGGCCCCAAAATTGCACCGAACTGTGAATTTCCCTGGACGGTGACATTTCGGGGCCATTTAATTATTCACAAAGCAGGCAGTTCGCCAAATTTTGGCGAATTGCCTGCAAATACGGTGCCTGTTTTAGGGCAGTGAAATCCCCCACAGAGAAGCAATGGTTAATCTATTCAGAGACACCGAACAGCAGAGTAATGTCAGTGAAATGCAGTTTCATTTTCAGTGGTTTCATTCGACAGGTTTAATCAGGTGAATTCCATAGGTTTCAATGTAAAAAATATTCCCGTTTTAATCGAATATCTAATAAGCCGTTTATTCTTTTAATCTGCAGCAAAAAGTCTCTTTTTTTAGATATTTTTGGGATTTTTTTTAGGCAAAATATTTTTTCTGATTTTTTTTTTTCTCTTTTTCTTTTAAATACCTTTTTTCTTTTCTGTAACAGACCTTCTTATTGTCATTCATATGACTTGTACGTTAATTCCAGACATTTGCGTAGAGTAGTTTTTATGCAAACAGCGATCAAAATTTGAAACTTTCAATCGTTTTGGGAGTTTTTCTCCATTCGTCGGTTTTTTGGCTTTTTCCAGTGGCTGGCCAGCGCTATGCTCAGTGGATCGCGGCTTTTTCCTGATGCGTTTTGAGGGTTTTTTCAGCGGTTTTGCAATGGTTGGTCGGATTTTTTCAGATGCGGCCTGTGTTTTTTCGGCGTTTTTTCCGTTCGATGCAGTGGATTTTCAGATGCCGTCAGCAGATTTTCCCTGCACTTCTGGGACCCTGCGGCGAATGCTGAATTCACCGCATGGTTGGGGAATCAAAGTGCGGGGAACGAGAGAGCACCGAAATGTCGGTGAAATTTCGGTGCTCTCTGAATAACCCCCTATAATCTTTCTATTTTGTAGCCTGCAGGTCTGTAGATATTTTCTAGAAGAAGAAACCCTAAGATTTTTTTGAAGAAACACCATCAGGGTTATTCAGAGAGAGAGAGGTGAAAACCAGGAGAATGACTGGAGAAGTGAAAATTCTAGGTCAAAATAGCCGATTTGGAAAATGAGATAAATGAGAGAATTTTTCTGGTTTGGCTATATTGACCTAGAATTTTCACTTCTCCAGTCATTCTCCTGAGGTTCACCTCTCTCTGAATAACCCTGCATATTTTCCCTTCTATAAAAAGAAGATATCTTGACCCAAAAGAGGAATAATAGAAAACATCTTAAACTATATATTCTAGTGTCGAATGGCTGACTGATGTCTGGTCGTTGCAGCTTACAAAGTATTCCTTCCTCATACATGATAAAATTGAGATTTTAGGTTTGGTTTTGTAGAACCACGTTCCTACACAGGTTCTGGAATCATATAATTATACATATTATAAGGTAGACACTGTAATATAAGAAGTGATGTTTTTGAACTGTATTTTTTTCCAGACTTTGGCTCACGCTCTTTCTCTTGCCTTCTCAGGTTGGAGCACACCGTGAAGATGGTGTAGGACTAAGGGGTAGTCACTCACTTGTGCCAAATCAAGTGTCTGTCCCTCAATTGCCTGTCCAGTCTGCTACTTCACCAGACTTAAATCATAACCAAGATCCGTATCGGGGTAGGTATTACCAGTGCTTAATTTGTAAATCGAAAGGTGGCGGAACACAACGTGCATGTTAGAGCGGAAGGGTGACGAGACGGGCTAAGGTTCTGGAACTCGTCCAGAAATCGCTACAATACTATGTACTTACATGACCTCTTACTAATAATTTACAAGACATAAATGTTTTGGCAATAATTTCAAATTTGTATTTTTGGGTTTATACCATGTGATCTATCAGATCCGCCCAAATAGGTCCTTGAACACAAGACCGACAAAAACCCACAGAGGTCCCAGATCCTGTTCCCCCTAGATCCTCCACAAAAACTGCCCTGGATATTCCATACCTTTCATTCATTAGTGGAAGCACTGTAATTAACCCCTTGCCACCGGGAAACCCCTGGTGGCAAGGTGGTCCTCAATGCCACAGGGCAGCATAGCACGCACTGCAGGTTCTGAGGCCTTCCACCGACCCGCCTCCCATCCTGGCAGGCAGAGCGTGTCATTGGCTTCAGCGGGACCACCTGATTGCAGGCAGTCACACAGCAGCCGGTGACGCACTCGGCACACCCTTAGGCGGGTATGGGGAAGTCAGCGGGGTGTGCTATGCCAACCTACGGTGTTAAGACCCACCCATCGAGAGGACGGCATAGCATGCCCGTGGCGGGAACGGGTTAAAGATGCAGGGTCAGTCGCTGATTTAACTCCATAGCATGTCTGCATTTCTGGGGTAAGTTTTTAACCCCTTGCTGCCACCAGTTGTGCTATGCCGTCCCAGTGGCGGGTGGGCCTTAATGCATGGCACACCTCGTGGCTCTCTGGTTATTCCCCCATCCTGTCGCCCTTGCCGACAGATGATCACCGCGTTTAACTGCTGGCGGATTGCACGTGTTCTTGCATTCCCGCCTGCACCCAATTGCGGCGATTGGTCACACGGTAGAAAGGTGGGCCAGGGGAGTTGCCGTTCAGGTCCACCTACCTCCCTTTAGAACCTGGCGTTAATGGGTTAAAGTGACACTTGTACACATCTTATTGTAGAAGATAATGCTCCTTTCTATCTACAATTTAACATTCTGTCTCTGTAGTAAAAATATAATAAAAAGTATTGCTATATAATATAACAATATGTGTAAACTTAATATCATATACAACATATGTTTGTTCCTAACCCCTTCACTACCAAGTGACTTAACAAAAAAAACACTGTCAGGAGCCAGCGGTTTGGTTTTTTGCAAACCAATTTAATTATGCAATTAAAGATAAATCCAGGTTAAGTATCCATGTAATTGGGCAGACTAGATGGGCCAAAAGGTTCTTATCTGCCGACATTTTTCTATGTTTCTATGCAGTAAGAAATATGTGGGAATATTTCCAAAGTATCACTTACTGTCATGTTGCCAACTGCTGGTCAAATGGAGTTACTGCAGTTCTGAACTCTTCATTATCTGCCAGGGAAAAGTCCAATACAGACGTTCCCCAGTTGGTGTTAAAAAGTGTTATCACCTTGGACGTCATACTTGGGGCATGTTGTGGAGCCCAAATTCAAACAAAATCGATTTCCAGCAAATTAATTTAATTTTCCATGATACAGTAGAGTTTCAGATGGTGGTAACACTAGCTCAAGCTGCTGCTGCTGATCGTGTATACTTGGTCATGGTAGTGTACGGGTTAACCCCCTCTGACGGTATTCCCGAGTGTGGCTCGGGGTTAAATTTCACCACTGAAAGCGGTAACCCCGAGCCACACTCGGGCTGCATACATCTCCTCTCCCTGCGCTCTCTCGCTGATCCCCGCAGTCTCCTCCGGCGATCGCAATGTTTTACTTCCTGGTTTCCTTCTCACGAGGAAGGAACTAGGAAGTATGAGGGTCGCGATCGTCGGAGGAGACTGCGGGGGACATCGAGGGAGCGCAGGGAGAGGTGATGTATGCAGCAGCATCCTGAGTGTTGCTCGGGGTTACCGCTTCCAACATAGGATTTAACCCCGAGCCACACTCGGGAACACCGATAGGGGGGGGAGAGAAAAAAGAAATTGAAAGGCTTTTTGACTCTGATTTTAGAAAACAATCAGTCCGCCAGGGAAGTATAAAATAAAAAGATAGTATAAAATATTTTAAGAAGAAGCAAAGCAGTGGAACTAGGATGAGATTTCATTGGCTTCAACATAGACATAGAGAAATGTCCAGGCTTGCATATAAAGGGACGGTGTTTGCACCTGTAGGTTGATTTAACACTGTGTTTATTGACGTTTTGTGTCTGTTTTTTAGCTCTGTCAGCTGGACTGCAAGGGCAGAATGTCTCACCAGGTAGCTCCGAAATCAAGTCCGACGAGGAAGGAGATGAAAACCTTCACGATTCGAAATCGTCCGATGACAAGAAATTAGACGACGACAAGAAGGATGTCAAATCAATTACGAGGTCAAGATCTAGGTAACAGTACATAATAGTGTCGCTTCATTTATTTCCTCTCTTGGATTTCGATGAAGTGAACAGAAAGGATTATGGAGAGCAATATTATTTATTTTCCCCGGCGGATCACAAAAAAAAAAAAGGGACTGCCTGGAGGAAACCAAGGGACTCTTCACATACCACAATTATAAATTCCGAGATGTTCTCTCAAACGAGTGAAAACGCAGGAAAGCGCAAAACTCAACAACAGCTTTCAGAATGCTGTACCAAATGCATCTTTGGCTGAGAAAATACCATGTCTGCTCTTCATTTCCTGAGCTGGCTCACCACTGTGCAAAAACTCAAAGTAAATCTGGAAATTGGATAAAACTATTGAGTATCGGTAACATTGAGGAGTCCCTCTCCATAATCATTGTTGGTATAGGTAGATGTATGCCTTGCAGTCTGCGCAGGACAAGTTGAAATCGTAAACATGATTCTACCGTATTGGCTCGCTGTGCCTAAATGTATGTTTTTCCCAATGACTTTCCAATGTTTGCGAGCGTGCCATGCTTAAAAGGAGACACTATGGGGGTTAGTCAACAAAACCTATAGGTGTCTCTACAGGGGGGCAATTGCTTGTCCCCCCATGTGCCCCCCCTCCAGAAATCCGCATCCAGCTTCCCACACTCCTTTGGACCGACGTATTTTGCAACTAACAGATCACTTGGTGCCTGCGCTAATTTTTTGAGGGAAGCTAATCACTAAATTTTACCTACTGCTCAACTATGGTGCTAACTCCAAAAAACATAAAAATACAGATACTCGCCTAAAATTAACAGGCAATTGAAAGGAATGCAGCACAAGTATTCTCTCTTTGCCACATACACCATAGTAATGGACCTGGTCAGCAATGTCATTGCTGTTGCAGTAGGCTCTATTATAAATGTATCCTTTATCCACATATATCCTAATTCTAATATATTGTCTAATTTTAAACATTTTATACAGGGTTATTCATAGTATGTAAACTGTTGATTATTAGGATGACCATGTGGACCATGTTTAAAGGGACACATGGATAAGTCTTGCCCTGAAATATGTATTATTTATATGCTGCAGCAGGGAAATTTGTGTCGCTCACCTGGCCTTCCTTTTGGATCTATTAAATGCATTGTAATGATTCTACATGCTGTTGGGTGGCATTTATCAAGCAATACCCATCAGCCTTAATATATGTGTGCATATAAACATGGATGATACGGCCACCTTGGAGGATTTTAATAGTGCAGGGTGGGAGGTTATTCACTGGATGTGTTCATATTCAAGCTTGTGAGGGTGGGGGATAGGTATGGCCCGGCACTCTGCACTGGGAAAAAACAGTTCTATCCTGTACACAACCGCATTAGCACTGGGTCTTAGCGTTTCTCTAGCCTGTGCCAAACGACCTTGTACACGGACTACCGCGGACAAGGTGATCTGTTAGTAGGTCGTCAGGCGCTAAGTTTTAGCAACTCGCGCTAACTTTTTCCGTTGGCGATGGCGTTTTACCTCGCGCCAGGTGAAAGGGGCCCATAGTTTTATACAGTGGTATGATTTAGTGGTGAAAATTATTAGTGCCCCCCCCCAGTTTTGACTGTGGTATCTTATGTGCCCCCCCTAAATATTGTTCCTAGAGTCGCCACTGACAAAACCAAAACAATTGTAGGGGATTTTTCAGTAACTGGAAGTGACTGCCGAACTCTGATAAATGCCGATCTTTCATAAAAAGTGAAATCCAAAGGACGACAGGAGAGGCTTTGAACTTTTGGGAAATGCTGGTCTATATGAGCGATACAGCACCGCTGATTTTTGATGGTGTGGACAAACACCGGCAGTTACCGAATCACCTCCGTAAAAGTGTTTTGGTGTTGTTGAAAGTCCATAAAACTGCCCCACTTTGTACTCTAGCCCCTTCCTCAGAATTAGTATGTACTGTAGCTTGTTAACTGACCAGTTGGTTTGTGTATTGTTGGTTATTATGTTAGTGAAAACCAGTACAGTACAGTACCAATACTTTGGTAAATAAGCCACTGAATGGGATTTATCTAGTATTAAACAAGAAATTAGAACATAATATGGCACATGGGGGAGATGCGCCCACGTCGATCTATATTTTCTGAATTCGATTGACAATTCTCTAATTCACCATCCTAAAAATCCTCTCATATTCCCTACAAATCCTCTCATATTCCCTATAAATGAATTTTAATAACTAAATATTAAAATAACTAGCTAATAGCTTCACCTTTTTAGTATTATTTCTCGTTCCCACCTAATGAATAATATTTTGCACACATTAGCATTATTCTTATTTTTATTATTCTTATTTTAAAAAATTGTTTGTTTTTTAAAAGAGGAGACTACTATAATAAGTTTAAAAATGTATATAAAAAATGGGAAAATTACACCATTTCATTTCAGGTATCTCAAAAAAGCAAAGCTACTATCTACGTTTCTTTTAAAGTGGTCAACGTGCTCTCTGTTATGTGGATTTTCTTGTTTTTCTGTCTTTGTATCCCTTATATTGCAATATGTCCCATAACAAAATATATAATATTTATTATAGATATTTATAAAATGTCACGCTGTCTTTTCCTTTGAAATTGTGAAGTCGCTAACACTAAATAAATGCTATTGATCAGTTGAATTATCTAGATGTTGTGTTGCAGGGTGGGGAGTTTTTGTCTCAACGTCTCATTTTGTTCCCAGCAATAATGACGATGAAGATCTTACACCGGAGCAGAAGGCTGAGCGCGAGAAGGAAAGACGGATGGCGAATAATGCTCGAGAACGTCTCCGCGTGCGTGACATCAATGAGGCTTTTAAGGAGTTGGGGCGGATGGTGCAGCTCCACCTGAAGAGCGATAAACCTCAGACTAAGCTCCTAATACTACATCAGGCTGTAGCCGTCATCCTCAGCTTAGAACAACAAGTTCGAGGTAAATAACTGGTTTAAAAATGCTTCTAGATTAGTTGTACATGCAGATAAAATGAAAATAATAATGCCCATCAGTTGTCGGAGGGTTTTTATAAATGACAGTATATTGATTTAATGTTAAAAAGATGGAATTTTATCAGTAGTTCCTATGTGTGTTTATTGTAACAGTGGCCGCATGGATCAATGGATTCTAAAAGTTTGGATCCATTATATTCAGTCGACTCATTGTAATTACTGACAGTCTTTGACCTTTTCTCATTTCTGTCTTCCAATACGTGACTATCTTCAAAATCGTATTGTCATCTTTGGGTTCGAACTGAACATGACACGTTTTTTTTATTCTACACCATGCAGAGAGGAATTTAAACCCTAAAGCCGCTTGCCTCAAACGACGAGAAGAAGAAAAGGTTTCCTCTGACCCTTCACCGTTGTCTTTAGGTGGACCCCATGTTGGGATGGGAGATGCATCAAATCATTTGGGACAGATGTAAAAGGTGAGTACTGTGTAAGGCTACAACACCGTGTCAATCTCCATTTTTTTTTTTTTAGGTGTTTGTTTCATTGACATTTTCAATGGGTGCTGTGCTTATGTCATAAGTCATCCAATGTAGAGTTTAGATATCTTCTACACACAAAAACGTGTCAATGTCAAATCTTCCCCATTATCATGAAAAATTTCCATGTACATAAATCCGCTATAATGGGATCAATAATTAGGCAAAATAGGCAGCTGCCTAAAATCTCACTTAAGCTTGGACTCACATGGTAATATTGCTAGTAGGCGACTGGTATGCCGTCCTGTGAGGCCCCAGCTTGACTGTGAGATGCTCACCAGACTTTGCCCTGGGCTATTGGTTAGTCCTTAGTCTAGGGACATAGTCACAGACACGACTAGGGAGACAAGATGGCCCACACAAACACACCTATGAATTCCTACTTTGTAAAGGTTCGAACCATAAAGTGACATTATATCAGCAAAAAAGAAGGTGCAGGAGGTTAGGAACTTCAATCCAAAAAGTGGCTCTTCATTTAGGATACTTCCATACTTTTATTTTTTCATATTTACCTGCTTTTCTTTCTTGGCTTTTTCACACGCCCACCTCGGGAGGCGCACTGATAAAACCAATCCGTGTGTACTATGTGGAAAGCATAAAAACGCACTGAGCATGTGCGACTGAGTTGCTCCTCCTCACGCCTGCACTGTGAGCTGAGGGCAGGTCGGGGCTGAACTTTCATCCCCAGCTACTGCAGAGACGGGAAGGAAATAAATCCATACACACAGAGAGAAAAAGAGACGGCAGAGAGAGGGACAGCAAAAGAAAAGCACAGAGACACAGCAAGAAAGGGTAGAGAGGCAGCAAAATAAAGCCGAGAGCCAGCAAGAAAAAGCAAGAGAGCGCAAGAAACGGTGCAGAGAGAGCACAAGAAAAACAGCGGGAGAGCTTGCGCAAAAGAGACAGCACAAGAAAGAGTGTGCGAGTAACTATGTGAGGGAGTTTGAGTGAGACAGTATATAAACCATGAAAGAGCGCAAGTGAGCATGTGAGTGAGCCAGCGGGTGAGTGTTTGAGTAAGTCAGTGGGTGAGTGTTTGAGTGAGTCAGTGGGTGAGTGTTTGAGTGAGTCAGTGGGTGAGTGAGTGTTTGAGTGAGTCAGTGGGTGAGTGAGTGTGTGTATGAATCAGCGGGTGAGTTTGTGAGTGAATCAGCGGGTGAGTGAGTGTGTTTTGCTTTCACAGTTGAAGAGATGCTAATATTCAGTTCCACAGTTTCCCCAGTCTGAGGTCCTAACTGAGCGTGCACAGGGTTTCACGTGCACAGCTTGTTCTAGTTCATGTGAAGCTTTGATGGGTGGAATAGTGGGTGGTGTGGTGGGCGGGGAGGAGGCGGGGAATATACAGGAAGTGGGAGCTGAAGAAACACCCCTTGCTGAGGGGCGTGGCCAGAGAAGATGAAGTTACAGAGTTTAAAGCAAGAAAATAAAAAAAATTACACATTCTTAAAACCTTTATTGATTTATTTTAGTTTGTCTATTGATATAAAAGTGTTTAACTGTCAGTTTTAAAAAATAAATTCTAGACATGCAAGTCCCTTTTAATGAACATTTATTTTATTAATTCATGTTTTTTTCTCCCCATATCAAATAGAGCTTCATGGTTTAATTTTTCTGAACACCTCACAAACTCTACCAGCACCTCTGATATGATTTATGCTTATATATGCCGCTTGCATTCCCATTCTGCTGGACCCAAAACTGTAGCCATGCACTGTTATGTATTTCATCTGACATGTTTGTAGTTTCAGTTTATATAATGGGATTTATGTTGCCCATAGACAATGTAAAATGCGCTTATATGGTGGAGAAAGAGAGCAACGTCTTCCAATATTGCGTTCAATGGCGTTGTGTTGAAACATAGGCAAATAACCATTTCTCTTAAGCTCTTGCTGGAATGTTCATTCATAAAATTAATTTTAAGACTGAATTGTCCTTTTATCCTCCCAGGCGATCCGATTCATATATTTTATATGTCAGAATCGGTCCTATTTATTTTGCCCCCCTAGCGGTATGAGTGTGGCTCGGGGGTTAACTTCCAATACTGAAAGGGGTATCCCCGAGTCACACTCGGGCCAATACTTAAATGTCCTGCGCTCCCTCGCTGTCCCCGCAGTCACACTGCAGCCGATTGCGACGTCACACTTCCTGGTTCACTGCTCACGAGAAGAGATCCAGGCAGTGTGTCTTTGCGAGCGGCTGGAGGAGACTGCGGGATCAGCGAGGGAGTGCAGGACATGTAAGTATCCAGCCCGAGTGTGGCTCGGGGTTACCGCTTTCGGTACGAAAAGATAACCCCGTGTCACACTCGGGAATACCGTCAGGGGGGTTAATAACAGTGTCACATGACATTTTTGGATAATAACCAATGTGAGTGGCTTTTGCTTATCAATCTATCGAAGCATGCAATTCCTCACTTCATTAACACATTTTTCTGTTCTTGTGTTCTTCTTTCTTCCCCTCAGGGAGCTCGACTTTATGATCCTTCATATAGACAAGAAGCCACTTCCATGACTGTGTTATCCTAAACCCTTACAAACATTTCTACTTTGCCCCTTTTTTGTAAAACAAAACAAGACAAGTCTGAGTAGTTATATGCATTGCAGACGCAAGCGGTTTCACCATTACCGACACGCGCGAAGAGCAACCAACGAGGAACCCGACTCACGACATATCAGTTACAAAAATGTTCCAGAGCAGTATGTTGCAAAGCTGTTAAAAAGAGCAGCCCCGGAGACTGAATGGCAAACTTTCTCCACACTGTGGAATAATGCATTTGTGCCTAAACTTCTTTTGGAGAGGGGGAAAAAAAAAAAACACGAGCAGAATTAATTTCAAAAAGTTAATTTCAAAAAGTCAAAAAAACATATTTAATTTAAAATTGTAAACCTGCAATAATGAAAAAAGTGTACTTCTTGGGGACAAAAAAAAAACACAAAACAAAACAATACAAAAAGGAAAAACCCAACAAAACAAGACATTTTTTTTCGTTGGTGTCGTACTCCGCTAGATTTTATTCCTTGTGGATTGGTGGTAAATTCTGATGCCCACATCGTTTCAAATACCAGCAAAACGTCCGATTGCAAATTAAACAAAACAACGACATTAGCCATTCCTTAGGGTAGGAGAAACAGATGGATCTTATAGACCTATGACAAATATATAAATATATATAAATATATATATGAGAAAAATAATGTAGTGACTATGGTAAACTTTGTTTCATTTGGTTAAACGCTGTTTTTGCTCCTGTATAAATAATGATGAATACCTTTTTTTAAAGAGACTTTACTGTAAATAGGGTTTTCTTTTTTTGTTTCGTTGATGTTGGTTTTTTTTTGTCTTTTGTTGTATTTTTTCTTTATTTTTTCTTCCCTGTGTTTTCTTTTTCTTTTTTCTGTTATTGCGACTTGGTAGTTCAAAGTTCGCGTCGGGAGGTCACGCAGGAGATTCTGCCGAGCCAGAGTTATTTCTCTAGTCTCTTCTGAATGCAGGTCTTAAAGTCAACATGTACATGTACATATTAATCTATTACAGGCAACAAAATAATTGGCATGTTGAGTTTGCCATTGTGTAAAGTTGCTCAAACGAGCCTATTCTGGGATTATTTTTTTTCCATAGGTACAAGGTTAGAACGCTACAAAATGTTACCACTGTGCCTTCCAATGTTTATATCATCATTTAAAAAAAAAATGAAAGGAAAAAAAAAAAGACAAAAAAAATACCATTATGTAAGTGGCTGTGATATAGCTAATTAATTACAAGTGTTAACTACATATGTAGCTGAATTGGTATGCAACAAGACCTTTTTTTTCTGATATTACGGTCAGGTTATTCGAGGAAGAAGATCTATCAATTTATAAATAAGTAAGAATAAAAGATGAGCATGGTTGATTCTTGATAACTGCCACCTCCTCAGTTGTAAAATGCCACCGTCTAGTTTTCAAGTGGCTTTATTACCTGAAAATATCATTTTCATCCAGCGTTCATATAAGAAATTATCCGTAATCAGCCATCACATTTTCATCTGTGATCTCCGTTTGGAAACGATGACTATATTTTTTAGCAAGAAGGAGGCGGCCATGTTGGATTTCCTATCACTGCTTTTATACCTCCTCCGGACTCGATTAAAATATAAAAAAAAAAAAAGGAAATAGATTAAAATATACCTGGTGAGTAGCCTATGCTGCCAGCAGACAATTAGAACACGGACGTTCTTGCGTTGCAATTTTAATCTCCCAGCATTCCATCCATGACACAAGGTATGGATTTTATTATTATTTTTTTTAATATATTGCATTTTAATTTTTTTTTATCTAAAATTCTGATTACGTTTTAATAAGATCGCAAGGTGCCGTGCTATATTATGGCGCAGAGAGAGAATTTTTAATGACAAAGTTGTTGAACGCAGCATTTTGACGTACCCTATGCATTGAGGAACTTGAGGTTGCACTTTCCAGAGCAGGGTGGTGGCAGCATTTTTCTGGGTCTGAATGAATGTTGACCATTATTATGATTTAGTATACAGTATTTGACAGCTTAATATTAAATTCCAGCCCTACACGACCTGGCACGGGTGAATCGCCTTCCATTGCCGATCTTCTGATGGCGAGGGGTGACACGCTGTGTAATTTACATATAGAGCTCGCCATGAAGTATTTTTTTGTCAGACTAACACTTTTAAAAATGCCACCCTCTGCCAACCACACACAAACACATGCCACTTCCTTAAAAAATGTACACCATTTAGGCCCTAGAAAACGGCATCAAACAAACAAAACAAAAAATAAACGGTCTACATGTCCATCTGTTCTCCAATGTATTAGAAAATGATAATTACATTTGTAAATCTTATGCATCAAATGGCAAATGTTTCATTATTTTCAAACCGTGTATGTAAAATTTTATATTTTTACATGTAGACTCTGTGTTTTAATATGTTGTATTGATTTTCTGTTTTTATTCCTTTTTTTTTTTTTTTTTTTGCAAAAAAAAATGTGTGGTTGAAAAATAATTATTTTAAAAAGAGATCGTAAGACGAAAAAAAAAAAAAAGAATTTTTGTGGTAGTTTCTGAGACCATAAAAGAACAAATCTGATTGTGACCCGATAAATGCATACCTAGTTATATATTTTTTTTCCAGTTTGCTTCATATGTATGATGAAGAAATGTAAATATATTTACTGTGGAAAAAAAAAGAAATGCTGTCGTAGGTTTATACATTTTTTTTTTTTAATGTGGAGGTGGATTACGTTTGGACATATTACACAGAACAGGAGGTTATTTAAACCCGGCTCCTAAAATTTCTGGCTTATTTTTTTTCCGGTGAGGAGGAGGGGGTTGTTTTTTTTATATATAATTTACTCTGGGCATGATTTTACGGACACCGGCTGAAATTCAGGAAAAAAAAAGGTTGTATATCGTACAACAAATAATTTTTTTTTCAGTTTTCCGTTTTTCACAAAGCACGTGTTTGTCCAACGGTTTGTTACACAAGAATAAATTACGATTAAAAGTAGTTGATTCCTGATGTCGGTAACAATAGTACATCTGTCTAAATATATATCTATATATATATAAAAATGCCACAATATATTTACGCAATTGCGCTATTTTTTTTCCGTGAACAACTGGAAGTTTTTGTTCGTTTCATATATTTTTATTTTATATTTTTCTTTGAGAATTAGAAGAATCGTTTGGTATTACTCAACAGGCAACTGACTGCAACGTGTGCATAATTAAAAAAATATGCGAATATAATTATGCATAGTAGCTAAAATCTTTTCGAAGACAAAAAAAGAAAAAAGTGGTGCTTACATTTCTTAACTTGCGGTGATTATTAGTGTTCTTTCTTCTTAAACCAGCCGTGAAACGCAGTGTTAATGTCTGTTGTACGGATTCAAAATGTTATCATGTGCGTTCGCAATCTTAATACGCAGAAACAATGACCTCCCCGGTTGAGTGGAACATAGATTGACACGTCATTTCGGTTGTGTGTTACGGTCAAGGTTGAAACGTTCGAGAGCTTGATGGTCATCCTGCAATTCCAAACCATGTTCTAGATTCTCAGATGCCACAGGAATCTCATATCTTCAGGGGAGAATTGATATTTTCGAGATCTTCGTTGTACGCAAAGAGCTTCTTAAAACAGACGGCGTTTGTTTCAGAACATATCACTACCGTCGTATCTTAAAAAAAAGGCAACGTTAACCATCCACTACCACATTCCCACCATGAGCACACGCCTATCATCCATTGATTCAGGAGCTCATCCCACTTGTCCTTCGTCAGGGGTGCACAGGACACTAACGCTTCTTCAACCTGTAAGGCGACTTGCTTAGGTCCAGTCTTCCGATTTTTTTTTGTTTCGGTTGATTTCAGAGAAACTTATTTTAATTCGGGAGAAGAATATAATTTAAATATAATATAATCGTACAAGGCAGACAAGAATGAGTAAAACGCGCTTACGGGCCGAACTTGAACCCGTGATACGCAAAAGCGTTTCAACGAATAAGCACAAACAGATACAAAAACAAACAAACAAAATTAGCAACAAACAAACAAAAACAAATTAGATGGAACAAAACATAATGCGGAGGAATAAAAATTGCAACATTTTAGGGCACACGGGTCTTTTTGGCCACACGTGCGCCCTTCTCATGTTTGTCTTTGTTCTTTATGGACTTAACATCGATCTTGATACAGTGCTGGGTTGATCTTATCCTTTTCGAAGTATTACAGACATGCGTAATGGTGAAATTATATGAACAGTGGCCTTTTTTTTCATTGTTATTTGTGATGCAATTACGTGAAGATAAGGAGCGGGGGAAAAAAAGAAGAGGTTTACCATGTATCAGTGCCTGGCTTTGTTATAAAGCTTCCTTTTGTCTAGTGATCTTTTGCTATACAAATAGTCTATAGTATTCACTATTGAATACAATCTAAATTTAAAAAAAATAATAATATATATATATATATTTGGCTTATTTTAGCAGGATCAATCCTTTTTACCATTAATATTCCAGGTTGAAAAGAAAAACAAAAACAAAAAAGGTGTTATAAAATAATAATAAAAAAAAAAAAACAACAGACAATATTGGAATGGTCTGATTCTGAATAGTTCTCTTTGTAGATTCCAAAACCATCAAACCACCATTTGTTATTTTTATTTGTATTTATAAGTTTATATTCACTATGCGTTATCAAGATTAATATTATATTACTTATTATTTTTCTTATTATTTCTGCTTTTTTTTTTTTTGTCTCCAAGCAGGTCTTTTTTTTTTTTTCTTTCTTTTTTTTTTCTGAGAGTATACGATGCGAAAATTAACAAAAAAAAAAAAAAAGGGGGGGGGGAGAAAAAAAGGCAAAAAGGATTAAAAAAAATAATGAACAGTTACACCTTGTTTTCAATGTGTGGCTGAGTGCCTCTACACTTTTCATGTTTTGATGTTTTTTTTTGTTTGTTTTGTTTCTTTTTTATTAGTAGAAGTGTCCAAACGGGTTGTGTGTGCTGGAGTTCCTTTGAGAAAATGCACAGCTTTGTGTAGGCCATTACCTGTTTCTCATCAGTAGATATTCAATGCAGCCATGTACATAACTGTTCTGTAGCAATAAATGTGCCATTTTTATAAACCGTTTCATACTTGTTTTATTACTTTGTTCACACACAGCGTTAACGTTCTTTTATCTGTAATGTTGTTGACATGTTTGGTTGTTATGGGTTTTTCTATTGAGGTACTAAACCGGAAGACTGGGTCATGTACATAATTCGCAAATACACATCATGATGGTGTCGTGTAAGGCAGTGGTTCCCACCCGTGGTCCTCAAGTCCCCCTAACAGGTCAGGTTTTAAGGATCCCCTTGGAGAAAAGCAGACTGAATCCTGCAATCACTGAGCAGCGAATCATATCACCTGTGCTGTGCTACAGATATCTGCAAACCTGGCCTGTTAGGAGGACCTGAGGACCAGGGTTGGGAAACTCTGGTCCAAAGAAGAAGTTGGCAAGATGACTTTTATCATCCGGTCGTCGGCAGTCAGTGGCAGGGCTGCAAAGAGCAGGGGAACTGCCCAAAGGAGAGCTCTCCACCTCTTCCCAATCACTGCTCCTGCATGCAGTGGTCTGTGCCAAGGATTTGCGTGACCGGTTGAGAAGAACACTTTACATGTTTTTGTAACTAAAATAAAGCAAATTCGTGTGAACTCACTTTAATTAAGATAAAGACCAGAAGGAAAACAGTATCTCTCAGCCTGGATTGAAGAGGACTACCAAATCCCGGCACTAATGACAACATTAAACACCCAATCTAAATGAAATACTGGGAAATATTTTTGATTGCAGTTGATCATTGCGATAAACATTTTTGAAGATCAAGTCCAAAAACACAAGTAGTCAATGCTACTATTACCATGGACTTGTTAGTAATTTAGTTTACTATGAAAAATATCTGCCAAGATAAAAGGGTTAAAACAAGAGGGGGAAACGCAGTGGTTAAACATTAACCCCTCTGCACCACCCTCTCGGTTTAATCCTTTAGCCTGTTTTAAAACTCCCTTTTATTCCAGTGTCAGGTTCCCTCGGTGCTGCACTTGAAGCACTGCAGCTTCCTGTCATGTGATCGACAGGAGGCCGGACACCTGAGCATCGAGCCAATCCAGTGGTCCCGTTTCCTGATATAGCTGAAACCAGCGCTTGCTGATCTTCTTCACTGCAGTGTGGTGATAGTTCCCCACAATTGGACAGTTGAAGAGAACTTCCTATGACCCTCAGAGGGGTGAGGATTTTAAAGCCACCCTGACCTCTCATATTACATTGAAAGGTCTCAGTATCTAGAGTGGCCTTTTAATTTTGTGAGAATTAAGTGTTAACACACCGTGCAGAATCCAAGGCTTCGTGTTGCACATTCTGGTATTATTATTGTCATCATTTATATAGCGCCAACAGAGTCTGCAGCGCTTTACAATAACCAAAGGGAATACAGAGATACAGATAAACGGACATAGGATGGAAACGTTAGGTGTAGAGGGTCCTGCTCATAGGAGCTTACAGTCTCGAGGGATTGGGGGTTGAGAAAGACCAGGGGAATTTTACTGGACGGCAGGATCATTAGTGCCAGTGGTTCGGGAATGGTGAGGCCATAGAAGCAGCTTCAATCATGTGTGAGTCGATGAGCAGAGGGTTGAGTTGCATCAGTGATGTGGTACACTAATCTGAAGAGATGGGTTTTGAGGGATTTCTTGAAGGCCTGAAGATCAGGGGAGAGTTTGATAGGGTGAGACAAGTCATTCCCCAGGACCGGAGCTGCCCTTGAGAAGTCTTGGAGGCGAGAGGTGGCAGCGCCGGTGTAGACAGATGACAGGCGGAGGTCGCCCGCTGACCAGAGTTGTCTATACAGGACATGCTTGCGGAGTTAATTCAGCTACGAGGCTAACTCATAATTTGGTAACAAAGAAGTAAGCTTCTTTTCTGTTATTTCAATGTGTGTCATATGTCATGATACAATGTATTTGTTATATTGTAACATAGTTTTTAGAGATGTACAATGAAAGAAATGAAAGAGAACAATCAGGGTTATTCAGAGAGATCCGAAAAGTCACCGCGCGTTTTATTATTATTATTCTTTATTTATAAAGCGCCAGCATATTCCGCAGCGCTGTACAATAAGCACAGTATAGACAGGGTTACAATACATTGAACAACATTTGACAAACAGTACAGGAGGAGATGAGGGCCCTATTCCCGTAGGAACTCACAATCTAGGAGGATGACTTTTCATTCCCTGCACGTCGGGGCGATTCGGCAATTCTAGTTCGCAGACCCTGCAGTGTATTCCGCAAGCACCGCAGGGCCCCCGTAGTGCAGGGAATACTCACCGAACACTCACCAAAAACCCGCAGAAACCGCCACAAAAACCAAGCCGAACACGCCGGAAAAATCACAGCGCAGAGCAGCCGCCGGAAAAAGCCGACACGCAGACGAACGGGGTGTAAAAAAAGGAAAAAAACTGTTTGCTTGAAAGTTTGAAATTTGAAACGCTGTTTGCAGAAAACGTCAGAACGAAAATGTCTGAAATTTACATATAAGATCCAATGAATGATAATAAAAAAGAAAAAAAACGATTTAAAAAAAAAAAAAAATTCAAATTCCCAAAAAATGCCTAAAAAAATCTAAAAATAAAGAAACTTTTTACAGCAGAATAAAATGATAAACAGTTTATTAGATATTGGATTAAAACGGGAATATTTTTAACATTGAAGCCTATGGGATTCTCCTGAATAAACCTGCCGAATTAAACCACCGAATGGCAGGTCATTTCACTGACATTCCTCAGCAGTTTGGTGTCTATGAATAGACAAACCATTGCTTCTCTATGGGGGATTTCACTGCCCTCGAACAGGCACCGTACGTGCAGACAATTTGCCAGAATTTGGTGTATTGCCTGCTCTCTGAATAGCCGAATGGCCCCGAAATGTCACCGTACATTGAATTTCAGTGTCCGGTAACATTTCGGATCTCTCTGAATAACCCCCCATTGCGATTGACAGCAGAACAGGGAAACAAAAATCAGGTAAAGATTCTGCTTTCCGGTTATGAGAATGCTTCTCTGAGACACTGGTAAAGTCAATCAATGAAGTCTTAAAAACCCAGGTCAGTTGATTTAAAAAAAAATCAAAAAAAAAAAAATCGATTAACGGACAAGAAAAGCAAGTAGAGTATTCAGCTCCATCCTGAAATCTATACTGAAAAGTAACCTATAGATTAAAAATGGCTTAAATGCAGGGGTCAAGTCCTGGGAAAAAAAGTGAGGGAACTCACCCACGAATTCCACAACCCCCATTACCTGAAGAAAATATATATATATTACGAGTATAGCAGTACGTGGTGATACCATTTTTATTGGGTTAACTTTACATTTAAAAGACAAACTTTCAAGAGTGTAAACTGGAAACTATACTGATCAGTGAAAGGTATCACTACGAACAGGTATAATCGTGATTGTGGCAACTGGACTAATACATTTTATATATATATATATATCTCCAGGCTCAGACCCCCCCCAGAATTATATACACAGCGCTGAATCCCCAGAATAACATACACAGCACTGATCCCCCAGGATAATATACACAGCACTGAGCCCCCAGAATAATATGCACAGCTCTGAGCCCCCAGAATAATATGCACAGCACTGGTTATATGGATATATTTTCCCCAGTTCACATGGATATAATTGCCCCCAGCTCATATGGGTATATATTGCCCCCAGCTCTCATGGATAATGCCCCCCAGCTCTCATGGATAATGCCCCCCAGGTCTCATGGATAATGCCCCCCAGGTCTCATGGATATTGCCCCCCAGGTCTCATGGATATTGCCCCCCCCAGGTCTCATGGATATTGCCCCCAGGTCTCATGGATATTGCCCCCCAGATCTCATGCATATTGCCCGCAGGTCTCATGGAAATTGCCCCCAGGTCTCATGGAAATTGCCGCCCAGGTCTCATGGATATTGCCCCACAGGTCTCATGGATATTGCCCCCAGGTCTCATGGATATTGCCCCCCAGATCTCATGCATATTGCCCGCAGGTCTCATGGAAATTGCCCCCAGGTCTCATGGAATTGCCCCCAGGTCTCATTGATTGTGCCCACAGGTCTCATGGATATTGCCCCCCAGGTCTCATGGATATTGCCCCCAGGTCTCATGGAAATTTCCCCCCAGGTCTCATGCATATTGCCCCAGGTCTCATGGATATTGCCCCCAGGTCTCATGGATATTGCCCCCAGGTCTCATGGAAATTGCCCCCCCCAGGTCTCATGGATATTGCCCACCCCCAGGTCTCATGGATAATGCCCCCCAGGTCTCATGGATAATGCCCCCCCGCTCTCATGTATATTGCCCCCCCAGGTCTCATGGATATTGCCCCCAGGTCTCATGGATATTGCCCCCCAGGTCTCATGGATATTGCCCCCCAGGTCTCATGGATATTGCCCACCCCCAGGTCTCATGGATAATGCCCCCCAGGTCTCATGGAAATTGCCCCCCCAGGTCTCATGGATACTGCCCCCCAGGTCTCATGGCTATTGCCCCCAGCTCTCATGCATATTGCCCCCAGGTCTCATGGAAATTGCCCCCAGGTCTCATGGAAATTGCCCCCAGGTCTCATTGATTGTGCCCACAGGTCTCATGGATATTGCCCCCAGGTCTCATGGATATTGCCCCCCAGATCTCATGCATATTGCCCGCAGGTCTCATGGAAATTGCCCCCAGGTCTCATGGAAATTGCCCCCAGGTCTCATTGATTGTGCCCACAGGTCTCATGGATATTGCCCCCCAGGTCTCATGGATATTGCCCCCAGGTCTCATGGAAATTTCCCCCCAGGTCTCATGCATATTGCCCCAGGTCTCATGGATATTGCCCCCCAGGTCTCATGGATATTGCCCCCAGGTCTCCTGGAAATTGCCCCCCCCAGGTCTCATGGATACTGCCCACCCCCAGGTCTCATGGATAATGCCCCCCAGGTCTCATGGATAATGCCCCCCCGCTCTCATGTATATTGCCCCCCAGGTCTCATGGCTATTGCCCCCAGCTCTCATGCATATTGCCCCCAGGTCTCATGGAAATTGCCCCCAGGTCTCATGGATTGTGCCCCCAGGTCTCATGGATATGCCCCCAGGTCTCATGGCTATTGCCCCCAGGTCTCATGGAAATTGCCCTCCAGGTCTCATGGCTATTGCCCCCAGGTCTCATGGAAATTGCCCCCAGGTCTCATGGAAATTGCCCCCAGGTCTCATGGATATTGCCCCCAGGTCTCATGGATATTGCCCCCTGGTCTCATGGATATTGCCCCCCAGATCTCATGCATATTGCCCGCAGGTCTCATGGAAATTGCCCCCAGGTCTCATGGAAATTGCCCCCAGGTCTCATTGATTGTGCCCACAGGTCTCATGGATATTGCCCCCCAGGTCTCATGGCTATTGCCCCCAGGTCTCATGGCTATTGCCCCCAGGTCTCATGGAAATTTCCCCCCAGGTCTCATGCATATTGCCCCAGGTCTCATGGATATTGCCCCCCAGGTCTCATGGATATTGCCACCAGGTCTCATGGATATTGCCCCACAGGTCTCATGGAAATTGCCCCCCAGATCTCATGCTTATTGCCCCCAGGTCTCATGAAAATTGCCCCCAGGTCTCATTGATTGTGCCCCCAGGTCTCATTGATTGTGCCCCCAGGTCTCAAGGATATTGCCCCCCAGGTCTCATGGATATTGCCCCCAGGTCTCATGGAAATTGCCCCCCAGGTCTCATGCATATTGCCCCAGGTCTCATGGATAATGCCCCCCAGGTCTCATGGATATTGCCCCCAGGTCTCATGGAAATTTCCCCCCAGGTCTCATGCATATTGCCCCAGGTCTCATGGATATTGCCCCCCAGGTCTCATGGATATTGCCCCCCAGGTCTCATGGATATTGCCCCCAGGTCTCATGGATATTGCCTCCCAGGTCTCATGGATATTGCCCCCCCCTGTCATGGATATTGTCCCCGTGTCATGGATATTGTCCCCAGCTCACCTCTGCTTCTTCTGTGGCTGCTGCCGCTGCCACTGCCGCCGCACATTGCAGGCGACCGCGTGCTTCCTGCTTCAACGCCGCTGACAGGAAGTGAAGCCGAGCGTCTCCACTTCCAGTCAGCGGGCCGTTCTAAAAGGATGCACGCGGCCGGCGGCGGCGGCGTTCGGGCTCGGGCCACAGCGGGAACGCTGCGTTCCCACAGCGTTCCCGCTGTGGGAGAAGTGCGGGTACGCCGTTCCCGCGCGTTCCCGCTCGACTTGAGCCCTGCTTAAATGGACATGCAGGCTTTGCTAGTGTGCTTTTAAAAACGTGCAATGCCTTTTGAATAAGTCAGTAGTGTCATTCAACAGGCATAAATAGCAAGTAAATATGATACTTTTTCATATTTACCTGATCTTCTTTCTTGGCGTTGTCCACGCCCACCTCAGGAGGCACTTAAAGCTAACCAATCAGTGCCTATACCTAGGGACAGCTAAAAAACGCACTGAGCATGTGCGTCTGAGTTGCTCCTCCTCCCTCTTGCACTGTGAGCTGAGGGGAGGGCGGGGCTGAACTTTCACCCCCACTATTGCAGAGACAGGGAAGGAAAGAAATCCATACACACACAGGGAGAAAAAGAGACAGCAGAGAGAGGGACAGTAAAAGACGAGCACAGAGATACAGCAAGAAACGTTGAAGAGAGAAAGACCGCAAGATAAAGCAGAGAGCACAAAAAAAGGTGCAGAGAGAGAGCACACAAGAGACAGCAGCACAAGAAAGAGTGAGAGAGGGAGTGACTGTGTATGTAAATCTTGAAAGAACGCAAGTGAGCATGTCAGTGGGATAGTGAGTCTGTGTGTGAGAAAGCGTGTGTGTGGGAGCAAGTAAGCGGGTGAATGTGTGAGCGAGTCAGCGGGTGAGTGAGTTTGTGTATGAGAGAGCGTGGGTGAGTGAGCGAGTCAGTGGGTGAGTGTGACTGTGAGCGAGCCAGCAGGTGAGTGTGTGAGCGAATCAGCAGGTGAGTGTGTGAGCGAGTCAGCGGGTGAGCGCGTGGGCGGGTCGGTGTGTGAGCATGTGAGTGTGTTTTGCTTTCACAGTTGCAGAGATGTTAATATTCAGTTCCTCGGTTTCCCCAGTCTGAGGTCCTGAGCTGCACAGCTTGTGTTCGTTCATACAGTCACAGTCTGAGGTCCTGAGCTGCACAGCTTGTGTTAGTTCATACAGTCACAGTCTGAGGTCCTGAGCTGCACAGCTTGTGTTAGTTCATACAGTCACAGTCTGAGGTCCTGAGCTGCACAGCTTGTGTTAGTTCATACAGTCACAGTCTGAGGTCCTGAGCTGCACAGCTTGTGTTAGTTCATACAGTCACAGTCTGAGGTCCTGAGCTGCACAGCTTGTGTTAGTTCATACAGTCACAGATATTTAAAATGCGCTAGCAAGATCCATAGCGCTATACAATGGGTGAGACAGAATAACAAATGTCCTTACAAGTTAAACACACAGAACAGAAGGAGAGAAGACCCTGCCCAAGAGCTTACAATCTAAGAGGAGAGGGGCGACACACTAGGTGAGAGTAATAGCTGAGTATGTGAAGTAGTGGGGTGAAAGGGGGGCTGTGGGCAAGATGGAGCAAGAAATGTAGTTCATGTGAAGCTTTGATGGGTGCAATAGTGGGTGGGGAGGAGGCAGGGAATATTCAGGAAATAGGAGCTGAAGAAACACCCCTAGCTGAGGGGCCGGACAAGATGAAATGACAGAGTTTAAACCAACTTTTATTGAGTTTATTCTAGTTTATCTATAGGTATAAAGGTGTTTAAATGTCAATTTTAAAAAAATATTTCTAGACATGCATATCCCTTTAAGCGTTTTTCAGGACTAACTGATATTTTTCAGAAGCTGTCAAATTTTAGGGATAGTAATAGGCTTAACTTACTATTAGTGATTGTTTTAGGGTTAGGGTTACTTTTAGGGTTCGGGTTAACCCTAATCCTAACATTCTGCTCCATTTTTGCCTTACATAGTTACATAGGCTGAAAAAAGACATGAGTCCATCGGGTTCAGCCTCTCCCACATCACCTACTGCTGTTGATCCAAAAGAAGGCAAAAAACCCAGTCTGAAATGCTTGCCAATATGCAACATACTGGGAAAAAATTCCTTCTTGACCCCAGAATGGCAGTCAGATTTCTCCTTGGATCAAGAAGCTTTTACCCACATATTAAATATTATAACCCTTAATATTCTGTGTCTGCAGGAAGTCATCCAGTCGCTTTTTAAAAGTCTGTACAGTCTCTGACCCAACCACCTCAACAGGCAGAGAATTCCACAGCTTTATTGTTCTCACCGTAAAATAACCCTTCCTATGCTTTAGGCTGAATTTTCTTTCTTCCAGTCTAAATAGGTGACCCCTTGTCCTGTGTATTGTCCTGTTAACCTCCATGGCGGTCTAATTTTTTCAAAATTTTGTGTCTAAAAGCGTTTCAATTTTTTTTTTAAAGGAAACGTGTTTTTGTACATAGTTAGCATGTAATAATTAGGAATCACGCACTGAAATCCGTGAAATCAAGAGTCCTTACTGGTAAAATCCTTTATAAATAAATTAATTAATTAATTTAAAAAAAATAGTAAATACACGGAGTCCGATAAAGTTTGAAACACGACATAATAATTTATTATCTCAAAAATAATTATCCAAAATAATGCAAATAAATGATATTCAATAAAATACAACAAAAACACTGAAATCTGTCTGAGAACAAGGGCGAGACGATGTATGGTCTATTTCTTATCCTGTACTGCCACCTAGTGGCCGTTCATAAACATTGCATTTTGTATTCAGTGTTTATTATGAATGAAATTTGCTGCGGTCCAGCCCCCCTGCACCATGTGACTTGCAGGGAGCCTTCCAGGAAGCAGCTCGCCGCGATCACACTGTGGGGGACAGCGAGGGAGCCAGGAGGAGGTGAGTAAACATCCAGCCCGAGTGTGGCTCGGGGTTACCGTTCGTGGTAGTGAAATTTAACCCCGAGTCACACTCGGGAATACCGCCAGGGAGGTTAATGAATAGGTTATCAGACAATGGTTGATAATGGCCCCGTATATATTTATATAAGGTTATCAGATCCCCTCTAAGGCGCCGCTTCTCTAAACTAAACAGGTTTAAGCTGGTTAGTCTTTCCTCATAACTTAACCCTTCCATTCCCCTTATTAATTTAGTTGCCCGTCTCTGCACTTTTTCTAGCGCTATAATATCTTTTTTTAAGACAGGTGCCCAAAATTGCACGGCATATTCAAGGTGCGGTCTGACCATTGATTTATACAGAGGCAAAATTATGTTTTCATCCCAAGAGTAAACTCCCCTTTTAGTGCATGCCAATACTTTGCTGGCCTTGGCGGCTGCTGTTTGACATTGCACATTGTTACTTAGTTTGAAGTCTATAATTATTCCCAAATCCTTCTCCTGCTTGGATTTCCCTAACTCCGTACCATTTAGGGTATAAGTTGCTTGTGTGTTCTTCACTCCAAAGTGCATAACTTTGCATTTATCTACATTAAATTTCATCTGCCATTTAAGTGCCCAGTCCCCCAATCTATCTAAATCCCTCTGCAGCGAAGTAACATCCTGCTCACATTGTATTACTTTTCCTAGTTTTGTGTCATCTGCAAACACTGATACATGACTTTCAATGCCTATCTCAAGGTCATTTATAAATAAATTGAATAGTATTGGTCCTATAACAGACCCCTGAGGGACACCGCTTACACTGGTGCCCATCTTGAAAATGTACCATTTATGACCACTCTCTGTACCCTATCTTTTAGCCAGTTTTCTATCCAAGAACAAGTATTTTCATCTAGACCAATTTTTCTTAATTTAAATAGTAACCTTTTGTGTGGAACTGTGTCGAAAGCTTTGGCAAAATCGAAGTAAATCACATCCACTGCGACCCCCTGATCTATACTTCTACTTACTTCATCATAGAACGTAATTATTATTCTTTATTTATAAAGCACCAGCATATTCCGCAGCGCTGTAATTAGGTAGATCCGACATGATCTGTGTTTCATGAAACCATGCTGATTTTTGCCAATTACATTATACCTCCCAATAAATTCCTGAATATTATCCCTTAGTAACCCCTCAAATACTTTCCCAGCCACAGATGTTAAGCTCACAGGTCTATAATTCCCAGGCACAAATTGTAAACCTTTCTTAAATATAGGGACCACGCCAGCTTTTCTCCAATCCTCTGGTACTATTCCTGAAAGAAAAGAATCTCGAAAGATTAAGAACAGAGGTTTACATATTTCAACACATAGCTCTCTTAGTACTCGCGGGTGAATTCCATCTGGACCTGGGGCTTTATTCACATTCACATTGTTTAATTGCTGCAAAACCTTGTCGTCCTGAGTCAACCAGTCACTTTGTATTAGTAAGTTTTTATTAATGAATTTCATGTCTCCTGTTATAGGTTTCTCTTTGATAAATACTGAAGAAAAATAATCATTCAAAATTTCTGCCTTATCGCGATCTTCAGTTAACAATAACCCTGATTCAGATTGTAGTGAACCTACATTTTCACTCTTGGGTTTTTTAGAATTTATGTACCTAAAGAATCTTTCAGGGTTGGTCTTGCTCTCTTTGGCTATTTCTTTTTCATTTTCTAGATTAGCCCACCTAATCGCATTTTTACATGCTATATTTGCTGCCCTATATGCTTTATAGGATGCCTCAGATTTATCAAATTTAAAAGCTTTAAATGCCTTTTTATTTTTCATTTCCTTAGGTACCTTCCTACTAAGCCACATTGGTTTCAGTCTGTTTCTTTTATATTTATTAACCAGTGGAATATATTGTGACGTGTACTTTTCTAGTGTTAGTTTAAAGATATTCCACTTATCCTCAGTGTTTTTCCCGTTAAAGAGTTTCTGCCAGTCATTGACATTGAGAGCTTCCTTTATTTTATTAAAGTTGTCCTTTTTAAAATTATATGTTTTAGCATGCCCCTTATGAATGTGTTTTTTTGAATTTATTTCAAAAGTCACCATATTATGGTCACTGTTTCCCAACTGTTCCCTTACATTAATATTTGAGAAAAGATCCACATTATTTGTTAGAACCAGATCCAGACAGTTATCCTTATTTTTAGGCAGCAGATTTTGACATGAGCACAAATGGAACATAGGAGAAGTGAAGCAAAGTTCCACATTTAGCTAGGCTGTATTAAACCCCCTTCCAAAAAGATAGAGCTGCTCAGCTAGCATCATATTAAAAAGGGTACCCAAAGGATCTGAGCCAGAGCAGTTGACACATCAAATGATATGACAAGACGCAAGCTTCTCTGTTCTTTTGCAGCCCATTGGCTAATGTAGTGCCTCGATATGTAAGTGTTACCGCCAGGATTAGGCTCCAGTTCCACAGCGCTTCACACTCCCGCCAACACCTCCCTCCTCCGTGCCAGAACAAAACGGAAGTCTCTGATCAGCTACAAGGAGGGTCTCCCCATGCCCGCTCCATGGATGGGCAATGACATTGCCACATGACAAGGGATGACAGACATCTTGTGCACCTGGCAGTGGCCCATTACCAAGACCACAATGAGTTGAGTACTGCATGGTGGGGCAGGGACGCGGCGGTGGCCGCGACCTGACAGTTTGTCAAAATGCACCATTCTAGTGGTGCAAAGTACCATTGTGCATTGGAGTTGGCATTGTGATTTTGTAACGCTATGATGTGTACAAAAACAAGTTCTGACATCATCAGGCACACCCATTTTTAGATTTGTGCATTTTTTATGAATTAAGCTACACGTGGCTGTGTGTGTGTACACTGTGGTAGGCCGTGCAAAGGTTAATTTGGATTTGGAGTGAATGCACAGGATTTGTGTTCATTTAGCAATTTATGCAACAATTGGTGCAACATTGTGCAAAGCAGAAATGTGGCCTTGTATTTTGATGTCACAATGCACGCATGTACTGATGTTGCTTGGATTTTAGCAAATTTCATGCGGGTATAAAAAACAGGTGAGGGGCTCCAGCATGAGTCCTCTAGCGTAAGGCTCCATGAAGGCCTATGGACTCCAGAAGACGATACCAGAGGTGGTGTGCTGTTCCGCTTCCAGTATCTATGAGTGGCTCCATTATATTTCGACTCAAGATGCTTATGCAGCGGCTGGGATGGACCAGAGGGGTTACTAGTGAGCCTCGAATGGATAATGGCTTGCACACAGTTTATCCATTTGCGAGCTGCTATTATTGGCTCGGTTGGACTCCTGCCCATTGTGTTGCCATTGACCATTACGTAGAGTTCTTTTAAGAAAACCATAGACTGAAAAAATCCCAACCATGACCACCACAGTTTGGAAATATAATGTATACAAATACGAGTGTAAGAGCTTTCTGTGCGCTTTGGTCTTTTTTGAATAATATTATTTGTGAATGTACAGTAAGCTCTTGTAGCGGCACGTAATGCCAGACTTGCTAATGAGACGTGCCAGCTAACGAGCAGTGACAGACTAGACCAAGTGCAGAGACTTTTACTGTAGTGAAAACAATGGACAGTGTTTTTAGTGTTTGCTTGCTGGATGACAAGGCCGCTGCTTGTTCGTTTTTTTTTATAACCGTCTTATAAAATTCTCCAGAAATACAGAGTCAAGTTAACTCATATCATACCACTTAATGGTACCCACCATTACCCAAACAGGTCACCTCCCAGGCCCACCGGGGTTATTCTGAACTTCCCATTTCTTTTATTTCCACTCCAATTGTTCTTTTGCATTTTTTATTTACAGGGATATTCAGAGAGCACCGAAATGTGCTCGTTCCCCTCACTTCCCTGCACTTCGGGGAATCAAAGTTTCCCACCCTGCGGTGTATTCAGCAAGCACCGCAGGGTCCCATATTGCAGGGAAAACCCGACGAACACTCACCAAACACTCACCAAAAACATGCAGAAACCGCCACAGAAACCCCACCGAACACGGCGGAAAAAGCTGTCGAGCCGCCGACCACAGCGCAGAGCAGCAGCCGGAAAAAGCCGACAAGCTGACAAACAGGGGGAAAAAAGCGAAAAACAGTACGCTTGAAAGTTTCAAATTCGAAACGCTGTTTGCAAAAATACTACTGAACAAAAATGGCTGGAATTTACATATAAGATCAAATGAATGATAATAAAAAGGTCTGTTACAAGAAAAAAGAAAAAACAATTTAAAAAAAAATTAACAAATTTTTTTGCAGAACAAATCCCGAAAAATGCCTAAAAGATCCTAAAAAAAATCTATAAATAAAGAGACTTTTTATTGCAGATTAAAATAATAAACAATTTATTAGATGAATTAAAACAGGAATATTTTTACATTGAAGCCTATGGGGTTCGCCTGAATATACCTGCCAAATGAGACACCGAACAGCAGGGCACTTCGGCAACTTTTCTCTGCTGTTCGGTGTCTCTGAATAGATTAACCATTGCTTCTCTATGGGGGATTTCACTGCCCTTGAACAGGCACCATACGTGCAGGCAATTCGCCAAAATTTGGCAAACTGCCTGCTCTCTGAATAGCCGAATGGCCCTGAAATGTCACCGTACACTGAATTTCAGTGTCCGGTAACATTTCGGCAACATTTCAGATCTCTCTGAATAACCCCTTTATTTTTGCTTTAACCAACAAACAAATAATTCAGTTATTTAGGTTAAAACCAAAAGAAAAGGGACCAGACACGTTAATACGCCACGCCGAGATTTGAACCCAGGGGATCCTTTCTACCAAATGCATAGAAATATGTTAAAACTGGGGAAATTCAATATGTTGCCACCTTAAGCATTTTTTCCCTAATGATCAACTTCTCTTTCTGCATGCAAAGAAAAATCGTTGTATGCTACTTGTCTACTGTTGATAGACCATTAAAAAATTGGGAGGGACGGTGCGTTTACACGTTTTCACCAGTGTCAATCGGCTTATAACAGACATTGGTGTGACGGCACGGCCATCATTTGGAGCGTTATTTGAGTTGTGAAACTTGTCTAGCAAAAGACTGACACCAGAATGGGCTCTGGCTGGGGGCAGCGGCACCTTGTCGCCAGGATGTCTGGGGAGGGCGGGATGTGCGGGCAGGCATCGCGGGCTTATCTGATTCGGTGTTGTATAAAGGCTGTACAGTTTTCCATTAAATAAATCCTTTTCTTTTCACTCTTCACTCTATCTTGACACGTGACTGATGGGCTGGGAGCTTATCCACACTTTTCCTCAGCGTCTCAGGAGCTAGGAAGATTTCATCAATGGATCTACTCGGTCGGACTCGGAGTAGAGGAATTCGTCACAATTGGGCAAACCACAAACTCAGTCATTGAATGGGTTAAGTCAGGACTTATAAAACAAAATGTATTGCAAGAGTTAACAGGTTTTACGGGATTGACTTCTAATATGTTCCTGTTATGTTCCTCCTTATCCAATCCCCAATTTAATCACGTGTCCCAAATTATCATTTGGTAGGACTCGGGCTACAGATGTATTAATTAACATTTTTAACATCAAACTCTACATTGTAAGTAAATAACTCTTTAATGAAGACATCATGCCCTGCCAAACTTCTGTCTACAACAACCCTACCAGATGCATAACCAAGCTTTTAGGCAGGTCAATGCTCTGATCTAGAGTTCGGCTCCCTCAGCGGCCATTGAAACCTCAGGAAACATTCTCGCCAACCCTCAACATGAGCTCTTTCTTCCTCCAGGCACCGTGCAAAGCAGTTCTTCTGCCACCACAGTCTGGCCTGTATTAAAGGGATATGGAGCACCCCCACCCTGTAGATAGCATTCACTTTATGCCCAGTTGCGGCTCCATATTGAAAATATCAAGACCTGCCTCATTAAGGTTGACCCCATCCCCCTTATATGGCACCTGTTGTCCCCTTAAAGCACAAGTATCTAAGAACCAAACCTCCCAGCTTTATCCAGAATTTGACGGCAACATAATTAAGAAACTGGTGAGCTTTGCTCAAGGATCCCCAAAATTAATCCATATTCAGTGTGCCACGACCTTAGACCAAGTCATCTTAATATCCTCAAATCCCCTCCCCATGAGAGAAAGTGTTGTTTAAAGCTGTGATAGATTCAATTGCTCAATGTTTGCCAGAGCAGTGTCACTCTATGAGTCTGTTGAGTCTGTTGGAAATTTCATTGGGTTATGGCTGGAGGCTGTGGAACAATAGAAGAAGAGAAGGAAGAGAGGCACCAGGGTGTCATCTTCCATTGGTCTCCAGCTCCCTTCTTGCACTGTATATATTTGGCTCATATATTTCAATAACGTCTGGCTGGCTGTTTTTTTTTTTTACCCCAGCATTGAATGCTGCCACATTTCTGGGGAATGCTATAACTCTTTTTCATTGTACCCGTCCTTAAGCTTTGGTTAAGGGCTGGAGATGTCATGAAAGATCGCTGGTGGGAGAACAGATATCCTGCGAGGGAGCGGCATCAGCAGATGTAACCTAGTTGAGTTGCTGAGATCTGCTACACTTTGTATACAAAGTAGAGGAAACATAAATAAGTACACTAACTAACTAACTTTTTTTTTTTTTGAGAAAGTATTTTACCAGGAAGGATACATTGAGATTTCTCTCGTTTTCAAGTATGTCCTGGGTGGCGAACTTGACCCACAAGCTGAGCCTCTGCAGGATGTGTGGCTTTATATGGCATAGCAGAGGAGCAGCAGACGTTTGCAAGTGGAGGCATAAAGCTGGGGTCAGACGAGCGTTTTTAAGAGCGGAAGGAACGTCCATGAGAGTGGATGTTCCTTTCACTCTGACACCCGTCTGGCCGCCTTGCTGAGCTCAGTTAGTGCGCTCAGCGCTGCAAGGCACGATCCTCCTATGGAGAATCGCACTTTACAGTCTCGTCGAACGCACGTCGTAGTTCTTCGACGGGAAGGCTTTCTGAACGGATGCAGCACGCCTGCTGTTGCGTGCGGAATGCAGCGTCAAAGCATCACAAACCACGCTGCGACGGACATCAGTACAGGCGCACATAGTGCCCTCGTTTGACACGGCCCTATTAGTTAACACCTCACACATAGATGGTGGCGGCTCCATCGGAATCGAGCCTGATATGTGTTAGAAAAATAAATGGATACATTTTATCATATAAACCAATATTGCATAAGGGAGGAATAAAGATGAAGCACTGCTGGAATTTTAAGACTTTGCCATATCAGATAAGATTAAAGACTCACTAATCCAGTGAATCTCTGCAAATGCTCTCTGTGGCGACTTGCTTTAAAATCTGCAAGCTGGAATTAATACTATAGAGCAATCTGACAAATGATGGGCTGTCCGAGGGGTTATAGTTTAAGACGCGAGGATAAAACCACAACTTCTATAACATACATGTGTATGTAAGTATATATGAAAAAATGTATGTAGTGATCAAAAATGAACAAAAAGCGACCCAATTTAGTTTTCTCTCTTCTGCAGAAACCCCCTGCTTCACATCTTGTGACCTTCTCAGTCTTTAATCCCTGGTGTTTTTTATGTAACTAAGGACTATCCATATGATCCACCCTGCAATACACAGAAAAAATAATTGGGATGCAAGGTACATCTCAGAAATGTTTCACATGTTTGTTACCCTGTCTGTCATGCAGAGTTATACATACAGGGTTATTCAGAGAGCGTGAAAAGCAGGAGAATGACTGGAGAATGACAAATTCTAGGTCAAAATAGCCGATTTGGAAAGTGAGATGAAAGGGAGAATTTTTCTGGTTTGGCTATTTTGACCTAGAATTTTTCATTCTCCAGTCATTCTCCTGCTTTTCACCTCTCTCTGAATAACCCTGATAGATTTATATTTTACCTTTTGTAAAATACTTTTTATTAAAGTGGAACTTTTGCACAGACCAGCAGTTCCCTCATCCTATAACCTCCGATCCAGGACCAGCACCTTACTTACAATACAACAATACAAAAAGAAAGTGGCTCGATCCTCATATTCCTACAGAACACCGCAGTTATGGAATAACCTCCCAGACACCATCAAATCTTCCCAAAGTCTAAAGTCACTTATGAGATCTCTATTAATATACCTTGATACAGAATGCACCTGTAAACATGTAACACAGTGACTATATACAGAATGCACCTGTAAACAGGTAACACAGTGACTATATACAGAATGCACCTGTAAACATGTAACATAGTGATTATATACAGAATGCACCTGTAAACATGTAACATAGTGATTATATACAGAATGCACCTGTAAACCTGTAACATAGTGACTATATACAGAATGCATGATGTGGGTGGGGATACCCTTTTGGCGCTTCCCGAGTTGGTATAGATATGAGTAGCGTGTATGCTGCCAATAGGGGGTTGTAGCAGAGCCTATAACTGCTACTGGATAGTGAAACAGAAGAGGGGGTTCCCACTATATGGCGCTCCTCGCTGGAGAATGGGTGATTCTATCTGAAGAAATCCCCTTGTGTTGTGGGTTCCTGTTAATCAACGAATATCTCTAGGACGGTAAATAGAAAGCCCTTATGATGTATACTGACATGCACAAAAAACGTCAAACATGCGTATACATTAAGTGTGATTATTACAGTGGCTGGATGTAGCACAGAATGTTTCAGTCTCTGTCCCAGAGAGGGGAGGGTTTCACACTATATGTTGCTCCTCGCTGGAGAATGGGTGATTCTATCTGAAGAAATCCCCTAGTATTTGACAGAAATCTCTAGGACGGTCAACAGAAAGCCCTTATAATGTATATGAATATACAATGACATGCAAAAAAATATACGTCAAACATGCGCATACATTAAGTTGAATTAATACAATGGCTGGATGTAGCACAGGATGTTTTAGTCTCTGTCCCAGATTGCCATCTAGTGGTTGGTGGGCATATACCCAAAGTTTCTTTTAAAAAACAGGCCTTGATTTCCTTCTCCTGATACAATGCATCGGTTGTTCTTCCTTGTTTTTCAATTCCTCTCTCTTGATCTTGTGCCTCCAAGACAGAGAGTTGGAGTTAGGAAAATGTATCTCAGAAAAATTCCAGAGAAAATTGGAGTGGATTGGCCACATGCACTTACGTTTAGCTCTGTCTCCCAGACGGTCTTTTTGGAATGTTTCACCAGTGTGTTCCCCTCTGGTTCGCCTTCCTCTGCTCCTGCGGTGTTCCTTTATGGAGTTATGCTTCCACGAATCCAATGTAGCCCTTTTCTGGGTGCTAGAATGGAAGTGGGGGCTGGGTTCCTTGGAATAAAAACGCTGGATGCAGGGATACGGCTAAAATGGGGTTTAATGGGTGATAACAAAATAAAAAAAGAACAGTGGGTCAGGCAGTAAGTGTTCCAGTGAGTGAAAAAAGATAAAAGGTCCTCCAAAACGCGTTTCGCTAGGTTGCCACTAGCTTCATCAGTTGACTGATGAAGCTAGTGGCAACCTAGCGAAACGCGTTTTGGAGGACCTTTTATCTTTTTTCACTCACTGGAACACTTACTGCCTGACCCACTGTTCTTTTTTTATTTTGTTATCACCCATTAAACCCCATTTTAGCCGTATCCCTGCATCCAGCGTTTTTATTCCAAGGAACCCAGCCCCCACTTCCATTCTAGCACCCAGAAAAGGGCTACATTGGATTCGTGGAAGCATAACTCCATAAAGGAACACCGCAGGAGCAGAGGAAGGCGAACCAGAGGGGAACACACTGGTGAAACATTCCAAAAAGACCGTCTGGGAGACAGAGCTAAACGTAAGTGCATGTGGCCAATCCACTCCAATTTTCTCTGGAATTTTTCTGAGATACATTTTCCTAACTCCAACTCTCTGTCTTGGAGGCACAAGATCAAGAGAGAGGAATTGAAAAACAAGGAAGAACAACCGATGCATTGTATCAGAAGAAGGAAATCAAGGCCTGTTTTTTAAAAGAAACTTTGGGTATATGCCCACCAACCACTAGATGGCAATCTGGGACAGAGACTAAAACATCTGTGCTACATCCAGCCATTGTATTAATTCAACTTAATGTATGCGCATGTTTGACGTATATTTTTTTGCATGTCATTGTATATTCATATACATTATAAGGGCTTTCTGTTGACCGTCCTAGAGATTTCTGTCAAATACTAGGGATTTCTTCAGATAGAATCACCCATTCTCCAGCGAGGAGCAACATATAGTGTGAAACCCTCCCCTCTCTGGGACAGAGACTGAAACATTCTGTGCTACATCCAGCCACTGTAATAATCACACTTAATGTATACGCATGTTTGACGTTTTTTGTGCATGTCAGTATACATCATAAGGGCTTTCTATTTACCGTCCTAGAGATATTCGTTGATTAACAGGAACCCACACACAAGGGGATTTCTTCAGATAGAATCACCCATTCTCCAGCGAGGAGCGCCATATAGTGGGAACCCCCTCTTCTATATACAGAATGCACCTGTAAACATGTAACACAGTGACTATATACAGAATGCACCTGTAAACATGTAACATAGTGACTATATCAGAATGCACCTGTAACATGTAACAATAGTGACTATATACAGAATGCACCTGTAAACATGTAACATAGTGACTATATACAGAATGCACCTGTAAACATGTAACATAATGGCTATATACAGAATGCACCTGTAAACATGTAACACAGTGACTATATACATAATGCACCTGTAAACATGTAACACAGTGACTATATACAGAATGCACCTGTAAACATGTAACATAGTGACTATATACATAATGCGCCTGTAAACATGTAACACTGTGACTATATACAGAATGCACCTGTAAACATGTAACATAGTGATTATATACAGAATGCGCCTGTAAACATGTAACATAGTGACTATATACAGAATGCACCTGTAAACATGTAACACAGTGACTATATACAGAATGCGCCTGTAAACATGTAACACAGTGACTATATACAGAATGCACCTGTTAAACATGTAACACAGTGACTATATACAGAATGCACCTGTAAACATGTAACACAGTGACTATATACAGAATGCGCCTGTAAACATGTAACACAGTGACTATATACAGAATGCGCCTGTAAACATGTAACACAGTGACTATATACAGAATGCACCTGTAAACATGTAACATAGTGATTATATACAGAATGCGCCTGTAAACATGTAACATAGTGACTATATACAGAATGCGCCTGTAAACATGTAACACAGTGACTATATACAGAATGCGCCTGTAAACATGTAACACAGTGACTATATACAGAATGCGCCTGTAAGCATGTAACACAGTGACTATATACAGAATGCACCTGTAAACATGTAACATAGTGACTATATACAGAATGCACCTGTATACATGTAACACAGTGACTATATACAGAATGCACCTGTAAACATGTAACATAGTGACTATATACAGAATGCACCTGTAAACATGTAACACAGTGACTATATACAGAATGCACCTGTAAACATGTAACACAGTGACTATATACAGAATGCACCTGTAAACATGTAACATAGTGACTATATACAGAATGCACCTGTAAACATGTAACATAGTGACTATATTTCCTAAATATTTATTTTCTGTGTAAATCTGTATATTTGTGTTGTTTTTAATATCTTGCATTTTATTACTTTGTACAGTATTTCTGTAACGACTGTAACATTTCAATGTTCTTGAACCCAGGAAATACTTGAAAACGAGAGAAATCTCAATGTATCCTTCCTGGTAAAATCCTTTATAAATAAATAAATGTAACCAGGTGCAAACAGTCTGAGAAGTTAAAGGGCCAGTACCACCAAAAAAATTAAATGTTCTTATTGCGTTTATTTAATGTTGCTGATATCTTACATGTGTTTTGTTTTTCTCTTGTTTGTTTAGTTAAGAAAATATGTTCCTCTATATGTGTCACTGGGTGCATCCATTGTGTGATATTTTCCTCTATATGTGTCACTGGGTGCATCCATTGTGTGATATTTTCCTCTATATGTGTCACTGGGTGCATCCATTGTGTGATATTTTCCTCTATTTGTGTCACTGGGTGCATCCATTGTGTGCTATTTTCCTCTATATGTGTCACTGGGTGCATCCATTGTGTGATATTTTTCTCTATATGTGTGTAGCGCTCACTCCCGGAGGAGCCGCTGAAAATGAACCACGGGTCAGTCTCCCCGCACTAGGGAATAAATATACTCCAACACAGTTGTGAGTTTTTATCATTTAAATAGTTTACTAAAATATTTGAGCAGATGTCGAGACACGGTATTCACAAGTATTATTACAGTATTTTCGTATCACGGTAAAACGCGTAGCGGAAAAGAAACAAAACACGAGGCTTCGTATTTCGGAAAATAAAATATTCGCAACCGAACATAAAAGCAATGCAATTTCCCGATAGTTCAGAAAAGGGGACACGTAGCGAAACCCAAAAATACAATCTCTTCGTATTACGATAAACGCGCAGCGGAAAAGAGAAAAATATATTCGGAACGTATCTTTAACCCCTGTTCCGATTCGTAACAAATGAGTCCCGCACAGGTTAAGTCCCGGAATGTAAAGGGTGTGTACGTGTGTGTATATGGTACCCGGGTACTATTCAACTGGCCAGTGAATTACTTATAACGATGTCTTCGACTAGTCAAGTTGGGGCCCTGTGGGTTTTGGAAACAACAGCAGCGTGCTTTCTTCATTTTATAAACCGGCCTTGGAGGCCTCTCACCCATCCGCTCGATCACCAAGGCTCCGCTGACCAGGACGTCTCTCCGCTTAATGCCTGGCTGTGATACTGGCTACTGGATCCGTTGTCTGGCTTTCCTTGCTCCCACCCGGACTTGTCCAGCTACCGCCTGCTCTCCCATCCAATGGACTTGCGGTACTCCTCACTCGGGTCCTCTGCTTGCCTTGATCGCAGCGTGGGTATAGACAGGTCTCTGCAGGGTCACTGTCCCGATCCCCCAGCACCAGCGAGGTAGCCCCTGCGCTCTGGCCTGGTCACTATCCTCCACAGCTCGTCCTGCTTCCTTCTCCTTTCAGCTCCCAGCTCACTCTGAGCATGCTTTCCACGAGGCTGGTGATGCCTTTCCTTTCCTACACACCACTTCCTGTCCTTACGCAAAGCATCATGGAAAAGGTAGTTTAGTGCCTTGTGTTTGTCCAGCATAACTTTCCATGGTCTCTGTCTCCCTCTGGTGGCCATTGCAAGTAAATGCAGCAGAACAGTCTTTTTAAACACATCGCTACACTCTCCCCCCCTAAACTCTTGGGTCCTCCCAAGGGCGTGTAACGGGTACATGTGTCGGTCATACATAACATAACAACAGTTGCATTACATTTCTACTTAACATTTCTAACTTTAGCCTACATATTCAGGGTTGACAACAGGCAGCAATTTTCCTCAATCTCCCCAAACCCTTAGACACCTTGGCAATTAGAGCTGACACTTCTGGAACCTCCGCCCAGTTGTTACAGCCTCCTCTGTGCTATGTCCTGGTGAATCAAATGTGAGTCTCTGAGGGGGTCGTACTGAACGTTTAGGTTCAAATTTTTCAAGAACCTCTTCAGTCAGGAGAGCTGACTCTACAGGCTCAATTCTCTCATCAACCATCGGAGCCAACACTTCCTCGGAATATGAGCCCTCCAGTGAAGGCATAGAACTGTAATCTATGGATATTTCCTCTAAAACTTCAGGAACTTCCCATGTCTCAGGTACTGCAGGTGCTCGAGTCATAACTTCAGAGATATCAGACCCTAAATCACTCTCACCCCAGTCAGAAACCGGCTTGACGCTCTGGGACTCAGGTGCCCACACCCAGCTCAGACACCAGCCTTCTTCTTCACTGTCTTCTTCACTCTCTCTAACGGAACGGAACTGATGAGACCGAATAGTAGGAGTCGGACGGGATATAGGCAGACCAGGCACAGATAATTTGTCTCCAATCGGTACTTGTACAGTCTTTCCTGAACGTAGGGCCTTCTCTGTCCCTTCCGTTCTCCTCAGCCTTCTTATTTCTGTAGTGGTTCTCTGTTCCTTGACCCTCCGTGGACAGGCCGGTCGTGACATCGAGTGTGCCTTCTTAGGAGCAGGATTCTCTTCCGTGACCAGTGGGGTTAAGAGGTGTCTCAACACATCAGCGTTCATCCCCACTATCATAGAACTTCGATTAGCTCCGAGGGACGAGGACACACAATTGCCAACGTGTCACATACTCTCGGTTGTCCAGCGATTTCCGAACTGAATTCTAGCTTCACCTGTATATATCCATCATAGGGAAACTTCTCCATTCCCATACCCCAGATTTCGAGATCCTTCAATTTCTTCAGGGGTATATGCTTCAGATATTTCTGATAGAAGTCTCGGTAAATCAGCGTTACTTGAGCACCCGAATCTAGAAGAGCCTTAGTATAGACTCCTTCCACTTGAACCGGGATGATGGGCGAAGGACCTATCAACTTGTCAGGGAACTTTTTCGTAGCAGCAGGAGAGGTAGACCCAGTCTGTTGTACTCTAACCCTTGTCCTCATACGTGGTGACTGCGGGCATACATTTTCCTCCCATGACATAGGATCAGACCTCCAGGGAGAGGATCTTCTAGGTCTAGCAGGCACATATAGAGACCCTCCCTGTCTCCTTTCTGGGCACTGAGCCTTGAAATGACCGAATTCTCTACAGGCAAAACATCTTCCCCACGAGGATGAGGGCACACTTTCTTCCTGTGGCTCATTTGAAAATCCTCTGTCGGAGACCACAGCAACCGCTGCTGTTCGTATATCTGAGAGAGACTTCAGTATTTCAGTCTGCATTTCTACTACTTTCAAGATTGTCCGGCATAGGTCCGTGTGTGTCTGTTCCATCTTAACTTGGGCTTCTTGTACTCTCGCGAGAGTCTTTTGTATCTCACCATACACCTGGTTTGACGACTTTTGAGTTATCTCCGGCTCATATGTCTCTTCCGGATCTTCCTCATCTGATGAACACTCGTTATACTCTATGGGTTGCATAGACCTTTTCTCCCTTCTTCCAAGCTTCTCTTCCAGAAGGGCTTCTTCCTCCGAACAACTCGAATCAGTTCTAGGTAATTTAACTCTTTATTACCTTCTCGAGTCCTCAGCTGCAACATCACAGGATCTAAAGGTAAGGCACCCTTCAATATCTGACGCATTCTAACCTGATCTACTGTAGTGGGGTCTGTTCCTTTCTTCAACAGTACTTGGTACAGTATCTTATCCAGGCGCCTCATGTATTCTGTCATCTTCTCACCCCTTTTCTGGTAAGTATGCTCATATTGGTACATTAGCTCAGCAGCCTTTTCCGTTCGCCGAAGACTTCCTGTAATATGTTCAGGTAATCTAGAGCAGTACAGTCTCTCTTACTCAGCTTCAGATTCCTGACAGCCTCTGACGCAGGTCCCTTTAAGCTCTCAGTAATTCTTTGCTTCTTCTGCGCTTCAGAGACGTCCCACTCATCCAGAGCCTGCATCGCTTGTTCCACCCATTCTTCGAAGGTTTCTTCTCCCGCCGGAGTTGGCAAGTTTCCTGAAAATTTTTCCAACTTCCGATATCCGAAGCTGATGTAAGAAGGGTGAGCCCTCTGACACTTAACCACGAGGTCTCCAATAGCAGCAATGAACTCCGGCCCGATCATGGCCAGCGGGCTGGATGCAGGAATGTTCGCTGAATCACCACGTGGCTTACTTGGCTGGATCAGACGAACTTCCACGTCGTCGGTTAGCTGTATACTCACGTCCTGAAAACACAGGAACACCCTTTTCTCTCACTAAAAGAACATACGTGTGAGAAGTCTCTGGGTTCACTTTAATGTCCGCTAGAAACCCCGCTGGTCAGGTGCCAACGCTGCCACGGCCAGGCGGATCTGCTCTTCTGCCCAGGTGCCTACAGGAATATCCATTACTACACTCAACTCTAACTGGCCACCCTGTGCTTTACACCACTCTGCTTCTTCATCTGGATCCATATTTAACCTTTAAATGCGGTTTTTTCCAGAGACTGAGATCCCGGAAACGAGCCCCCACGTGTAGCGCTCACTCCCGGAGGAGCCGCTGAAAATGAACCACGGGTCAGTCTCCCCGCACTAGGGAATAAATATACTCCAACACAGTTGTGAGTTTTTATCATTTAAATAGTTTACTAAAATATTTGAGCAGATGTCGAGACACGGTATTCACAAGTATTATTACAGTATTTTCGTATCACGGTAAAACGCGTAGCGGAAAAGAAACGAAACACGAGGCTTCGTATTTCGGAAAATAAAATATTCGCAACCGAACATAAAAGCAATGCAATTTCCCGATAGTTCAGAAAAGGGGACACGTAGCGAAACCCAAAAATACAATCTCTTCGTATAAGCGTGCAGAGGAAAAGAGAAAAATATATTCGGAACGTATCTTTAACCCCTGTTCCGATTCGTAACAAATGAGTCCCGCACAGGTTAAGTCCCGGAATGTAAAGGGTGTGTACGTGTGTGTATATGGTACCCGGGTACTATTCAACCTGCCAGTGAATTACTTATAACGATGTCTTCGACTAGTCAAGTTGGGGCCCTGTGGGTTTTGGAAACAAACAGCAGCGTGCTTTCTTCATTTTATAAACCGGCCTTGGAGGCCTCTCACCCATCCGCTCGATCACCAAGGCTCCGCTGACCCAGGACGTCTCTCCGCTTAATGCCTGGCTGTGATACTGGCTACTGGATCCGTTGTCTGGCTTTCCTTGCTCCCACCCGGACTTGTCCAGCTACCGCCTGCTCTCCCATCCAATGGACTTGCGGTACTCCTCACTCGGGTCCTCTGCTTGCCTTGATCGCAGCGTGGGTATAGACAGGTCTCTGCAGGGTCACTGTCCCGATCCCCCAGCACCAGCGAGGTAGCCCCTGCGCTCTGGCCTGGTCACTATCCTCCACAGCTCGTCCTGCTTCCTTCTCCTTTCAGCTCCCAGCTCACTCTGAGCATGCTTTCCACGAGGCTGGTGATGCCTTTCCTTTCCTACACACCCACTTCCTGTCCTTACGCAAAGCATCATGGAAAAGGTAGTTTAGTGCCTTGTGTTTGTCCAGCATAACTTTCCATGGTCTCTGTCTCCCTCTGGTGGCCATTGCAAGTAAATGCAGCAGAACAGTCTTTTTAAACACATCGCTACATGTGTCACTGGGTGCATCCATTGTGTCATATTTTGTGTTGTATACCCCCCCCTGCAGTATCTTTCCATCACTTGCTCCTCACTGTGTGGTCTTGGTCATAGAATGGAGTGAATGGGTCAGTCACCGACTCACATCATTGCATTGTGTGGGATGTATTCAAGGGACACCACCAGGGGTAGATTAGAAGTCTTTTAAGCTCCCTGCCTTATCTCATTCAGCTGCCATATCCTATCTCAGGTAGCCATGACATCACAGTAGACCGCCTGCCGCCTTATCTAAACATTCCCTCCTTCACTCCACTTAATGTTAAATACTGTAGATTAGACACACCACATCAGTAAAGTAAAACTTTTGCACAGCTTTTGGTAAATGTTGCATCGTGGGAAAAATAAACAAAATGGAAACAGGAGATAAAACCTAACTTAATTTTCTCATTTTTGCATGCAATTACTTCAAACAAAGAAAAAAATCAGCAGCATGTGTTTTATATTGTGTTTTGTAGACTGTTTTTTTTGTAATCTACAGTTTATGTTAATGTCCCTTTAACCCCTTTTCTAAGGCCAGACCTTTTGAAAATTAAAAGTGTTAGGAAATCCGTCACAATTACACGTGTAAATGCGGGAAAGTGTGATAAACACTGTATGGGATGAGCTCGCAGTTATAGCCCTGTAAGTGGTGTGAACATAGTGGAGGGGCGCAAAAATAAATATTATATACATATAAATCTGTTTAGAGTAACCTAATCAACGGCTGTGCCAGGGGACTGATAGATGAGTGTAGCTGGAAATCTTTCCCTGAGTGTTTGTGGTATACAATGGGAAGCAGACACACACACACACACAGATTGTCACAGGACTCTAATCTCTGGGCTTAATGTGCTTTAAGAGGCGCTGCCGTTTAGAGGAATAAGGAGGTCGGTCGGTCGGTCCGTCGGTCGGTCGGTCCGTCCGTCCGTCCGTCCGTCCGTCCGTCCGCTGCTGTTCAGCAGTTGTGAAGCGTAATCCTGCGGCTGAGCAGGGAAAGAAGCCAGCTCACAACTTCACTTTGGCTCATAAGAGCCCACTGTACACATACCACACCAGCAGCTGCCAACTTCATCGGTGCCAAGAGTGACCTCGTCCCTGGCACGCCGAGGAAAAAGAAGCCTGTTGCTCTGGTTGTGATGGGGATGCGTCGGCGCTGCTCCTGTTGTCAGCACAGTTATTCTTACGATGCAGGTTTAAATACTCAAATAAAAAAAGAGAAAAATAAGTTTCTAAGTGTCGTATCAGAACCTAAACCCACGACATCTGAAGGAACGCTGCCAGCAACGTACGTTTACATTTAGGCTAGCGTCAGACGAACGCAGTCATCACGTCCGTGTCGCCGCACAGTGTAACGTCCGTCGTAGCATTGATTTGTGATCAATAGAGACGAACACACGAAGTGCGCACGCACGGAAGTGCGCACGCACCACGCAGGTGGCAACGGACGCCATTTAGGCCTCGATGTATAAAGTGCTACGACGGACACCCAGAGTGCGCCGCGTCTACATAGCAGCCTGTGTGCGTGATGATGCGGCGTCAGACGCAGCGCATTTGCGACGTCCATCACGTTGACGCTCGGAAGTTTTTTTGGTCTGGCTGACTGTACCTGTCTTTTAATTTTATTTCCCATATTGCCCTTTTTTTTCTACGTCTGTCAAAAAAAAAAGATTGTGTGGTGTCTACAGTATCTTCCTTCAGTACGTCTGTCCGTTGTGCACACACGCAGAGTGCGCTCAGACTGCGTTCGTCTGACATTAGACTAAATGGACGTGTTTCAACATCGTCACAACAATTGACACTCATCCACATACACATAAGTCACACACACATCTATATACAGTCACACACATCCACATAAGTCACACACACACATCTATATACAGTCACACACATCTACATACACAAAAGTCACACACACACAAAGTCACACACACATCTATATACAGTCACAAACATCCACCTAAGTCACACACACATCCACATAAGTCACACACACACATCCACATAAGTCACACACACACATCCACCTAAGTCACACACACACATCCACCTAAGTCACACACACACATCCACCTAAGTCACACACACACATCCACATAAGTCACACACACACATCCACCTAAGTCACACACACACATCCACCTAAGTCACACACACACACTGCCTTAGTCTAGGACTCTGGGTAGCGAACGTGTCCTCCCAGCAGCCGGCTGCAAGCCCACCTCCAGCTGCTCCCCCAGCAGCACGGCGAGGCCCTGACCTGGGCCGGGACTCTCACGGACACACTTGTAGTGCTCACTCCCGGAGGAGCCGCTGAAATTGAACCTCGGGTCAGTCTCCCCGCACTAGGGAATAAATATACTCCGGCACCGTTGTGGATTTTATAAATGATATAGTTTACTAGAGTAAAAGGCATATAATGAATAACACGGTGTTCGTATATATATTTACAGTACTTCGTAATGCGGGAAACGCGCAGCGGAAAAGAAATACGATGCTTCGTAATTCGAGAAACGCGCAGCGGAAAAGAAATACAATGCTTCGTAATTCGAGAAACGCGCAGCGGAAAAAAAATACGATGCTTCGTAATTCGAGAAACGTGCAGCGGAAAAGAAATAAGGAAAAATGTATCTTTAACCCCTTTTTGTGATTGGGGAGTGAGTCCCGCACAGGTAATGTCCTGGAATGTAAGTGTGTGTGTGTGTAATGGTACCCGGGTACAATATTCAACTGGCCAGTGAATTGCTTATGAGGTATCTTCGACTAGTCAAGTTGGGGCCCTGTGGGTTTTGGAAACAAACAGCAGCGTGCATTAATTTTCACAACGGCCTGGAAGGCCTTTCATCCATCCGCCAGATACTGGATGCTCCGCTCGACCCAGGACGTCTCTCCGCTCAATGTTGACTGGGGTTCTCTTGGTTACTGGATCCGCTGTCTGGCTTTCTGCACCTGCCGCAAGATGTCCAGCTTTCCGCCTGCTCTCCCTGTCCGATCGATCTGCGGTACTCCTAACTCGGGGTCGTCCAGCTTCCTCAATATCAGCGTGGGTAGTCCTGTGAATCACTGGGTCTTCCTCTGGTAAGGCTGAATAACCCGGTCTTTAGCTCTATCAGGCCCCAGCTGCGCTCCGGCCTAGTCACTGTCTCATTCTGCTGCTCTGCGTCTTGCTCCTCTCACTCCCTGGCGCGCTCTGCCAGCTCTCTCCCCCCGAGGCTCAGGATGTAAGTCTCTGTGTCCCACCCACTTCCTGTGTCCGCTCCCAAAGCATGCCGGGAAATGTAGTCCCAATGTTCAGTGTCTCTATCGTGCTTGTCTCCCTCCGGTGGCCAAAAATAGGTACTGCCACGATAGGGAATTAAACCCAGCGCTACACACTCTTTGCAGCTTTTTGTAGGTCGGCTTTTATATATGTAAACTTGGAAGAAATGGATAACAAATCCGAGAGCTGAGGCGCGTTCAATACCTCAGCCACTGCAAGTGCTAAGTTAGCAACTTGCAATTGAACGCTGTTCAACCACTCAGCGCTCAGCACTGCTAACTTAGCACTTGCAGCGACCTGAATTGATGCTGCGAGTAGCTGAGTGTGATGTATTAAAGATGGCCACCGCCACGAAGCAAGTAACAATTCCGTACAGCAAGATGGCCGCCGCCATGAAGCAAGTAACAATTCCATACGACAATGTTAATTTTGAGGTTTTTGTTCACCAAAGCACAAAATATTTATTTATTATTTACCCCTGCACATAGACATTTTATTACAGCTCAATTTATATTTTGTTTCAGAAGTAAACATAACGTTTATTCAATAAAAAATATCATTTGTGGTGTGTGCGTACAAAACGGAATTGTGCTGACTGCTTTTCTTTATCATATTTTGACCGAGTCATACGAAAAACAATCTGAATCTTTAATTAAAAAATCGTCGGCCATTTTGGATTCAAAATTCCCATCCAAAGCGTTCAATGACACTGCTGCAGCAAACTGAATTGCTGCGCTGCAGCAATTCAGCAGCTGCTGAGATATTGAACGGGGCTCTGCGTTCAGTGAACAGAGTGATGATGTCACGCACAGTATATGGTTTACCTCATTTCCTACTGATAATCACGCAGCGGATACAAGAATGTGCTTTCCATGAGTCCTCATCCCATGTGTTTTTTCCGGGGACAGGCTGTGCCGTTACTCTTCATTTGTTTCATTTGTGTTTTTCGGCTCTCGTTTTTATTACTGTAGATACCCGAGTATACTGTTAGATTTTGGTGACAAAAATGTACCTTAAAATTGGGGGGGTCGCGTTATATTCGAGACATCTGCATCGCTTGTAAAAAAGCGACTTGAGATCCCAAGCTCAGAGATCCCAAGTCTCCCGGAAGTTCGGGTAGTCTCCCTGAAGTGAATGTGTGCTCCCTGACACCCGCTAACACTTCAGGAACTCCCGGATTCGGGAGAGATGGGATTCATCACGGCCAGAGAGCACGCTCAACTTAAGCCAATCATTCAAGATCGCTGCATGATTCTCCTCACATTCTGAATGTGAGGAGAATCAGGAGGCACCTATACAGTGACGTCAGGAGCTCGTTGGGGGTGGCTATTGGTGGACGACGCAGTGGATGAGCCTGCCTGCTGGAGCCGGAGGTCAGAAAACGACACCTCTCGGCATGCTAGCTATCAAGGTGCGTTGGTCACCTTGCTGCGCCGGCCATCTTATCACAAGTAAAGAAGACAGGTGGGCAGTGGCTTCATACTTAGTAACAACTACAATCATTCTAGAGCAGTGTTTCCCAACCCTGTCCTCAGGACCCTCCACCTCGCCACTTTTTCCAGATATCTTAAGCACAGCACAGTCTGCTTTTCTGGTGATTTGCAAAGTTTGGCCTGGTTGAGGGTACCGAGGAGAGGTTTGGGAAACCCTGTTCTAGAGCAAAGTACCCTTGTCTGACTGTGTCAAGAGAACCTTGAAGGATTTTGCTTACCGGTACAGTATACTTTTATAATTTTGCTCCTCGTGTTATATTCTAGTATTCTCTCATTTCCATAATGAATCTCTACCCATCGCGTTATATTCGGGTTGCGTTATACTCGAGTATCTACGTTACCCATTCTCAGCCGCTTTGCCCAATGCTGCCATCCTCGTGCTAAGGGAACCAAGACAGAACCAAGACGTATGAAGAGGGTGTTCAAAGAGATGCCTGTCTGCCCAGGAGCCGGCCCAGTCGAGGGCAGGTTGAGCCCCGGCCTGCTGGAGGGGCGGGTGTTGGCCTGCTGGAGGGGGCCCGTGGCCGCCAACCGCATCTGAAAAAAAAACGACAATCCACTGGACAAAGCTGACAAGCCGACGAACGGGTAAAAAAAACAACTGCTACTTTTAACAGCTGTTTGCAAAAAAACTACTGAATGAAAATGTCTGGAATTAACATATAAGGTCCTATGAATGATAATAAAAAGGTCTGTTACAGAAAAAAAGAAAAGATGCTATTTAAAAAAAAATGGAAAAAAAAATGGACTACAAAATCCCAAAATCTTTTTTTTTCCAGGTTAAAAGAATAAACCGTTTAATAATTAGTATATAGAAACGTGAATATTTTTAACATTGAAGCCTATGGGATTCACCTGATTAACCACTTCGATGCGGAGGACGCGCTGAGCGCGTCCTCCACATGGCTCCTGCTGTGCTGAGGACGCGCTGAGCGCGTCCTCCCTTTGGGGTCAGCGTTCGGCCGGGTTCCGGCCGATCGCTGGCCCCTCCGGTGCGGGCTGACATCCTCGATGTCAGCCCAGCATCCGGAACCGCCGCCGGTGAAATTAGGTGTCATCGCGGCAGCGCGATGACACCTAATTCAGGCGCCCCCCGCATGTGCGGAGGAGGCGCCTGAAAGGGAGGGGGGAGGTCCTTCGGACCTCTCTCCCTCCCGATTGGCGGCGTTGCGGGGTTAACCCAGGCACCATTTGGAAGGGCACAGCCTGCCCTTCCAAATGGTAACTGGCATTAACCCCTGGGGAGCTGGATCACGAATCGGCGCTGAAAAGCGCCGGTTCGTGATCCTTTCCCGGAGCTGGCCGACATCTTGGATGTCGGCCAAGCCTCTGGGAACTCCCCCTGAGGACTGGCATCATCAAGCATAGCACGATGACGCCAGTCCTGGAGTTAACCCCTAACTGCCACCAACGGTGGAGATAGGAGTTCCAATGAACCCCTATCTCCCAATCCGTGGCAGCTAGGGGTTAAAGTTTGGTATGTTGGATCGGCCAGAGCATGGCCGTTCCAACGATACCAAACTTGAATGTGAAAAAGTTTGTAAAAATAAATAAATAAATAAATAAAAATAAAAAAATATTTAAAAAAAAATTATAAAAAAAAAAAATAAACACTTTTTTTTTTTTTTTTGGTTTGTTAATGCAGCAATATTGTTCCCATTTCAATTATAATGTGAACAATGATGCTGCACTAACGATTTTTGTATGCGGTGCGTTTGTTAAAAATCGCGTAATTTTCCCCCAAAAAAATGTAACGAGACCCCATCTCTAATTTTTTTAACAAGCGCACCCCATACAAAATATAACCGCAATTGCTCGCATGTTAAAATGTGAAAAAAAAACACTTTACACGCTGTAAATTATTGAAAATTCATATTTTATTGCATTTTTTGTTATAATATACAGACAGGTCATGACGTATACATATAATAATGACATATTATTAATCTGCCGAGTCTGACGGAAAGAACGATATATAATATGTCTGGGTCATATACTAAAATAAGCCTTCAAAACACGTTTAAACATGATGAGCAAAACCGGTAAAAATGACCTCAGCACAGAGGCAGGAAAAGTCTCAGCAGCGAAAGGGTTAAACCTGCGGAATGAAGCCACCGAACAGCAGGGCACTTCACTGACATTTCTCTGCTGTTCGGTGTCTCTGAATAGATTAACCATTGCTTCTCTATGGGGGATTTCACTGCCGTCGAACAAACACCGTATTTCACTGGCAATTCACAATATTTGGCAAACTGCCTGCTTTCTGAATAGCCGAAAGGCCACGAAATTGGACCGTGTGGGGAAATTCATTGTTTGTTTCCATTTCGGAACTAATTCAGCTCTCTCTGTATAACCCCTATAGAGTAAGGGACACTACCACTTAAATAAACTGTAACTAGATTACTCCTGCATTACAAATAAAAACACATTATAAAACACCCTATTAAGCACACGTTGCAGTTACTTGTCTTTGTTTGAATTAATTGCATTTAAAAAGGAAAAATAAAATTAGGTTTTTATCTCCTTTTACATTTTGTGGATTTTTCCCATAATGCAACAAAATCTGTGCAAATCTTTCAATGGTATAAGATAAACAGTAATGAAGAGGCAAAGGGGTGAAGGGAAAATGTTTGACAACCCTGCAGGGGCTCTATAGTGCTGTGTATGCTACTCTCGATTAGGGATGAGCTGAACGCCCCCGTGTTCGTTTCGACTTCGAACTTCGAACAGTGACTATATACAGAATGCACCTGTAACATGTAACACAGTGACTATTAGGGAACACCCCCGTGTTCGGTTCGCATTCAAACTCGAACAATTTCAAAAGTTCAAGTTCGAACTCGAACACGAACCGAACTCAATGCAAGTCAATGGGACTCAAAAGTTCGGTTTTTAGAGTGCTCTCCAAGAGGGCATATATGCTAGATATTTGCCATAAAAGGTGTATGGGGGTCCGGGTAGTGCCCTGGGGGACAGGAAACAAGGACAAAAAGATAAAAAAAAATACGTTTTAAAGGGACAGTGAGTTTTCCATGAAATAAAGGTTAAGAATAAAAATGAAAAATTCCTTCAAATATCGTGCCTAGGAGGTCCCCATAACCTGCCCGTGAAGTGGCGGATTTGTAGGATGTATAGAAACATTTAAAAACAAAAAAAATGACATTTCAAATGACGGTAAATGGTTTTCCTTTAATCTATTCATAAACAGCTTCTTGGGGCGGCAGCCTGTATGAAAAGAGGAGACATTTTAGGACACGCAGAACAAGTTTAGTAATTTGTTTGGCTAAATTATGGTGAGACTTATGCAGGCTTTGGATGAAAGTAACAATAGGTGCTTTAAAATTGGGCCTTTAGGCTGGGGTCAGACTGAGGCAGTGCGAACGCGCGTGCAGGCGCACTTAATCACGGCCGCACTAGCAGCAAATGACGGGCAATGACAGCCAATATACGAAGTACGGTCGCACGAAAGTCCGGCTGCGCAACGCAAGTGGAAAATGAACGCATTTTTTCGAGAACGTAAAACCGCTAGTACGGTTGTACAGAGTGCGCTGCGCCCGCTAGCGGCGTGTGTGCGTGATTTGGAGATGTCAGACGCTACTAATGTCCGGCCAACATAACGTCTAGATGCACAAAGTGTTTTATTGATGATCCGTACAAAATCACGAACGCAAATGCGCATCGTATGACCGCTCTCGCCTACTCCGTGAAAAAATGCGTCCATTCGTTCTAACGCACTTTTTCACAGACAACGTGAAAATGCGTTCGTCTGACCCTAGCCTAAGTGTCAGCAACAGTGCCGTCACACCGTAACCCCTCTGTGGTATTGTGGAAAAGTGCATGGTTGGACCCTGCGGTCAGATATTAAAATGATATGAATCTGGTACAGGCCTCAGTGCACCCAAATATTTTGCCTTTGGTGGCAAGTGCCTTCACACCGTAACCCCTCTGGTATTGTGGAAGAGTGCAGTGGTGGACCCTGTGGTCCAATATTAAAATGATATGAATCTGGTACAGGCGTCAGTGGCAGTGCACCCAAATAGTTTACCTTTGGTGGCAGCAAGTGCCTTCACACCGTAAGTAACCCCTCTGTGGTATTGTGGAAGAGTGCAGGGTTGGAACCTGCCAAGACAGATTCTAATTTGCTGAACTGTGGTATAACTCACTGATACACACTGATAACAGGCTGTGCCAAGACAGATTATAATTTGCTGAACTGCGGTATAACTCACTGATACACACTGAAAACAGGCTGTGCCAAGACAGATTATAATTTGCTGAACTGTGGTATAACTCACTGACACACACTGAAAACAGGCTGTGCCAAGACAGATGCAAATTCCCAGAAATCTCCTACAACGTCAATGATACACCCTGACAGAACAATCTCCTCTCCTCTCTGATTCACTCCTGCAAACACACACGCTGGGGCTGCAGGCAGGGAAGCCTTATATAGTGTGCTGCGGATTTAGCTCTGTGAGCCCATGATTGGGCAAAATTTGCCCAATCAGGACTCTGAGCCGTGATTGGCATAGTCTTGCACTTGTCTTGCACCTGACCTGTGGACAGGTGCAAGGCTGTAGCCAATTACAAGCTTCAGGCCAGTGGAAAAGTGCATTGTGGTGCATTGTGGGCGAACATGCGGCGAACACGCTGAAATGTTCGGAGTTCGACGAACAGCCGAACGGGCGATGTTCAAATCGAACTCCGAACAGATCCGAACCAAACGCTCATCCCTACTCCCGATAAGGGATGGCAGCTGAACGAGATCGGATAGTGGGCAAATAACACTGAATTGTACCCGATGGGGATGTTGTTTACATGCTTCCCACACAATGCAAGTCTATAGGTCGGTTTGTTGGAGAGCTGACCTCTAGATCCTCATAGACTCCATTCTATGGCCAAAGCCGCACAGCGAGGAGCAAGTGATGGAAAGATACTGTGGGGGGGCAGTTTACAACACAAAGATCACACAATGGATGCACCCAGTGACACATATATAGAGGAAAATATCACACAATGGATGTGCCCAGTGACACATATATAGAGGAAAATATCACACAATGGATGTGCCCAGTGACACATATATAGAGGAAAATATCACACAATGGATGTGCCCAGTGACACATATATAGAGGAAAATATCACACAATGGATGTGCCCAGTGACACATATATAGAGGAAAATATCACACAATGGATGTGCCCAGTGACACATATATAGAGGAAAATATCACACAATGGATGTGCCCAGTGACACATATATAGAGGAAAATATCACACAATGGATGTGCCCAGTGACACATATATAGAGGAAAATATCACACAATGGATGTGCCCAGTGACACATATATAGAGGAAAATATCACACAATGGATGTGCCAGTGGCACATATATAGAGGAAAATATCACACAATGGATGTGCCCAGTGACACATATATAGAGGAAAATATCACACAATGGATGTGCCCAGTGACACATATATAGAGGAAAATATCACACAATGGATGTGCCCAGTGACACATATATAGAGGAAAATATCACACAATGGATGCACCCGGTGACACATATATAGAGGAAAATATCACACAATGGATGCGCCCAGTGACAAATGTGGAGGAAAATATCACACAATGGATGCACCCAGTGACACATATAGAAATATAGAAACATAGAAACATAGAAAAATTTCGGCAGATAAGAACCTTTCGGCCCATCTAGTCTGCCCAATTACATGGATACTTTACCTGGATTTATCTTTTGTTTAGGATAGCCTTATGCCTATCCCATGCCTGCTTAAATTCAATCACTGTTTTGGCCTCTACCACTTCTACTGGAAGACTGTTCCATGTATCCACCACCCTCTCAGTAAAATAATGCTTCCTGATGTTACTTTTAAACCTTTGCCCCTCTAATCTAAGACTATGTCCTCTTGTTTTGCTACTTTGTTTCCTTTTAAATATACTCCCTTCCTCTACCTTGTGGATTCCCTTTACGTATTTAAATGTTTCTATCATATCTCCTCTGTCTCGTCTTTTTTCCATAGAATATAGAGGAAAATATCACACAATGGATGCACCCAGTTACACATATAGAGGAAAATATCACACAATGGATGCGCCCAGTGACACATATAGAGGAAAATATCACACAATGGATGCACCCAGTGACACATTTACAGGAAAATATCACACAATGAATGCACCCAGTGACACATATGGAGGAAAATATCACACAATGGATGCACCCAGTGACACATATGGAGGAAAATATCACACAATGGATGCACCCAGTGACACATATGGAGGAAAATATCACACAATGCATGCACCCAGTGACACATATAGAGGAAAATATAACACAATGGATGCACCCAGTTACACATATAGAGGAAAATATCACACAATGGATGCACCCAGTGACACATATAGAGGAAAATATCACACAATGGATGCACCCAGTGACACATTTACAGGAAAATATCACACAATGAATGCACCCAGTGACACATATAGAGGAAAATATCACACAATGGATGCACCCAGTTACACATATAGAGGAAAATATCACACAATGGATGCACCCAGTGACACATAGAGGAAAATATCACACAATGGATGCACCCAGTGACACATATAGAGGAAAATATCACACAATGGATGCACCCAGTGACACATATAGAGGAAAATATCACACAATGGATGCACCCAGTGACACATTTACAGGAAAATATCACACAATGGATGCACCCAGTTACACATATAGAGGAAAAATTGATGTGCATTCGCCTGGGTTTTGTGGTGAGTGTTTAGCAGGTTTGCGGTGGCTTTTTCCCTGCACTACGACGGCCCTGTGGTGCTTGCTGAATACACCACAGGGTTGCCAAAATTGGGATCACCAAATCGCACTGAATTGAAGAGAACGAAAAGTCACCAAATGTGTGAGGATGTCAGTGGGCCAGTTAACCCCCTACCTCCCAAGTGGAAATTTTTAAACTTTCAAGTGTGCTGTTTTTTTTGCGGTGGTCTCTGCGGGTTTTCGGTGAGTGTTTGGTGAGTATTCGGTGAGTGTTCTGTGGGTTTGCCGCGAGTATTCCCTGCACTACGGGGGCCCTGCGGTGTTTGCTGAATACACTGCAGGGTCGGCGTACTAGGAATCGCCGAATCGCCCCGAAGTGCGGAGAACGAAAAGTCAGAAGAGAGAACGTGCGGTGACTTTTCGAATCTCTCTGAATAACCCGGATAATCTTTACATTCAATGAATCGATATTTCTGTTGAAATAACACAATGTATACAATGATATAAATCGATCTATCACCCCCTTCTTTCCCGCACTCTCCCGTCGGTTCCGCTGTGATCTATGCATATTTATTCTCTTTGTGTTTCCTAATAAGTGGCAGGTTGGTCGCTTCAATGTTCTGTTTTTGAAGTTATTGTCTTGGTTGCACTTAATATATGTGACATGCAGTGCCAAGAAATCCCCCCGCCACCTTTCCATCATTAATTTATGCCCTTATAGACATCTCTGATCGAGCTGCTTATTAACCACGGTGCCAGATGGAAGAAACATGCAACAAAAAAAACACAACACTAAACAAAACATACACATATGTATTCAGGGGCCGAGTGAAAGCAATCTGCCCCCCCCCCCCCCGGCAACTTGCGCTCCTTGAAGTCCTAAAATATTCCTTAACCAAAATATGTAAATTTTGCAAACATTTGCTGTATTATACATGCCTTATTTATTTAATGAATGCATGTGTGTATTTGTGTGCTGTAGCAATGCGTGTGCGAAGGCTAATTTAATCCCATAATGCCGCAGCTTGCGGGTTGGCATAAACTCTGCAGGGTGGCATTGCAGGCTGGCATAACCTTTGTGGGGTGGCATTGCAGGCTGGCATAAACTCTGTGGGGTGGCATTGCAGGCTGGCATAACCTTTGTGGGGTGGCATTCCAGGCTGGCATAAACTCTGTGGGGTGGCATTGCAGGCTGGCATAACCTTTGTGGGGTGGCATTGCAGGCTGGCATAACCTTTGTGGGGTGGCATTCCAGGCTGGCATAAACTCTGTGGGGTGGCATTGCACCCTGTGCAATTTTCTGGCCCTACTGTGGCCCTCCTGCCTTCCCAGCGGGTCGATCACCATCATTAGAAAAGAAGGTAGTGAAGCGCCCACCATCATTGGCTGAAGGCAAACTACCTGTGTCGAGGCAATCCCCCTGCAGCCAATGACAGACAGCGGCCGCTTGGAAGGGAGGCAGGCTGCAGGAGGGCCAGAAAGCCGTGCTATACCGCAGGGTGGTGTTTAAGCCTGCGTGCTGCCAAGACAGCATAGGACGCCCCAAGGCATTAAAGAGTTAAATCGGTGTGCAATGTCATTGTTTTCTTTTTTAAACTTCTGGCGCCATGACTAAATACCACGGTTTTATTAGGGTTTCCGGGTTTAACACCCAAATTTTACATCTTAAAATAAATAAATAAATTGGCTCCTTTCACACCTTCACTACCATAATCATGTATACGCATTCGGCAGAAGCAGACCCAGAGGCCCGAGATGGCGTAAACACATTCTGGGGCTGTGCTGTATCATGGCAAATGATTTTTATTTGTTGCAGGCAAACTTTGTTTACATTTGGGCTCCGTAAGGCTCCCCCAAAGTATAAGCACCCTGAGCACGACACTCGAGGTGATAACACTTTTTAAAACCAGCTGGGAATGCGTCCAAATGACATGTCCCCAGCTTATTCTGCATGTAGACCTGAACTGCAGTAACTCCATTCGGCCAGCAGATGGTGCCATCTCCCTGCCAAATAGGTTATTACAGTAAGGAATACACTGGGAATATTCCCAAATATTTCCTAATGTGTAATTAATTAAAAATGATTTTTCATTTGATTTTAGTGATTTTTTTTTAAAAAAAATCACTCGGTTGTGAAGTATCCAGAACATGAGAAATCTCTTGGCCCTGTAATGTGGCCACCAAGGATTTTTTTTGTCAACAATGGAAAGACGTTGAAGGACCAATCTTTGAGTCTATAACATCGACTATAAGTGATTTTCAAAAGCTTGTGCTGGTGCACCGATATCGAGTATACTCAATCCAGACTGATTCCTGAGAATGCAACGGAATTTTGTTTTTTGCAAACGAGGTTTCATTTCAAATGGGCGCCAGAAAGTGCGGCTGAAATGTCAACACATCGGACAATACCAGACGATGTGCAGAAATTATTGGAAAAAAGTCTTGAGATCTGGTTTACCACCACAGTCAGAGCTCGTAATAAAATGTGTCCTGTGTGTATCATGTGGGGTGATAAGGGGCTTCTTTTCAATAAATGGAGATTATTTGGGATCCTCCAATAACCCCAATCTCCTATTCCACCTCACTCTCACAAAATATCAGGAGATTTAAAGTGATTGTAATTCACTCCTTTTCTAAGACCAGCAAAAGATGGAAGCACTGAAGCAGACGCCGGTCACACGATTTGCTGTATTCACGTGTTTTCTGGTGGATAAAGGCTCTGTGTTCGAGCCGAAACATTGTATTTGGATTCCAAAATAAAAACCTATCCTTCTATAAAAACCTATCCAGTGTGACTGGCATCTTCTTCCTCTTTTGTTGAAGCATTTTGGGACCTTTGGTGGCCAAGCCCCAAATACAGAACGTGCGCTCGGTGTTCCCACCTCCTTTTCTAAGACCATCTGTCACTGTTTGCACAAAGTCCAACCCTTCAATCTGTTCCTTGGATCCGTTCAAAGACCCGACTTAGAGGTTACTCGGCTGAATTGCCGGGGTTAGGAAACAATTAAGTTGCAATGAATGGATCATCTGACGTGTGATATTTAGATGGTTCCAATGCGCCAGGTAGGAACTTGGCACTGGCATCTTTTAGATATAGAACGGGCAATGGAATCGTACCCTTCCATCATTCCCAGGAGAGGCACTTGGTGGATTCCAAAACCTTAGCTAAATCTTTTTCGGCCGAGGCATTTTCAGAACGTAGGTCATGGTTCTTGCTCCAATGTATAAGTATCCAGAACATGAGAAATCTCTTGGCCCTGTAATGTGGCCACCAAGGATTTTTTTTGTCAACAATGGAAGGACGTTAAAGGACCAATCTTTGAGTCTCTGCCCTGGTATATGAGCCCATGAAACATTGTGCCAAGAGAAAATGTAGGTATTTAGGTTATCCCATGTGTCCTAGGACAATAGGGGTCTAGGGTCAATTCGTTTGAGGGAGAAGTCATTGTTCTCATGCTTGAGCAGTCGTTAAGATACTGGAGACCACCACCCCCCCAAATCATTTAATATCTGAAGTGCAGAGACGTATTCCCTTCATTCATTCCCCACCCATTCACTGCATTTGTGGAGCACCTCACCCTAATTCTGCCAACACAGGTAGTCAATAAATTCCACACATTTAACTCAATTTTAGTAGTAAAAGAGTTAACTCAATTGTAATGCACTGAAAAGCAATCATAAGCATATCAAACCCCATTTTCATATCTTTAAAAGCAAGATCAGTGTGCCCCCTGCGGTGGACGAAATTCTTTTTTATCTCGCTGCAGTCACCCTGTAATACTGTAATCAAGCTGCAAATTGCAGCCCTAAACCTCACTGTAACAAGAAATTTGAATACTTTACTGCTGCACTACAGCAGCCAGGGAGAAGGCAGAATAGAGGATGAGCTCTGAGGTCACTCACTGCTGTTCAGGGGGTTATAATGATTGTAAATCCCTGTACACTACAGATACCAGGTGTTGCTGTAATTGCCATACACAGGCATTATGCAGCACATACAGATACAAGGTGTTGCTGTAATTGCCATACACAGGCATTATGCAGCACATACAGATACAAGGTTTTGCTGTAATTGCCATACACAGGCATTATGCAGCACATACAGATACAAGGTGTTGCTGTAATTGCCACGCACAGGCATTATGCAGCACATACAGATACAAGGTGTTGCTGTAATTGCCATACACAGGCATTAAGCAGCACATACAGATACAAAGTGTTGCTGTAATTGCCACACACAGGCATTAAGCAGCACAAACATATACAAGGTGTTGCTGTAATTGACACACACAGGCATTATGCAGCACATACAGATACAAAGTGTTGCTGTAATTACCACGCACAGGCATTAAGCAGCACAAACAGATACAAGGTGTTGCTGTATTTGCCACACACAGGCATTAAGCAGCACAAACAGATACAAGGTGTTGCTGTAATTGCCACGCACAAGCATTATGCAGCACATACAGATACAAAGTGTTGCTGTAATTGCCACGCACAGGCATTAAGCAGCACAAACAGATACAAGGTGTTGCTGTAATTGCCACACACAGGCATTATGCAGCACATACAGATACAAGGTGTTGCTGTAATTGCCACACACAGGCATTATGCAGTACATACAGATACAAGGTGTTGCTGTAATTGCCACACACAGGCATTATGCAGCACATACAGATACAAGGTGTTGCTGTAATTGCCACACACAGGCATTATGCAGCACATACAGATACAAGGTGTTGCTGTAATTGCCACACACAGGCATTATGCAGCACATACAGATACAAGGTGTTGCTGTAATTGCCACACAGGCATTATGCAGCACATACAGATACAAGGTGTTGCTGTATTTGCCACACACAGGCATTAAGCAGCACAAACAGATACAAGGTGTTGCTGTAATTGCCACGCACAGGCATTATGCAGCACATACAGATACAAGGTGTTGCTGTAATTGCCACACACAGGCATTATGCAGCACATACAGATACAAGGTGTTGCTGTATTTGCCACACACAGGCATTAAGCAGCACAAACAGATACAAGGTGTTGCTGTAATTGCCACGCACAGGCATTATGCAGCACATACAGATACAAGGTGTTGCTGTAATTGCCACACACAGGCATTATGCAGCACATACAGATACAAGGTGTTGCTGTAATTGCCACACACAGGCATTATGCAGCACATACAGATACAAGGTGTTGCTGTAATTGCCACACACAAGCATTATGCAGCACATACAGATACAAGGTGTTGCTGTACTTGCCACACACAGGCATTATGCAACACATACAGATACAAGGTGTTGCTGTAATTGCCACACACAGGCATTATGCAGCACATACAGATACAGGGTGTTACTGTAATTGCCACACACAGGCCTTATGCAGCACATACAGATACAATGTGTTGCTGTAATTGCCACACACAGGCATTATGCAGCACATACAGATACAAGGTGTTGCTGTAATTGCCACACACAGGCATTATGCAGCACATACAGATACAAGGTATTGCTGTACTTGCCACACACAGGCATTATGCAGCACATACAGATACAAGGTGTTGCTGTAATTGCCACACACAGGCATTATGCAGCACATACAGATACAAGGTGTTGCTGTAATTGCCACACACAGGCATTATGCAGCACATACAGATACAAGGTGTTGCTGTAATTTCATACACAGGCATTATGCAGCACATACAGATACAAGGTGTTGCTGTAATTTCATACACAGGCATTATGCAGCACATACAGATACAAGGTGTTGCTGTAATTTCATACACAGGCATTATGCAGCACATACAGATACAAGGTGTTGCTGTAATTGCCATACACAGGCATCATGCAGCACATACAGATACAAGGTGTTGCTGTAATTGCCATACACAGGCATCATGCAGCACGTACAGATACAAGGTGTTGCTGTAATTGCCATACACAGGCATTATGCAGCACATACAGATACAAGGTGTTGCTGTAATTGCCATACACAGGCATTATGCAGCACATACAGATACAGGTGTTGCTGTAATTGCCATACACAGGCATTATGCAGCACATACAGATACAAGGTGTTGCTGTAATTGCCATACACAGGCATTATGCAGCACATACAGATACAAGGTGTTGCTGTAATTGCCATACACAGGCATCATGCAGCACATACAGATACAAGGTGTTGCTGTAATTGCCATACACAGGCATCATGCAGCACGTACAGATACAAGGTGTTGCTGTAATTGCCATACACAGGCATTATGCAGCACATACAGATACAAGGTGTTGCTGTAATTGCCATACACAGGCATTATGCAGCACATACAGATACAAGGTGTTGCTGTAATGCCATACACAGGCATTATGCAGCACATACAGATACAAGGTGTTGCTGTAATTGCCATACACAGGCATTATGCAGCACATACAGATACAAGGTGTTGCTGTAATTTCATACACAGGCATTATGCAGCACATACAGATACAAGGTGTTGCTGTAACTGCCATACACAGGCATTATGCAGCACATACAGATACAAGGTGTTGCTGTAATTGCCATACACAGGCATTATGTAGCACATACAGATATTGCATTGTTAATAATCTCATTATGATCACTACAAACCCCCATAAACAGGAGATCTCACCATTTTATTACCTGTCTGCAGCACATTTACTGCATCTGACACAAAGGCCATTTCTGCCTATAGGCTGATAATAGAGACCCTATGCAATATTGCGCGAGATAAGCGACACTATCTAGAGTTTAGAACCTTTTATCGCAGCAAAATTCTGTTAAGGATAAACCAATATATGAAAAATTAAAAATGAGCAAATTTACTTTATTTTCATTTTTTATCTCAGAAATACAATTTCTGTGAGAAATTGCTATTTTAGCCTATATTTAATTGTTGACTTCACATCCCACGTTTAAATTTACATGTTATCATTTTTTTATTAAGATAAAGAGCTTTGGTAGCGCAGAGAGTTGAAATTTAAAAGATTTAAAAATGTCACTCTATATCCTTAGCGATAACCCCCGATCCCTGATTCTGCAAGTATGTGTTACTGTTTATGCCATCTGGATATATCATTATTATTATTTATCTTCTTACATTGATACGTTGTATCTCTTTCTATCCATTATCTGCAGCCCGTTACTGAGCGCTGCATAATGTTACCTTATTCATATTTATAGATCGTTTTTATAAACTGAGCTTCGTCGTTTCTCACCGATCTGTCCCCGTTCCCACAATGCGTCCCTCACACCTCCACGCCTCTTTTCCAATTTGCATTAGAAATGATTGGAAGATGTATTTATAAAGGGAGAAATTGAAATTCTTCTCGGGCAGCGTGCCAAACAGTCCATCGTTACCCGGAATAATCTGCCTACTACAAAGAGAAACAAACAGATTGTTCCCTTTAATCTTTTGATCCACAAACACATGTGTGTAAAATGCAAGACGTGTGTGTGTGTGTTATTTTCAACCGATCACCTTACACAGCATGTGGAAAAATTCTTGACTTGATGTTTTTTTCTGTCTTTGCTTTTATATGAGCTAATATTAAAGATATGTAGTTGTTGTCGTATAAATAATAATAATAATAATTTTATTATTATTAGAGGAAGAATAAGCAAATAATACAACATCAGGACAACCAGATATTGCTGGTTGTTTTACAGCTTGATTTCCTGAAAATGATGTAAATAGTAATTATATTCATTTATATAGGGGTTATTCAGAGAGCAACAAAATGTCACAGACATTTCAGCGCTCTCTCGTTCCCCGCACTTCCCCGCACTTCCCTGCACTTCGGGGAATCAAACAGGGTAATTCAAAGAGATCCGAATTGCTTGAGAAAGGTAACCGAATGCTGAAAATCAGCATTCTGTTACCTTTCTTGGCCATTCGGCTATCCAGAGAGCAGGCAATTCGCCAAATCCTGGCGAATTTCCTGCACATACGGTGCTTGTTCGATGCCTGTTCGAGGGCAGTGAAATCCCCATGAAAAAGCACTGCTTCGGCTATTCAGAGAACACAAACCAGCAGTGAAAGGTTCCCCTAATGCCCTGCCATTCGGTGGTTTAATTCGGCAGGTTTATTCAGGAGAATCCCATAGGCTTCAATGTTAAAAATATTCCTGTTTTAATTCAATATCTAATAAACCGTTCATTATAAAATTCTGCAGTAAAGAGTCTCTTTATTTATAGATTTTTTGGGATATTTTAAGCATTTTCTGGATTTTTTTTTTTAAAAAAAGTCCTTTATTTTTTTTAAGTTTACTTATTTTTTCTGTAACAGCCCTTTTTATTATCATTCATTGGATCATATGTAAATTTCAGACATTTTCACTCAGTAGTTTCTTTGCAAACAGCGTTTCACTTTTCACACATTCATGCAAACCGTTTTGCTAATTTATTCACTTCACTCGTCTGTGGTGTCAGCTTTTTCCGGCGGCTGCTCTGCGTGTGATCGGCTCCTGCTCAGGTTTTTCCGGCATTTTCGGCGGGTTAATCCAGGTGTTTTTGCGCGTTTTCGGCGTGCATTCGCCGGCTTTTGTGCTTCGTTTTCGGTGGGTTTGCGGCGACCTTTCCCTGCAATTCAGGGACCCTGTGGTGCTTGCTGAATACTCCGAATAACGAACCGAATTGAAGAGAACGAAAAGTCACCGAACGTGCGGTGACTTTTCGATTCTTTTTGAATTACCCTGAAAGTTTCCGGAGTTCAGGGAAAACCCGCCATAAACCCACCAAACACCCGCCGGAACTGCCATAAAAAAAACACGCCGAACACGTCAGAAAAAGCTGACGAGCCACCAAACACAGAGCAAACCAGTCGCCGGCTAGGTTAAAAAATGTTTGATTCCTTATATGGTATATTGCAACAAGAAAAGGTACAGATGATTCGTGGTAAACCATTATCAAAGGACCTTTCAATAGGTTGGGGCTGATAAAAATAATAATTTTATTATTGGACTATGCCAAACAAAGAACATACAGACAAATGTAAAACAAACATAAATATTGCATTAAAGGTGTATACGAACAGTAGGTGTTATTTTTGTGGACTTAATTAAATAAATGATAACGTTAATAAATATATAAAATGTTTAGATTGGTTGATATATGATAATAATATTCTTGATTATTGGGCTAGTTTAACAAAAATTCTGCCTCACTAATAAGACTTATATTTGTATGGTGAGACCATAAGCTACTAATGTGGTCATGTTCACTATCAGGGTAATTCAAAGAGATTCGAAAAGTCACCGCACATTCAGTGACTTTTCGTTCTCTTCAATTCGGTTCCTTTTGCCGATCCCATTTCGGTGACCCTGCGGTGTATTCAGCAAGCACCACAGGGTCCCCGAATTGCAGAGAAAAGCTGTCGCAAACCCGACGAAAACAAACCGCAAAACCCACCGAATGCACGCCGAAAACCCCAAAAACATCTGGATTAACCTGCCGAAAAACCCGAGCAGGAGCCGATCACCCGCAGCGAAGCAGCTGAGACCGCAGACGAGGCAGTGAATAAATTAGCAAAACAGTTTGTGTGAATGTTTGAAAATGAAACGCCATACACAGGCATTATGCAGGACATACAGATACAAGGTGTTGTTGTAATTGCCATACACAGGCATTATGCAGCACATACAGATACAAGGTGTTGCTGTAATTGCCATACACAGGCATTATGCAGCACATACAGATACAAGGTGTTGCTGTAATTGCCATACACAGGCATTATGCAGCACATACAGATACAAGGTGTTGCTGTAATTGCCATACACAGGCATTATGCAGCACATACAGATACAAGGTGTTGCTGTAATTGCCATACACAGGCATTATGCAGCACATACAGATACAAGGTGTTGCTGTAATTGCCATACACAGGCATTATGCAGCACATACAGATACAAGGTGTTGCTGTAATTGCCATACACAGGCATTATGCAGCACATACAGATACAAGGTGTTGCTGTAATTGCCATACACAGGCATTATGCAGCACATACAGATACAAGGTGTTGCTGTAATTGCCATACACAGGCATTATGCAGCACATACAGATACAAGGTGTTACTGTAATTGCCATACACAGGCATTATGCAGCACATACAGATACAAGGTGTTGCTGTAATTGCCATACACAGGCATTATGCAGCACATACAGATACAAGGTGTTGCTGTAATTGCCATACACAGGCATTATGCAGCACAATTGTAATTGTTTGCAAAGAAACTACTGAGCGAAAATGTCTGAAATTTACATATGAGGTCCAGGAGGGAATGATATCTGACTAAATTACATAGGGAGCGCTAACTGTAGCGTTCTGATGAGTAGGTGTTAACTCTAGCGACTTTATATGCCCCCCCATATTAACTTCCTAACGCTAAACCCGTGAAAAATCGGTGATTGCGCGTGCTTGCGCGAGCTTACTGTACTTTGCGCTCCCCATGTTAAGTATAGGATGCGCAATCAGGAATCAGCGTTAGGATAAGTAATAGCGCTTATTACCGCACCGATGCTCAAACCAAAATTTTAGCGACACCTAAAAGCTGGCGCTAACTCATTCCACTTTTGCAGCGTCATTTAGCACCAACTAAACCCCACCCCCAATAAATCCGATACTCACTTCTCATCCCACATTGAGAACATTGAGAACAATGGCCAGGTCCACCACTTCTCCTGGTCGTTGGTAGCAGAGTGAGACTGGGAACAAATAGTCCCCAGAATCCCTACGTGATCATTCCGTGGTGCTTAGCGATCTTGGAAGGGCGAGATCTCACAGGGCTCGCGGCCCGGCAGCATGGAGTCCTAGGGACTACAGGAGGTGACACTTAGGGCAGTGCAGTATAACTGACGGTAGCGCTGCATTCTGGGGCAAGGTGCTGAGGTAGCGCCTGCCCCGGAATCAAACGAGAAAAAGGGGATGCTAAGTGGAACCTGCAGGCGCAGATTTTCCCCATTGGCCTTCCCATTTTAGCGTTAAGTTTGTAATAAAACCCATCAAGTATAGTCTATATGGTTTTCCACAGGATAAATGCATAGAAACATAGAAACATAGAAACATAGAAACATAGAAAAATGTCGGCAGATAAGAACCTTTGGGCCCATCTAGTCTGCCCAATTACATGGATACTTTACCTGGATTTATCTTTTGTTTAGGATAGTCTTATGCCTATCCCATGCCTGCTTAAATTCAATTACTGTTTTGGCCTCTACCACTTCTACTGGAAGACTGTTCCATGTATCCACCACCCTCTCAGTAAAATAATGCAAAGGAAGCTTGTTTATTTCAAACTAAATGTGTTTGCGTTTGGGCTCCAGGACATAACCCTAAAGTTTTAGCCCCGTGGGCATGATGCCTGAGGTGCTAACACTTTTTAAAACCAATTGGGAATGTGTCTGGATGACGTCTCCCCAGCTGATCCTGCACATTGACCAGAACTGCAGCAACTCCTTTTGGCCAGCAGATGGCAACATAGTTAAAGTAAGGAATGCATTGGGAATATTCCCAAATATTTCTTATTCTACAATTAGTTAAAGCATATTTTCCAAATAATAAACAAATTGCCTCCTTTTCTGGAAAGTCCCTTGGTAAAGAAGGGGAGGTTTCTGAGCCTGATGGAAACCCTTTTTACTCACTGTCCAAAGCCAACTATGTTAACCAGAAACCTGGAATAAATACCGCTATATGTATATATATCATTTGCATACATCCTGAATAAGGTTATACTGCTTTGGGCAATCAGTAAGACTGGTATTATAAATAATTTTTAAGTATCGTTCCTCTGTTTATTCACAAAATGTAATTATTTTTGGTATTTTTGTATCACTTAACCCTTTCGCTGCGGAGCCATTTCACCCCTGCGTGCTGAGCTAATTTTTACCGGTTTCGCTCCTCATGTTTAAAGGCGATTTGAAGACATGTTTTATTATGCAACCCAGACATATTATATTACCGTTCTTTCCGGCAGACTCTGCAGATTCATAATATGTCATTATTATATGTATACCTCATGTCCTGCCTGAATATTATAACAAGAAAATGCAATAAAATTAGAATTTTCAATCATTTACAGCGTGTAAAGTGTTTTTTCTCACATTTTATCATGCGAGCCTTTGCGGTTATATTTTCTATGGGGTGTGCTCGTTAAACAAATTTGAAATGGGGACTCGTTACATTATTTTGGGGGGATTTTTAGCAAACCCCTCCAAAGAAAAAATTGTTAGTGCCGCATCACTGTTCACATTATAATTGAAATGGGATCAATATTGCTGCATTAATAAAACCAAAAAAAGTTTTTTCATTTTTTTATTTATATTTTTTATTTTTCTTTACTTTTAACATGATCATGTTTGATATTATTGGAAAGACCATGCTCTGGCCTTTCCAATGTTACCTAACATTAACCCCTAGCTGCCACGAATCGGAAGATAGGGGGGTCATTGGACCCCCACCGTATCTCCACCAAAGGTGGCAGCTAGGGGTTAACTCCTGAACTGACATCATTCTGTCAATGCGTGATGACACCAGTAGGCAGGGGGAGATCCTGGAAGCTTGGCCGACATCCAAGATGTTGGCCATCTTAGGGAGGGGACCACGATCTGGCGCTTGTTGGTGCCGAATCGCGACCCAGCCCCCAAGGGGTTAAAGGCATCCACCGCTTGGAAGGGCAGTCCGTGCCCTTCAAAGCAATGCCTGCCTTTATTTGGTGCCCTTTACAGATGGGGAGGGAGAGAGGTCCAAAGGAGGGGGGTGCCTCGGAATAGACGTCATCGCGCCCAGCACGGTGACGCTATTCATGTGGCCGGGGTCCCGGAGGCTGGGCTGACATCCAAGATGTCAGCCCGCGCGGGGAGGCCGTAGTGATCAGCCGGAATCCCGGCAGATTGCGGCTGCAATGAGTACATCCTCCGCAGCGAAGGGGTTAATATTCTGCATTTAAAGTGCCCCTGTTTTGCCTAATGCAGTGTTTGTGCTCTTGGATGAGGTGTATAAAGAAGCTTACGATGCCGTTAGGCTTGAGTTCAACATGCAGACTTTTATTAAGCTTAGGCTCACTATGCGTCACGTGACTGCGGCATGCCACAGGGAGAGGGACAGATCTGAGTGGAGAGCCGTCCTGCAGGACAGCCTTCTGCTCAGTCTGCTCGCATGCACCATTGGCTGACGTCTACTCCTAGGGCCAATGTGTATCACTGCGTGACAGCTTCCACTTAGCTCCGCCAATGTAAGGTGAAACATGGAGAGCGAACCTGGCCAGTACACATGCACTTTAACCCTTACAGTCTGTTGGACTTACGAGAAGCATCATAAGCTTTCATTCTCCCGTGCAGATGACACTTCACACATCACGGTTTAGTCCCACCTAGACGTTGATCTTGGGCTTCAACCACAGCGGGTTATTATTATTCTTCTTCTTTATTTATATAGCGCCAGCATATTCTGCAGCGCTGAACAATGGGCACAATAAAAATATGGTTACAATACATTGAGACTGAACAACATTTTGATAAACCAGTACAGGAAGAAACGCGGGCCCTATTCCCATGGGGACTCACAATCTAGAAGGGTTGGGGGTGGAAACAGGAGGAGAGGACTGCAAGGTGAGAGTGATGGACTGCAAGGTGAGAGTGATGGACTGCAAGGTGAGAGTGATGGACTGCAAGGTGAGAGTGATGGACTGCAAGGTGAGAGTGATGGACTGGTTGGGGCAGTGAGGTGTATTAGTGAGTCAGGTGGTAGGCTTGCCTGAATAGAAGTGTCTTAAGGGAGCGTTTGAAGGAAGGGAAACTAGAGGAAAGACTCACAGTACGAGGGTCAGCGTTCCAGAGGATGGGGGTTGAGATCTTAGATGTCAGCCCTCATCCTGGGACTGCAGGAGTAATCGCGCAAGTGCGTCTTTGACATCACGAACTGGGATTCCGCCTGCCTGGCAGAGAAATCCCAGAATAGGAGACGCAGGTGTCCTTCGGACTCCTGTATCTCAGGATCTGTTTGTCCTACAAGGTCAGTCGAGGTAACTGCCCCATTACTTCTCAACTGTACTATTTACCCTCACCTTTGTGTGTCAACCCCAGAGATTGTAATCTCTCTTTTTCCCAACGTTCTCTGTATGTCAAACCTATTTGGTAATTTTAAGTTTGCTTTGTCCTACACATTGTACAGCGCTGTGGAATATGTTGGAGCTTCATAAATACTGGTAATTGTGTAAGAGTTAGATAGGTTAGAGTGGCAAGTCTACAAAGTGGATTGGTGGGATGAAGAAGGCATGGGGTGGAGGAAGACGGCGCTACAGTGGAGAGAGAAGCCTTGGAGAAAGAGATACCCGGTGAGAAAAGTTGGGAAGTGAGGGCAAATAAGTTTCCTTGCCGAGTCCGTACGGAAAAGCCGAAAAACATGAAACAGCGTACCCTGTCCCTGAGATATTCCGGACGCATTTGGAGAAATGTACTTTCTATCCAAAATAGATATAGAGTTTTTCAAGTATCACCCACCATGGTGGTTTGGTCTATTGAATGCTCGCATTATGTCTGCCGTTCCTCTCCAGACCTTTACGCATTAATTACTTGTTTTGTCCAGCTGGCATATTAATGAATCTGATTTACACACCAATGAAAGCTTGCCTTATCCCTCTACGCCGATTCCGACGATAAGAACAAATACGGGATTCGGAGATCGCAGAAAGACCCTAACGCTTTATATCACGGTAATTTACTGGCCTCGCTGGCCTCCCGTACTTATAACGTTTCAATAATCGGAGCTGCCAGCTGGGCTACGGCTGGAAACGCAGACCCCAATATGTTTATTTTATTTGCGTAATAAAGTTGTTTTTATTTATCACGAGGGCCATTTTCTTTTACAAGTTGACATCTGATTGGAGCTGACTGCCGGGACATCCAGAGCCGTCATATCATAAATCTCGTTTTGGCGTTTTCCTTCCCCTACGGGACCCGAGACGCATAAAAATTACATCTTGCTGCAAAATCTGTGTCTGTAAACAATGGCTTATCCAGTATTAAAAAAGTCTTCCAGTAAATCCCCATTGCCAGATACATGGCAGCTACGGTGCGCGCGCTCGGCCAGGATGTATGTGCAGAATTACACAATATTCAATATTTAATGGCTTGCGTTCTTGTAACTCTTACTATCTTATTGAGGATGGTGTTCAGGGAAGATGTCAGGACTTCCTTGGTCGTCTACTGTTAACGACCATATAGACATTTGGTATGTGTCTGAAGGGGCACAGGCGTTCGCCATCTATAACTTATGGGAAAAACTATTGGCTCGGTCTAATTCGGCCGATATCTGAAATCGGGACCTTTTTGGTTCAGAAAATACAGATTTCCGATAAAATTTCGGATCAAATCTCTCGGCTATGCTTCTCAATGGAAATATATCGGCTTTAGCGATTCCATTCTAATTTATCAGAATGTCAATTTCCAAAAAGATTAAAAATGCTGAAAGGTGTTGATAAATGGGTTTTAGATGGGAGATAGAGGGAATAAAACAGAAATCATTTTTTAAACTTCGGATTTTTCTAATAGACTTGTTTAAAGTCACAAATCTGTCACGTACCTACAGGACCCGGCAGCCTCCTCCACGCTGCTCACTTGCCGAGCACCGGATAAAATGCACGCCGGCGCTGATCATGTGACGACCGGAGGGGCGGGCACATTAGGAAAGCGTGCGATCCTGTATATAAACCCTTCAATTAGCCCAGGGCAGCACGCTGTCATGTTCTTACACCCCCCACAGTGCTCCAAGTGTTTCCTATAATATTGATGTGACTTTGTGTATGACCCCTGGCTTTGGCAATCGACTACTCTTGTGTTTTGACCTCTGGCTTTGGAAATCGTCTACTCTGGTGTTTTGACCTCTGGCTTTGGAAATCGACCACTCTGGTGTTTTGACCTCCGGCTTTGGAAATTGACTACTCTGGGGTTTTGACCTCCGGTTCTGCATTATTGTTGATACAGATATCTGACTTCTGGTTTCTAGCCGTACATTTTATTCTTGTCTCTGTTTTATTCTTGTCTCTTATTAAGTCTCTATATACCCACTCTAAGGATCGGAAGATTAGGGTAACTCCACGTACTGGGATCAGTTCATATATCCGTGGGAGTACGTGACAAAATCTGTCAGGGTTATTCAAAGAGAATCGAAAAGTTACCGCACGTTCGGGGACTTTTCATTCTCTTCCATTCGGTGCGATTTGGCGATCCCATTTCGGCGACCCTGCGGTGTATTCAGCAAGCACCACAGGGCTGTCGTAATGCAGGGAAAAGCCGCTGCAAACCCGCTGAACACTCACTGCAAAACACTGCAAGGCTCAACGAAACCCGCAAAAACATCTGGATTAACCCTGCCAAACACGCCGGAGAAACCCGAGCAGCCGTCGATCACAGCACAGAGCAGCCACCGGAAAAACCCGACACCGCAGACGAATGGAGTGAAAAAAAATAAAAAACAGTACGCTTGAATGTTTGAAAAGTGAAACGCTGTTTGCAAAGAAACTACAGAACGAAAATGACTGAAATTTACATATAAAGATCCAATGAATGATAATAAAAAGGGCTGTTACAGAAAAAAGAAAGAACGTTTAAAAAAAACGGAAAAAAAATGTTTGCAAAAAATGCCTAAAAGATCCTAAAAAAATCTATAAATAAAGAGACATTTTACTGCAGAATATTATATTTGACTGCCCTCGACCAGGCAATGAACAGCCACTGTATGTGCAGGCAATTCGCCAACATTTGGCGAACTGCCTGCTCTCTGAATAGCCGAATGGCCAGGAAAGGTAACGGTACGCTGAATTTCACTGTTCGGTTACCTTTCACCAGCAATTCGGATCTCTTTGAATAACCCCTTGTGTTTTCTGTCTGAAAATACGATTTTTCGGATGTTTTATGGGGAATACTGTTTGTCGGACCAGCTGATTTTTACGAATTTCAGGCTCAGGCTGAATTTATTCAACTGGATCAGCCGATATTTAAAAAAAAAAAGAATTATAGTCCGCAGGCTATTTTTTTTTTCTAAAAAGAGAAAGAAAAAAAAAGCCCAATAGAATTAAATTGAGCCTTATTTTTGGTGGTCACCTCTTGTGTCATTAAATCATGTCAAATTATAGGCCCCATTTCTAGGCCATGTTATACAGTATGTATGAACTCTCTGGATGGGCCGGAGGGACTTTTTGGTGAGAAGGCTGATGGTTATTGAACCATTTGGATATTGATGTCTTCTGTTCACCGGTCCTTGGATCTGGATTCCTGAGCCTTTCGTTCTTCATGTTTTGATTTACTTACTGGGCTTCTCTGGTATGACATTCACTCAACTTACTGCCAGGGCTTTCTGGGCTTTGATTTTGATGGATTTAATGTAATCACTGTTATTTGTGTAGATTTATTGAGTTCTAAATGTTTAGGCCTGGGCTTTGTTTTCTTTTGGATTAATAGGCTTTCAGGGTAACTATTTGTTTAGACAACTGGGCTTTTTTGGACATTGTTGTCCTTCTTGTTACTGGTTATTTGGAGTGTTGTGTTTGTTACGATTACTGTCCTTTTGTGACTTGAATTTGTCTCTAAATCCTGGGACTGACCTGGTTAAATTACGCTTTGAGGCAAAAAAAAAAAAAAGATGCAAACCATCAGTGGGACATTCTAGGGTTAAAACGGCAACTCCCCCACTAGTTGTTTTTTTTTAACTTTTGAGTCCTTTAAACTCCCCTTCATTCCAGCACCGGGATCCCTTGGTGCTGCATCAGGTTGACAGCTGCTGTTACTTCCTGTAACAGGGGCGTGCCTAGGTCGGAATTAGGGCTGGACACTCGACGAATGTCCAGCCAATCCAATGGCTCTCTATATGATTACATTGGCTAGTTGGGAATGTCCAACTGATCGAAGGTCCAGGAAGCTGATTGTCAGCTTTTGAGGGGGGGGGGGGAACAATAGGGTCCTCTATTGAGGACATTATTTTCCTGACAACAGAAAAAATTATTTAACCCCTCCCCAACCATACTCTTCAGTTTATGGATGGAAAAAAAATCACAACTATATTTTCCATTAACATTCCTATTCCATACAGTGCTCTATAATGAACACTCCTTTGTGCACCGACGACATAAAAAAGGGAACAATTAAAAAAAAAAATAAGATATCGTAACTTTTCTACCTTCAATCTGCATGTCATAAATGAATCTTTATAAATTAACTCATTAAATTGTCATATTGGAGAGGGTAGGGGCAGTTTATGTTGTTTCTTATGTGTTTTACGCTGTTTATTATGTAACAGGTCTTGGTTTTCAGTCGGATTCTGGGCTCTTGACCGGTTCCAGGACCATAGGTTCCTCAAGCAGAAAATCTGGAGGACTGGTTTGATTCATACTGTGCTCTACCGCCATCTAGAGGAAAATGCACACGTGTGCATTCATGTTTGTAGAGGGAAGCATTTTCTTTTTGTTCTGATTTTTTTTTCTTTCCTATGAGAAAACAGACACTACAGAGCAGGGATCTCAAACTCTGGCCCTCCAGTTGATGATTGCTGGGTGGAGTAGAGGTAACATCACCGCTCTGCATAGAGAGAGCCTGTGGAGTCATGGGTTCGATCCCAGCAAGCAACCTCTCCAGTAAGTGTCCTTGGGCAAGACACCTAACGGTACATACTCGCCACTCAGGACATACTTAAAAACGAGAGAAATCTCAATGTATCCTTCCTGGTAAAATCCTTTCTCAAAATTTTTTTAAAAAAAATTCCCAGATAGATGCAATAGACAGAATAAAGATGTGGGATTCTCTGCCTGTTGAGGTGGTTGGGTCAGAATCTGTACAGACTTTTAAACAAGGACTGGGTGACTTACTGCAAAAATATAATGTTAAGGGTTATAATATTTAACATGTGGATAAAAGCTTCTTGATCCAAGGAGAAATCTGACTCCATCTGGGGTCAAGAAGAATTTTTTTCCCAGTGTGTTGCATATTGGCGAGCGCTTCAGACTGGGCTTTTTTTTTGCTTCTTTTGGATCAAGAGCAGTAGGTGATGCGTGACAGGCTGAACTCAGTTACACAGGCTGAAAAGAAATGCGTCCATTATGTGATTATGGCCAGAGAATCATGGGAGTTGTAGTGCAGAACTATCTGAGGTGTCCGATTTTGACGCCCTTGATATAGAGTTTTTGGTGATGTTCACTCAGATTGTGACATCCTTATTGGACGGCCGAGATTTACAGTAAGAGAAGAACTTAAAACGGCAAACATGTTTTTTTAAATGTAATTTTCAGAATAAAGGTGATATTTTATATACAGATGACATTTATTGGAGGTGTACACATCTTTTTTGGACATTGATCGCATTATTATTGTACTTTTGATTTTTGGGTTAACCTCAGGTTTTCTCTTACTCCTCGATTACATGGTGATGTAAAATTGTACATGTAGTATTGATAGGTTCATGTGAGTGTTTTTTATGGCTTATATGTGAATAGAACTTTGATTGCATGTTGTATCTTCAGAAAGCTGCGTTCATGGTTAATCTGGAAGGGGTCAGCTGTAAATACACAGTTGGATGTACATACCCTCAAATTAACCCTTTTGCTGCTGAGGCATTTCCCGCCTCTGTGCTGAGGTCATTTTTACCGGTTTTGCTCATCATGTTTAAACGTGTTTTGAAGGCTTATTTTAGTATATTACCCAGACATATTATATATCGTTCTTTCCGTCAGACTCGGTAGATTCATAATATGTCATTATTATATGTATACGTTATGTCATGTCTGTATATTATAACAAAAAATGCAATAAAATATGTATTTAATAATTTACAACGTGTAAAGTGTTTTTTTTCACATTTTAACAATTGCGGTTATATTTTGTATGGGGTGCGCTTGTTAAAAAAATTAGAGATGGGGTCTCGTTACATTTTTTTTGGGGAAAATTATGCGATTTTTTAACAATCGCACCGCATACAAAAATCGTTAGTGCAGCATCATTGTTCACATTATAAATGAAATGGGAACAATATTGCTGCATTAACAAACCAAAAAACAGAAAAAAAGTGTTTATTTTTTTTTTCTAATTTTTTTTTTAATATTTTTTTATTTTTATTTTTCATTTATTTTTTTTTTGACAAAATTTTTCACAGTAGTGTTTTGTATAGTTGCAACGGCCATGCTCTGGCCGATCCAACCATACCAAACTTTAACCCCTAGCTGCCACGGATCGGGAGATAGGGAGTTCCAATGAACTCCCTATCTCCACTGTTGGTGGCAGTTAGGGGTTAAGTCCAGGACTGGCGTCATCGTGCTATGCACGATGACGCCAGTCCTCAGGGGGAGTTCCCGGAGGCTTGGCCGACATACAAGATGTCGGCCAGCTCCGGAAAGGATCGCGAATCGGCGCTTTTCAGCGCCGATTCGCGATCCAGCTCCCCAGGGGTTAATGCCAGGTACCATTTGGAAGGGCAGGCTGTGCCCTTCCAAATGGTGCCTGGGTTAACCCCCGCAACGCCGCCGATCGGGAGGGAGAGAGGTCCGAAGGACCTACCCCCTCCCTTTCAGGCGCCTCCTCCGCACATGCGGGGGGGGGCGCCTGAATTAGGTGTCATCGCGCTGCCGCGATGACACCTAATTCCGGCGGCGGCGGTTCCGGATGCCGGGCTGACATCGAGGATGTCAGCCCGCACCGGAGGGGCCAGCGATCGGCCGGAACCCGGCCGAACGCTGACCCCAATGGGAGGACGCGCTCAGCGCGTCCTCCGCATACCAGCGGTAATGCGGAGGACGCGCTGAGCGCGTCCTCCGCATTGAAGTGGTTAAAGCTGACAGTCTGCAGTTAAAGCACATTGTGTTTGTTTCATTCCAACTCCATTGTGGTGGTGTATAGAGCCAAAGATGTTAGAATTGTGTCGATGTCCCAATATTTCTGGACCTGACTGTATATCACAATATATACATACATAGTCAGATGGATGGATGGATAGATAAATACAGAGTCAGATAGATACATAGACAGATGGATGGATGGACAGATACATAGAAGGATGGATGGACAGATAGATATATAGAAAGATGCATAGACAGATACAGAGATATAGAGATAGATAGATACAATTAGACAGATGCAGATAGTTATAAATAGATACCGAAGTAGGTAGATGAAGAGAAAGATACATAGATGGATAGACAGAGTGAAAGATAGAGCTAGATATGGGTAGATAAAAATAGACAGATACAGAGACAGATATAGACAGATACTGTGATCGATAGATAGACAGAGATATAGGTAGAGAGAGATCTGAAGATAGATATATGGATAGATAGAGGGATACAGAGAAAGACAAATACAGAGGTAGATAGCTATAGATAGAGAGATACAGAGACAGATAATGATGGATAGAGAGACAGAGATGGATGGATGGAGAGATACAGTCATGGCCGAAATTGTTGGCACCCCAGACATTTTTCCAGAAAATCAAGTATTTCTCACAGAAAAGTATTGCAGTAACACATGTTTTGCTATACACATGTTTATTCCCTTTGTGTGTATTAGAACAAAACAAAAAAAGGGAGGAAAAAAAGCAAATTGGACATAATGTCACACAAAACTCCAAAAATGGCACCCTTAACTTAATATTTGGTTGCACACTCTTTGGAAAAAATAACTGAAATCAGTCGCTTCCTATAACCATCAACAAGCTTCTTACACCTCTCACCCAGAATTTTGGACCACTCTTCCTTTGCAAACTGCTCCAGGTCTCTCTTATTGGAAGGGCTCCTTTTCCCAACAGCAATTTTAAGATCTCTCCACAGGTGTTCAATGGGATTTAGATCTGGACTCATTGCTGGCCACTTCAGAACTTTCCAGCGCTTTGTTGCCATCCATTTCTGGGTGCATTTTGACGTATGTTTGGGGTCATTGTCCTGCTGGAAGACCCAAGATCTCGGACGCAAACCCAGCTTTTTGACACTGGGCTCTACAGTGCGACCCAAAATCCTTTGGTAATCCTCAGATTTCATGATGCCTTGCACATATTCAAGGCACCCAGTGCCAGAGGCAGCAAAACAACCCCAAAACATCATTGAACCTCCACCATATTTCACTGTAGGTACTGTGTTCTTTTCTTTGTAGGCCTCATTCCGTTTTCGGTAAACAGTAGAATGATGTGCTTTACCAAAAAGCTCTATCTTGGTCTCATCCGTCCACAAGACATTTTCCCAGAAGGATTTTGGCTTACTCAAGTACATTTTGGCAAACTGTAGCCTTTCTTTTTTATGTCTCTGTGTCAGCAGTGGGGTCCTCCTGGGTCTCCTGCCATAGCGTTTCATTTCATTTAAATGTCGACAGATAGTTCGCGCTGACACTGATGCTACCTGAGCCTGCAGGACAGCTTGAATTTCTTTGGAACTTGTTTGGGGCTGCTTATCCACCATCCGGACTATCCTTCGTTGCAACCTTTCATCAATTTTTCTCTTCCGTCCACGCCCAGAGAAATTAGCTACAGTGCCATGGGTTGCAAATTTATTGATAATGTTGCGCACTGTGGACAAAGGCAAATCTAGATCTCTGGAGATGGACTTGTAACCTTGAGATTGTTGATATTTTTCCACAATTTTGGTTCTCAAGTCCTCAGACTGTTCTCTTCTCCTCTTTCTGTTGTTCATGCTTAGTGTGGCACACACAGACACACAATGTAAAGACTAAGTGAACTTCTCTCCTTTTTATCTGCTTTCAGGTGTGATTTTTATATTGCCCACACCTGTTACTTGCCCCAGGTGAATTAACAGGAGCATCACATGCTTGAAACAATCTTATTTATCCACAATTTTGAAAGGGTGCCAAGAATTTTGTCCAGCCCATTTTAGGAGTTTTGTGTGACATAATGTCCAATTTGCTTTTTTTTCCTCCTTTTTTTGTTTTGTTCCAATACACACAAAGGGAATAAACGTGTATAGCAAAACATGTGTTGCTGCAATACTTTTCTGTAAGAAATACTTGATTTTCTGGAAAAATGTCTGGGGTGCCAACAATTTCAGCAATGACTGTAGATACACAAACACAATCTATTTATTTTTTGTGGAGCACATGCATCATATGTAACAGTATCAAAATTTGGACCCGCACCTCATAGTGACACTTAAGGTATGATGGTGAGATTTGCATCCAACCTTCCGATTTACAGTAAGTGATGTGTATTTTTACCTAAAGTAATGACACAGGTGTATCAGCGCTTTCCTCCGGTTACTGTCTTGGAAAATATCCGAGGGTAAACCACGTACTTAAAGAGATTAGAACAAGATGACATTTAAGAAACGAGAAGAAAAGTTGGAAAAAAAAAAAAGTTCCAAGAATTTAGCGAATTGCCGTTTATAGAAACTAATTCAACGTAAGCCCATTATAGGTTAGTGGTGCGTGCGTTCCAGCGCGCCCCTTCCTGCTCTCGCAAGCTTTAATTAATACCTGCAATTGCATACTAAGCAGCCCTTTACTTACAGCCAGGTACTGTGTAACGCCAGGAGAAAAAAAAGGGAAAAAAATAAACGTTGCTCTCGGGGGGTAATTTGTTTTAGAAGAAAAGGCACAAAGGGATATTCTGCACCGACAGATATTTTTAATAGCGAGAAAACATCTTATTTCTTGGAATGCATAAAATACTCCAGAATTACATGAAGTCAAAATGGGGCTCTCGGAGAGTGAGTAATTTAGCGAACTCTCTCTCCTAGAACACAAATTTATTTCATAGAGCTAAATGGCTCAATAAGTGTACTCAGCCATATATTACCACACTGCTACCAAATAATAAACACAGTTGGATTCTAAAGGACCTAAAGGGGTGTCTGACTGTGCCTATTCTGCGCCGCTCTCGCACTAATTACCAAGGATTCCGCTTTAATTCACGAGTTTATGTTCTTACTTATTTCATCAGAGATGTTGACGCTGGAATACCTCGCAGCGGATCTGTCCCTCGCGCATTGCTGTTACTTTGTATTAATTTCTATCATTGTCGCCCTCAAACTATAAACATTCTGGACACGTGTTCAGGACCCACGCCCAATGTGTTTACTATATCTTTTTCTTATTATTCTTCTTCTAATTCTATTTTTCAGGCTTGGGGTCCTTGGTCTCTTTCTACAAGCTATAAACAAAGCGATTGATTTCGATCGTGGGTTTATTTATATAGCTTGAATAAATGAAGAAAGCCTCCTCCTTCTCACTGCTGTTCAAGCTTGAACTTGGGCAAACCGGGCAAATAACCAGTGGGCGCAGTTGCCATGGGCTGTAGAAGAGTGGAGAAAAAAAGGATCTGCCCAGCTGCCAAAATACGTAGAATAGAATAGAATAGTATAATGGGGACAAGTCTTGTCATGTAGAAGATTACCGGAAGCTGTAGTGCTTCAGAGTCTCTGTATGTATGAGAATGCTATATCTCAGGCAAATACATGTAGTTTCAGTGCATCCCAAAGTACTAAAGCCCTGGGAACACCCTTAACTTCTTAGTGACCGGACTGTTTTACCATTGTATGTCTGAAAGTGCACGTTGCTGTTTTTACATTTCTGCGCTGTTTGTGCTTAGCTCTAATTTTCCTCTTACTCATCTACTGTACACACACACTTTATATACTGGTTTTGTCACCATTAAATGGACTTCCTAAACATGCAATTATTTTTAACATATCGTATCGTACCTTAGAAATTTTGAATGATTATTTTTCTTCAGTATTTATCAAAGAGAAACCTATAACAGGAGACATGCAATTCATTGATAAAAACTTACTAATAAAAAGTTACTGGTTGACTCAGGACAAGGTTTTGCAGCAATTAAACAATGTGAATGTGAATAAATCCCCAGGGCAGGATGGAATTCACCCGTGAGTACTGAGGGAGCTATGTGTTGAAATATGTAAACCTCTGTTCTTAATATTTTAAGATTCTTTTTTTCAGGCAACGTACCAGAGGATTGGAGAAAAGCTGACATGGTCCCTATATTTAAGAAAGGTTTAAAATGTCTGCCTGGGAATTATAGACCTGTGAGCTTAACATCTGTAGCTGGCAAAGTATTTGAGGGGTTACTAAGGGATAATATTCAGGAATTTATTGGGAGGTATAATGTAATTAGCAAAAATCAGCATGGTTTTATGAAATACAGTGCTGTGGCAATTGAGTTTTAATGTGGATAAGTGCAAGATAATGCACCTGGGACGTAAAAACCCAAGGGCTGAATATAGAATATTTGATACAGTCCTAACCTCAACATCTGAGGGTTGGGATTTAGGGGTCATTATTTCAGAGGATCTAAGGGTAAGTAGTCAATGTAATAGAGCAGCAGGAAATGCTAGCAGAATGCTTGGTTGTGTAGGGAGAGGTATTAGCAGTAGGAAAAGGGAAGTGCTCATGCCACTGTACAGAGCACTGGTGAGACCTCACTTGGAGTACTGTGTGCAGTACTGGAGACCGTATCTCCAGAAGGATATAGACATCTTAGAGAGAGTTCAGAGAAGGGCTACTAAAATGGTGTACGGCTTGAAGGAGAAAAGTTACCAGGAAAGGCTTAATGATCTTAACATGTACAGCTTGGAAAAAAGACGAGACAGAGGAGATATGATAGAAACATTTAAATACGTAAAGGGAATCCACAAGGTAGAGGAAGGGAGTATATTTAAACGTAAACAAAGTAGCAAAACAACAGGACATAGTCTTAGATTAGAGGGGCAAAGGTTTAAAAGTAACATCAGGAAGCATTATTTTACTGAGAGGGTGGTGGATACATGGAACAGTCTTCCAGTTGAAGTGGTAGAGGCCAAAACAGTGATTGAATTTAAGCAAGCATGGGATAGGCATAAGGCTATCCTAAACAAAAGATAAATCCAGGTTAAGTATCCATGTAATTGGGCAGACTAGATGGGCTGAAAGGTTCTTATCTGCTGACATTTTTCTATGTTTCTATGTCAGACTAACCTAATTACGTTCTATGAGGAATTAAGTAGAAATATAGATCAGGGGGTCACAGTGGATGTGATTTACTTAGTTCCACACTAGGTTACTATTTAAATTTAGGAAAAAATGGTCTAGGTGAAAATACTTGTTTTTGGATTGAAAACTGGCTAAAAGATAGGGGACAGACAGTGGTCATAAATGGTAAATTTTCAAGATGGAAATCAGTTATAAGTGGTGTCCCTCAGGGGTCTGTTATAGGACCAATACTATTCAATTTATTTATAAATGACCTTGAGATAGGCATTGAAAGTCATGTATCAGTGTTTGCAGATGACATAAAACTAGGAAAATAATACAATGTGAGCAGGATGTTACTTCGCTGCAGAGGGATTTAGATAGATTGGGGGACTGGGCACTTAAATGGCAGATGAAATTTAATGTAGATAAATGCAAAGTTATATACTTTGGAGTGAAGAACACGCAAGCAACTTATACTCTAAATGGTACGGAATTAGGGAAATCCAAGCAGGAGAAGGATTTGGGAATAATCATAGACTACAAACTAAGTAACACTGCGCAATGTCAAACAGCAGCCGCCAAGGCCAGCAAGGTATTGGCATGCATTAAAAGGGGAATTCACTCTCGGGATGAAAACAGAATTTTGCCTCTGTATAAATCAATGGTAAGACCGCACCTTGAATATGCTGTGCAATTTTGGGCACCTGTCTTAAGAAAGGATATTATAGCGCTAGAAAAAGTGCAGAGCTGACTAAATGAATAAGGGGAATGGAAGGTTTAAGTTATGAGGAAAGACTAACAATTTTAAACCTGTTTAGTTTAGAGAAACGGTGCCTTAGAGAGGGTCTGATAACCTTATATAAATATATACGAGGCCTTAGAGGAGATCTGTTAACTTTATATAAATATATAAGGGGCCTTAGAGGGGATCTGATAACCTTATATAAATATGTATGGGGCCATTATAAACCATTGTCTGGAAACCTATTCATTAACAGGACTATACACAGGACACGAGGTCACCCATTTAGACTTGACGAAAGGAAATTCAGCCTAAGGCATAGGAAGGGTTATTTTACAGTGAGAACAATAAAGCTGTGGAATTCTCTGCCTGTTGAGGTGGATGGGTCAGAGACTGTACAGACTTTTAACAAAGACTGGATGACTTCCTGCAGACACAGAATATTAAGGGTCATAATATTTAATATGTGGGTAAAAGCTTCTTGATCCAAGGAGAAATCTGACGCCATCTGGGGTCAAGAAGGAATTTTCCCCTAGTGTGTTGCATATTGGTGAGCGCTTCAGACTGGGTTTTTTGCCTTCTTTTGGATCAACAGCAGTAGGTGATGTGTGAAAGACTGAACCTGATGGACGCATGTCTTTTTTCAGCTTATGTAACTATCAGGGTTATCCAAAGAGATTGAAAAGTCACCGCACGTTCGGTGACTTTTCGTTCTCTTCAATTCGATTCCTTTTGCCGATCCCATTTTGGTGACCCTGCGGTGTATTCAGCAAACACCACAGGGTCCCCGAATTGCAGGGAAAAGCTGCCGCAAACCCGACGAAAACTACCAGCAAAACCCACCGAATGCACGCCGAAAACCCACAAAAACATCTGGATTAACCTGACGAAAACCATGGAAAAAGCAAGAGCAGGAGCCGATCGCACGCAGCCGAAGCAGCCGAAGCAGCTGAGATGCAGACGAGGGAGGTGAATAAATTTACAAAACCGTTTGTATGAATCTGTGAAGATGAAACGCTGTTTGCAAAGAAACTACTGAGCGAAAATGTCTGAAATTTACACAGGAGGTCCAGGGAATGATAATAAAAAGGGCTGTTACAGAAAAAAGAAGTAAACTTAAAAAAAAAAAAAAATCGGAAAAATGCTTAAAGTATCCGAAAAAATCTATAAATAAAGAGACTTTTTGCTGCAGAATTTTATAATGAACGGTTTATTAGATATTGAATTAAAACGGGAATATTTTTAACATTGAAGTCTATGGGATTCTCCTGAATTAACTTGCCGAATTAAACCACCGAATGGCAGGGCATTAGGGGAACCTTTCACTGCTGGTTTGTGTTCTCTGAATAGCCGAAGCAGTGCTTTTTCATGGGGATTTCACTGCCCTTGAACAGGCACCGAACAGGCACCGTATGTGCAGGCAATTCGCCAGGATTTGGCAAATTGCCTGCTCTCTGGATAGCCGAATGGCCAGGAAAGGTAACCGAACCCTGATTTTCAGCGTTCGGTTACCTTTCTCAAGCAATTCGGATCTCTTTGGATAACCCTGTATGTATCATTTAATATAAACAAATCATGAAATCTCTTACGCATCTACAACCAACAAAAAAAGACTCTGGTTAGCTAAATAGTTTCTAGATTTTGTCCCGAGCTTAGAAATAGCCAACAAAACTGAGTTTTTTTTTGTTTCAATGGCCATTGCAACGTAAACTCACTCGCCACTTCACGGCACCTCTTTACAGAGTGAGTACCTAACAATTGTAACCAAAAGGCCGCTCTACTGAGCAGCTCCTAGCCCCTCCTGCTGCTTTTCAGCTAAGGAGAGGCAGAGATGGTGGGTTTTATTTATACACGCACCAAACACTTCCCATTTGGGATTAAAAAGAAAAACATGGAAAGAGGAACAGCTGCAGAACGACGGACTGGTGTTACAAGCATGATATACATAAATACAGAAAAAAAGCCCACTTACGCCGCTGGTTCTACTGGTCGGAGGCCCGCCCCCGTGTGTGAGTAACACACCTTATACAGTTGTCACCGACTCTCATGTACTCATCAACTCGCCATACCACACCCTTCCCCACCCTTCTCACGTTCAAAGTATGTTTACAACTTGTATAACCCACATTTTTTGTTAACTTCTTTATATTGTATACTACTACAGGTACGCACACTAATGGACTCAAAGCCACACTTACGCGAATTATGCTGATATTGTTTAATGTCGCTCAAATCTAACTCGGCAAATATGCTATAATTACCTGTTCTGGAGCAACTTTTCTTGCATTATTATATGTACCTTGTGAAACTATATGAAACAATTAAAAATTTATTACAATAGAAAAAAAAAATACAGAAAAAATGGCGTTGTGCCCATACTCACCGAAGCGGCAGCAACTGCCAGGAGTAACAACCCAGTTAATGTATAAAACATAACAAGGAAAAAAGGTGTCATCTGCGCTCGTTTCTATGTGTTCCATGTACAACAAAACTGAGGTTTTTGTTTCTTTCAATGGCCATTGCAACGTAAGCTCACTCGCCACTTCACGGCACCTCTTTACAGAGTGAGTACCTAACAATTGTAACCAAAAGGCCGCTCTACTGAGCAGCTCCAAGCCCCTCCAGCTGCTTTTCAGCCAAGGAGAGGCAAAGATGGTGGGCTTTATTTATACACGCACCAAACACTTACCATTTGGGATTAAAAACAAAAACATGGAAAGAGGAACAGCTGCAGAACGACGGACTGGTGTTACAAGCATGATATACAAAAATACAGAAAAAATGGCGTCGCGCCCATACTCACCGGAGCGGCAGCAACTGCCAGGAGTATCAGCCCAGTTAATGTATAAAACATAACAAGGAAAAAAGGTGTCATCTGCGCTCGTTTCTATGTGTTCCATGTACAACAAAACTGAGGTTTTTGTTTGTTTCAATGCTGACAGCCTTTTTCCCAATTATTTATTTATTTATTTATTTTGGGGTGATTTTATTCACCGTTTCTCGCTCGCTGTGCGTTACTCCTCCTCTTTGGCTCAGGGACTCCCAAATCTGTAACTCCCTAAAGCTTTTCTGTGCAATTTGTGCTCCTACGGTACTTGTGTAGAGTAGGAACCACAAATTGCGCAGTGCTACGAGACTTGCACGCTTTCCGTACGCAGAAACAATCCATCAGATGCATCACGGAGAAAGCTGCTTTTGACCCAACGACCCAGTAATCATGTTTGGATTCAGACACTGTGGAATCTGCCTCCCCCTCTCTTTCCCTTAAGTAAATGAGTTATCGCAGGGACATTGTTCACTTTATAAGTAAAACCTAACAATGGCACTGCGTTAGAACAAAAAGAAAACAAAAAATGCAAATGTTGTATTTTTTCCCCCTTTTTTATTTTTACACATTAGGCTAGGGTCAGACTAACGCTTTTTTTGCGTTGTCCTTAAAAAAGTGCGTTCGAACGAATGGACGCATTTTTTCACGGAATACGCAATAGCGGTCATACGATGCGCCTTTTCGTCCGTGATTTTGTACGGATCATCAATAAAACACTTTGTGTCTGGACGTTATGTTGGCCGGACATTAGCAGCGTCTGACGTCTCCCAATCACGCACACACGCCGCTAGCGGACGCAGCGCACTCTGTACGTCCGTACTAGCGGTTTGACGTTCTAGAAAAAATGCGTTCGTTTGCCACTTGCGTTGTGCGGACGAACTTTCGTGCGGCCGTACTTCGTGTGTTCCCTGGCATTGGACGTCATTTGCTGCTAGCACGGCCGTGATTTTGTGAGGTTAAACGCACGTTAAAAATGCTTTCGTCTGACCTTAGACTTACACAATCATGTTTGGTAGCAATGGTAGGACCCTGATCTGTTAAATTACACCTCAAATGACCCTGGGGGGGGCCTATACCATGGAGAAACGGGGATCCAAAAGACTCCTGCCTGTCCATGCAGTTGTGCTACAGCTTGCGTTTATGCTGAAGCATTGCTTAATAAATGCATTGCATCACCACCTCCACACCTGCTCCCGGCATGGGAAATGAAAGGTGAGTTGTACCAGTGGCATTGTTTACTTTAGAGTTGAAAAGTAGCCAATGCTGCTGTATTAGAGCGAACAAAAAAAATGAAAATTTTACTTTTTTCATTCGTTTTAAATTTTAGTTAATATATATGGTCATTTTTATTATCATTGAAAAGTTCACACTCTGGCCTTTCCAATGATTCCTCACCCAATTCGGATCTCTTTGGATAACCCTGTATGTATCATTTAATATAAACAAATTATGAAATCTCTTACGCATCTACAACCAACAAAAAAAGACTCTGGTTAGCTAAATAGTTTCTAGATTTTGTCCCGAGCTTAGAAATAGCCAGCAAAACTGAGGTTTTTGTTTGTTTCAATGGCCATTGCAACGTAAGCTCACTCGTCACTTCACGGCACCTCTTTACAGAGTGAGTACCTAACAATTGTAACCAAAAGGCCGCTCTACTGAGCAGCTCCAAGCCCCTCCTGCTGCTTTTCAGCCAAGGAGAGGCAGAGATGGTGGGTTTTATTTATACACGCACCAAACACTTCCAATTTGGGATTAAAAACAAAAACATGGAAAGAGGAACAGCGGCAGAACGACGGACTGGTGTTACAAGCATGATATACATAAATACAGAAAAAAGCCCACTTACGCCGCTGGTTCTACTGGTCGGAGGCCCGCCCCCGTGTGTGAGTGTAACACCTTATACAGTTGTCACCGACTCTCATGTACTCATAAACTCGCCATACCACACCCTTCCCCACCCTTCTCACGTTCAAAGTATGTTTACTACTTGTATAACCCACATTTTTTGTTAACTTCTTTATATTGTATACTACTACAGGTATGCACACTAATGGACTCAAAGCCACACTTACGCGAATTATGCTGATATTGTTTAATGTCGCTCAAATCTAACTCGGCAAATATGCTATAATTACCTGTTCTGGAGCAACTTTTCTTGCATTATTATATGTACCTTGTGAAACTATATGAAACAATAAAAATTTATTACAATAATAAAAAATAAAAAAATACAGAAAAAATGGCGTCGCGCCCATACTCACCGAAGTGGCAGCAACTGCCAGGAGTAACAACCCAGTTAATGTATAAAACATAACAAGGAAAAAAGGTGTCATCTGCGCTCGTTTCTATGTGTTCCATGTACAACAAAACTGAGGTTTTTGTTTGTTACAATGGCCATTGCAACGTAAGCTCACTCGCCACTTCATATATATTACAAGTATATCATGCTTGTAACTAGACATGTGCATTCGTTTTAGTACTAAAACGATTTAGTACGAATTTTGGGATAATTTAGTTTTAGTATGACTCAAGAGAAACGAAACTGCTCAGTACAAAAAACGAAAGAAACTAAAATAAAATGCACTGCATTTTAGTTTCAGTCCTTTTTGTGATATTACATTGATGAGTGAAGGAGACCAGCAATGAAGAGCGCAACATCCGAAGTTCTGCACCCTCCACATGCCAATGCAGTAGGATGTTCTATACAGATAGGGGCATTAATTAATGCAGGAGGATGTTCTATACATTATACAGAGAGGGGTATTAATGCAGGAGGATGTTATATACATTATAAAGAGAAAGGTATAAATTGTTCTATATATTATACAGAGAGGGGTATTAATTAATGCAGGTGGATGTTGTATACATTATACAGACAGGGGTATAATTAATGTAGGAGGATGTTCTAAACATTATACAGAGAGGATCCTTTTTTTCAGCCCTTTAAATCCTGTGGCTGTGAGCGCTGAGATCGGCTGCTTGTTACATTATCTCTCAGTACAATGTATCAGGCTCAGTTGTTACAGTAACTGACTGTAACAGCGCTCAGAGTTTCAGTAAAACAAGGAAATAATATTGTTCTAACCTCTTATACATAAAAATATTATTTACTAGCTTTACTGAAACTCTGAGCGCTGTGATGAGCAGCGAACAGTCAGTAACTGTAACAGCTTTGCCTGACACGGGGCAGTATTACAATGTTGGTGCTAACTTAACCAGAGCTGTTGTAAACTGAAAACCTCCATAGGCTCTAATGGCTCTGGGAAGTTTACAACAGCTCTGGTTATGTTGGCACCAACTATGTAATATGGCCCACATTGTGCTGAGTGAGAGATACTGTAACAAGCAGCGATCTCAGCCCTCTGAGGAGCCACTACAATAGTAATTGTATCCATTGGTTTTCGGATGAATGAAATTAGTTTTCATACTAAAGAACTGAAAACGAATTTCTTTAGTAACTAAATAAATTGCATTTTAGGAATAATCCATTAGTTCAAAATGAAATTTTGTGCTGTGCACATGTCTACTTGTAACACCAGTCCGTCGTTCTGCAGCTGTTCCTCTTTCCATGTTTTTGTTTTTAATCCCAAATGGGAAGTGTTTGGTGCGTGTGTAAATAAAACCCACCATCTCTGCCTCTCCTTGGCTGAAAAGCAGCAGGAGGGGCTTGGAGCTGTTCAGTAGAGCGGCCTTTTGGTTACAATTGTTAGGTACTCACTCTGTAAAGAGGTGCCGTGAAGTGGCGAGTGAGTTTACGTTGCAATGGCCATTGAAACAAACAAAAACCTCAGTTTTGTTGTACATGGAACACATAGAAACGAGCGCAGATGACACCTTTTTTCCTTGTTATGTTTTATACATTAACTGGGCTGTTACTCCTGGCTGTTGCTGCCGCTCCGGTGAGTATGGGCACGACACCATTTTTTCTGTATTTATGTATATCATGCTTGTAACACCAGTCCGTTGTTCTGCAGCTGTTCCTCTTTCCATGTTTTTGTTTTTAATCCCAAATGGGAAGTGTTTGGTGCGTGTATAAATAAAACCCACCATCTCTGCCTCTCCTTGGCTGAAAAGCAGCAGGAGGGGCTTGGAGCTGCTCAGTAGAGCGGCCTTTTGGTTACAATTGTTAGATACTCACTCTGTAAAGAGGTGCCGTGAAGTGGCGAGTGAGTTTACGTTGCAATGGCCATTGAAACAAACAAAAACCTCAGTTTTGTTGTACATGGAACACATACAGGGTTATTCACAGAGCGTGAAAAGCTGGAGAATTACTGGAGAATGACTGGAGAATGAAAAATTCTAGGTCAAAATAGCCGATTTGGAAAGTGAGATGAAAGGGAGAATTTTTCTGGTTTGGCTATTTCGATCTAGAATTTTTCATTCTCCAGTCATTCTCCTGCTTTTCACGCTCTCTGAATAACCCTGATAGAAACGAGCGCAGATGACACCTTTTTTCCTTGTTATGTTTTATACATTAACTGGGCTGTTACTCCTGGCAGTTGCTTCCGCTCCGGTGAGTATGGGCGTGACGCCATTATTATTATTATTATTATTCTTTATTTATAAAGCGCCAGCATATTCCGCAGCGCTGTACAATAAGCACAGTATAGACAGGGTTACAATACATTGAACAACATTTGACAAACAGTACAGGAGGAGATGAGGGCCCTATTCCCGTAGGAACTCACAATCTGGGAGGGTTGGGGTTGGAAACAGGAGGAGAGGACTGTAAGGTGAGAGTGATTGATGGTTGCGTCAGTGAGTTGGGTGGTAGGCTTCCCTAAATAGGAATGTTTTAAGGGAGCGTTTGAAGGAAGAGAAGTTAGGGGAAAGTCTGACAGTACGAGGGAGAGCGTTCCAGAGAGTGGGGGCTGCGCGTGAGAAATCCTGCAGTCTATCATGGGAAGAGGTGATGCGGGGAGAAGCTAGGCGCAGGTCACTGTTTGACCTTAGGGAGCGGGCTGGGGTGTATTTGGTGATTAGTGAGGACAGGTAGTGGGGAGCTGAGTTAGTGAGGCTTTTGTAGGTAAGGATAAGGATTTTGAACTTAATTCTGCAGTGGATGGGGAGCCAGTGAAGGGACTCGCAGAGGGGAGCGGCAGAGACAGAGCGGCGGGTGAGGTGAATTAGCCTGGCGGAGGCGTTCAGGATGGATTGTAGGGGGGAGAGGTGGGACAGAGGGAGGCCAGATAAAAGATTATTGCAATAGTCGAGTCGGGAGATTACCAGGGCGTGTATGAGTTGTTTTGTGGCGACAGCGGTAAGAAATGGCCGAATTCTGTAAATATTACGCAGTTGGTATCGGCAGGAGGAGGAAAGAGACTTGATGTGGGGGATGAAGGAAAGAGCAGAGTCAAGTGTAACTCCAAGACAGCGAACTTGGTTTGATGGGGAGATGGTGATACCCTCCACCGTGATCGAGAAGTCAGGAGGTGGGGCGGCATTAGAGGGAGGAATAAGTAGGAGCTCAGTCTTTGACATGTTGATCTTTAGGTGGTGGGAGGCCATCCAGGAGGAGATGCCAGATAAACAGTCACTGACTTTGGAAAGGACAGGGGGAGAGAGATCAGGGGTAGAGAGGTAGATCTGAGTGTCATCAGCGTAGAGGTGGTAATTAAAGCCAAAGCTGTTGATGATTTTGCCCAGGGAGGAGGTGTAGATGGAAAAGAGCAGAGGACCAAGGACAGAGCCTTGAGGTACACCAACAGATAGAGGCAATGAGGAGGAGGAGTTACCAGCAAAGGACACACAGAAGGACCTGTTGGATAAATAGGAGTCAATCCAAGCAAGTGCAGTGTCACCGAGACCCAGAGAGTTGAGGGTCAGTAGAAGGAGGGGGTGGTCAACAGTGTCAAAAGCAGCCGAGAGGTCAAGCAGGATTTAGAAATTGCCAACGTTTGCTTTTTTTGCAGCTTTTATGATAAAAAGTGTAATTAGCTAAATTTGACTGTTTTGTGCTCATCATGTTTAAAATGCAAAACCATGTAAAAATTGGGTATTTCTAAACTCAGGACAAAATTTCAAAACTATTTAGCTGGGGTCTTTTTTTGGGGTCAAAGTTCAAAAAAGTTATTTTTCATAAATAGTTTTATAGTAATTTATAAGATATGATGGAAATAATGGTATCTTTAGAAAGTCCATTTAATTGCGAGAAAAACTGTATATAATATGTGTGGGTTCTATAAGCGAGTAAGAGGAAAATTAAAGCTAAAAAAACAGCGCAGAAACGTAAAAACAGCAGTGCGTACAAAACAGTCTGGTCACTATGGGGTTAAAGGGATACGTTATTGAAAATAGAGTTTCCCTTTTTTGCCCTTAAATAATTGGGCAGATGCTGCTGACAGCCTTTTTCCCAATTATTTATTTATTTATTTATTTTGGGGTGATTTTATTCACCGTTTCTCGCTCGCTGTGCGTTACTCCTCCTCTTTGGCTCAGGGACTCCCAAATCTGTAACTCCCTAAAGATTTTATGTGCAATTTGTGCTCCTACGGTACTTGTGTAGAGTAGGAACCACAAATTGCGCAGTGCTACGAGACTTGCACGCTTTCCGTACGCAGAAACAATCCATCAGATGCATCACGGAGAAAGCTGCTTTTGACCCAACGACCCAGTAATCATGTTTGGATTCAGACACTGTGGAATCTGCCTCCCCCTCTCTTTCCCTTAAGTAAATGAGTTATCGCAGTGACATTGTTCACTTTATATGTAAAACCTAACAATGGCACTGCCTTAGAACAAAAAGAAAACAAAAAATGCAAATGTTGTATTTTTTCCCCCTTTTTTTTATTTTTACACATTACACAATCATGTTTGGTAGCAATGGTAGGACCCTGATCTGTTAAATTACACCTCAAATGACCCTGGGGGGGGCCTATACCATGGAGAAACGGGGATCCAAAAGACTCCTGCCTGTCCATGCAGTTGTGCTACAGCTTGCGTATATGCTGAAGCATTGCTTAATAAATGCATTGCATCACCACCTCCACACCTGCTCCCGGCATGGGAAATGAAAAGTGAGTTGTACCAGTGGCATTGTTTACTTTAGAGTTGAAAAGTAGCCAATGATACTGTATTAGAGCGAACAAAAAAATTGAAAATTTTACTTTTTTCATTCTTTTTAAATTTTAGTCAATATATATGGTCATTTTTATTATCATTGAAAAGTTCACACTCTGGCCTTTCCAATGATTCCTCACCCCATCACCTCTAGTTCGTATGTCCCATTGTGCAGGGCCTACTACACCTCTTCTTCGGTCTTCTTTTTTATTCAATTTTGTTTGCTTTACTTTCGATTGTGTTGAGAAAAACAGTGTCGATGATGACAATAATGATATAATGATCCACTTATTCGACCCTGAACAGTGTTAGTTCATTATGCTCCTATCTCTGCCAGATTTGCTCTGACATTATGGATAAGGTATTCAACAAAATATACCGTTTCATTTTCAACTATACTCTGGTTCTCTGTATTTAAACGAATACCTACGCTACTCATCCCAATCACTTTAGCATTTTAAAGTGGTAAAGATGTGAAGAGTGCCCCTCCTTTTTCCATCCCCCCACCCTTCCTTCTGCCCCAATCTGGAGAAATTGCTGGGTAAAGTAGAGGAGTTTCCTCCACCCCACCCTTCGTCACCAGCAGCCGTTTTTTTTTTTTAAATTTCCCAGCTGCCGGTCACCAGATTGGTCACTAGTGATGTCAGCACACAGAGAGAATGTCAACATCACCCTCTGAGAAAACTTGCGATAGCGAGCATTCTCAGAGAGGCAGCGTTGGGTTGGGTCTGCAAATGCACACATAGCTCTGATCCAACGCTGTTACACCTGGGAATTGTGGGGGGCCCCGGAACCCGGCGGCGCCACCAGCGCCATCACTCAGCCAGGTGCCAGGCGATGCATTGGCTTCAGCACATCGCAGGCGTGATCAGGAGGCAGGGCGCGGCATGATGACGCGTAGCCGCCGGCTTTAAGGCTAGGGTCAGACTGAGGCAGTGCGAACGCGCGTTCTGGCGCACATAATCACGGCCGCACTAGCAGCAGATGACGGGCAATGACAGCCAATATACGAAGTACGGTCGCACAAAAGTCCGGCCGCGCAACGCAAGTGGAAAATGAACGCATTTTTTCGAGAACGTTAAACCGCTGGTACTGACGTACAGAGTGCGCTGCGGCCGCATAGCAGCGTGTGTGCGTGATTAGGAGACGTCAGACGCTGCTAGTGTGCGGCCAACATAACGTTCAAACAGCCGGATTTCCCTAGACTTCTTTTCACCCCATCGTCATGAAATACGTCCAGAATTGCGCATCGTCTGACCACTTAAGCGTATTCCGTGAAAAAATGCGTGCGCACGCATCGACGTACATTTTGACGGTGGCCGCAGAAAATGCGCTCATCTGTCCCTAGCCTAAAGGAGAAGGGCACGATCCGGCTCATTGCCCTGTCGTGGAGTTACTTCCCCAGTTTTGAGTAATTCGTTCATGGCGATTCACTGCCTCCCTAGCGTTCATATTGTTTGGTTTGTTATCGACCCGGCTTGTATGAGAACCGCCCTTTGTGTACCAGTTTCGGCTATCCTTGACTATTCTATTTCTATGCGATTTGGCGATTTGGTCAGCAGGATCTGCCCAATTATTGAAGGACAAGGAAAGGGAAGTCTACTTTTAAAAGAATATCCATTTAAAGGCTGTTACAAACAGCATGCAATATATCTTTGGTATATCTTGGACCTCACGCTGGTCCTGTGATGGGTCATAAAATGTTCTACCTCAGCTAGTTTCTCTGAGTGACCTGCTTTCGGAATAATCCTTGAAACCTGGTGTCTCTGTTGACACACTGCCATTAAAATGTAGATCTGGCATCCTCAATTGTGCTGTTTCAGATTTCGAACCCATTAGACAAACTTCGGAGCGATGGCGGTGATATCACGGCGTGCTATAGCGCTGTCACACAAGATTAAAGAGCCTATCTTCAAAACGCAGACAAGTGCATTTCCGGGTGAAATATCTGTTTTCGTATGAATTTGCCTCTTGCCATAATCATTACATGTGACAGTGAAAACAGATGTTTTTAATGCAAATTTGTGCCAGCTATGCAATTTTTATGTGAATGAGGAAAAAAAGCGCTGCATATTCAAGGCTGATTAAACTGGGATTAGGTATTAAAACAAACTGTTTTGGTGCATATTTTATTCAAAGCACATTTTTGGAAATAGGTTTCTGAGTGTGATCTGTTGGAAATACTTTTACTGGAGAAGTATCGATGTTTTAATTCAAACGGAAATGTATATATATATATATGTGTGTGTATTGCTTAGAGAAAGAAGTCCTTATTCCTGTCGAACATTACCAGTCAGGCCTGTGAGCTCTAAGTGCTTCCTAATGGGACCTACAAGAGAGATAAAAAAATGTAACATGCTTCAGTTTTAGGAAAACAACATGTATATTTATATTTTATATATATTCAGAAATGGCCGTAACGGAAGCCTCCGCCACCTTTTGAGGGACTTGGATTCCAAGTGTCTGAGACTGGCTGGCGCGGGCACTCACAGCATTGCCCCCAATACATATACAGGGTTATTCAAAGAGCTCCGAAATGGGGCTGAAAGGTAACCGAACGCTGAAATTCCTGGCCATTCGGTTATTCAGAGAGCAGGCAGTTCGCCAAATGTTGGCGAATTGCCTGCACATACGGTTCCTGTTTGTCACCTGTTCGAGGGCAGTGAAATCCCCATAGAGAAGCAATGCTTCATCTATTCAGAGAACAAAAACCAGCAGTGAAAAGTTGCCGAAATGCCCTGCCATTCGGTGGTTTCATTCGACAGGTTTAATAAGGCGAATTCCATAGGCTTCAATGTTAAAAATATTCCCGTTTTAATACAATATCTAATAAACCGTTGATTATAATATTCTGGAGTAAAAAGTCTCTTTATTTATAGATTTCTTTACGGTCTTTTAAGCATTTTTTGTGTTTTTTTGCGAATTGTTTTTTCGTTTTTTTTTATCGTTTTTTCTTTTTTCTGTAACAGCCCTTTTTATTATCATTCATTGGACCTCATATGTAAATTTAAGACATTTTCGTTCTGTAGCTTCTTTGCAAACAGCGTTTCACTTTTCAAACATTCCAGCGTACTTTTATTTATTTTTTTCACTCCATTCGTCTGCGGTGTTCAGTTTTTCCGGCGGCTGCTCTGCGCTGTGATCGTCGGCTGCTCGGGTTTCTCCGGCGTGTTCAGCGGGGTTAATCTAGATGTTTTTGTGGGTTTCGGTGTGCATTCGCCGGGTTTTGCGGTGAGTGTTAAGTTCTAATTTCCATTATAATTACCATAAACCTTTTTCAAGTTTCTTCTTATATATCAAAATTGAAGTAAGGCGCTGCGCGACTCTGATCAGAGGAGACGATGTACACAACCACACCGAGATATGGCAGATTATCATCTGATCAGTCCGTGGTCTGTCAGGTTTGTTTATTGTTTCAACATCCAATAGAAATGTTCGTTATATATAAAAACTTCCTGCAGTTTTCACTCCCAACATAGGAATGTGATACAACAACCAATCAGAGCAGATACATTTCTACATCATGTAACAAAGATTTCGCGGGCATTCTAAGTCAACACAGGATATCTATTTCCATCACCCCGCTGACTAGCCTCGAGAGGAAACGAAATTGAACAGACACCGTGCTGGAAAAAGGAGGGGGGGATTTCACACTAATGCAAAAATTAAAAAACTACCTATCATATTAAAATACCTTTCAGTGAGTGTTCGGCAGGTTTTCGGCGGCTTTTCCCTGCACTATGACGGCCCTGTGGTGCTTGCTGAATACACCGCAGGGTCACCGAAATGGGATCGCCAAATCGCACCGTATTGAAGAGAACAAAAAAGTCACCTAACGTACGGTGGCTTTTCGATTCGCTTTGAATAACCCCAATAGACTGTGTCCTTTGGAGAAGGGTGGATGCCAGCCTCATGCCCACAGACTATGGGTGATTATGGCAAAGACTATTCAAGGAGCATTTGCGCATTGCCATGCTGTATGTGATTTGTTTTAAAGCATGTTTCTCTGTTGCAGTTCTTAGAGTTGTTCGTTTGTATTAGTTTAACTTCCGCCACTGATTGTGCTGGACAGATAATCTTATCACTGGGGAGTAAGGATGAGCTGTTCGGGTTCGGACGGTTCGGAGTTCGACCTGAATTTTGGCAGTTCGAAAGTTCGTGAATTTCAAACTTTTTGGGCGTGTTCGGTTCGGGTTCGAAAAAAAAAGGAATTTTGAAAAAAGTATAGAAAATGCTTAAAAAAATACTAAAAAATCTAGAAATAAAGAGACTCTTTACTGCAGAATATTATAAGCAACGGTTTATTAGATATTGAATTAAAAACTAATGTGTACGTGGAAAGATTATCAACTCTAAATGACCTCTGTTCACAAACGGGCATAACACCAGGTGTTTTTAGTCTGGTAATCAATTTGATACATTGTACAATATACTGAGGGTGGGGTGGTGTCTGCTTCTGATTGAGATTTGAGAATTAATTTCCCTAAAACATCCTAATATGCTGCATTTAACTGGTGTTTGAAAAAAATCTAAAGCAATGTTATTTTTCACCTCGGGATTAAACATTCACAGGGTTATTCAGAGAGCGGTGAAAAGCAGGAGAATGACTGGAGAAGTGAAAATTCTAGGTCAAAATAGCCAAACCAGAAAAATTCTCCCATTTATCTCACTTTTCAAATCGGCTATTTGGTCTAGATTGTTCTCTTCTCTTGCCAGTTCTCCTGGCTTTCACCTCTCTCTAAGGGATGTTCAGAGAAAGGTGAAAACCAGGAGAATGGCAGGAAAAGAGAACAATCTGGACCAAATAGCCGATTTGGAAAGTGAGATAAGGGTTAGACTAACGCATTTTTCGCAGCGACCGACAAAAAGTGCGTCCGAACGCATTGCCGTATTTTTTCACGGATTGTGCGAAAACGGTCATACGATGCTCATTTTTGTGCGTGATTTTTTACGGATCCAAACCAGGAAACTTTGGGTGTCTGGACGTTATGTTGGCCGGACATGAGCAGGGTCTGACGTCTCCAAATCACGCACACACGCCGCTAGTGGATGCAGCGCACTCTGTACGTCCGTACTAGCAGTTCTGCATTCTCGAAAAAATGCGTTCATTTTCCACTTGCGTTGCGCAGCCAGACTTTCATGCGACCGTACTTTGTATATTGGCCGTCATTGCCCGTCATTTGCTGCTAGTGCGGCCGTGATTAAGTGCGCCTAAACGCACGTTAAAAATTCGCTAGTCTGACCCTAGCCTAAATGGGAGAATTTTTCTGGTTTGGCTATTTTGACCTAGAATTTTCCATTCTCCAGTCATTCTCCTGCTCTTCACCGCTCTCTGAATAACCCTGACATTGTTATTCAGAGAAAGGTGAAACTCAGGAGAATGACTGGAGAATGGAAAATTCTAGGTCAAAATAGCCGTACCAGAAAAATTCTCCCATTTATCTCACTTTCCAAATCAGCTTTTTGGTCTAGAAGTTTCCATTATCCTGCTTTTCACCGCCAAAAAATCAGTAAACTTTTTCTGCGTGTCCGAAAATGTCTCCTCTTTTCATACAGACTGCCGCCCCAAGCAGTTGTTTATGGATAGATTAAAAGGAAAAGCATTTACCGTCATTTGAAATGTCATTTTTTGGTTTTTGCATATTTCTATACATCCTAGAAATCCACCACTTCACGGGCAGGTTATGGGGACCTCCTAGGCACGATATTTGAAGGAATTTTTCGTTTTTATTTTTAACCCTTATTTCATGGAAAACTCACTGTCCCTTTAAAAACGTTTTTTTAAAACTTTTTGTCCTTGTTTCCTGTCCCCCAGGGCACTACCCGGACCCCCATACACCTTTTATGGCAAATATGTAGCATATATGCCCTCTTGGAGGGCACTCCAAAAAAACGAATTTTCAGCCCCATTGACTTGCATGGGGGTTCGGGTTCGGTCCCGAACAAATGGGAAGTTCGGGTTTGGGCTCGAACCGAACTCGGGGAGTGTAAATGCGCGCAGAAATCAGTGAGCGCAATGTAATTTTTAACGCAAGTCCGTCATTTTGTGCGCACAATAGATGTACGTTATGACGGAAGACAAGGTAGTGGCCGTCATTTTTGACGGAAATAGTAAAAAAAAACGTGCGCATCGACGTTCTCCGTTGTGAATCCGCAGTTTGGTACGGTCAGGTCGTTACAATTTGCCGTTACCACCAGCTTTTCGAAGACGTTAAAATTATGCGCGCAAACGTTGTCCATTAAATTTTGCGCATCGATTGTAATACCATGCGCGCACCAGCGAACAAACGCATTTCCGCTCACAATGTTAAGTATAGGATGAGAGCACTAAGACCCTTGTCAGACGAGCGCACTGATCGTCCGTGTTGCCGCACATTTGTACGTCCGTTATAGCATATAATTATGACCAATGGAGCCCCATACACGAAGTACGTCCACACCGAACTGCGGACGCATAAAAGACGTGGCAAACGGACGCAGGATAGGCAAGAACGTAAATCCGCTAGAACGGACGCACTGAGTGCGCTGCGTCCGCAACTTCCGTATAGCTTTGTGTGTGAGTGATGAACGAGGTCAGACGGACTGCATTTGTGCGTCCAACATTTTTGACGGACAAAATGTTTTCATATTTCATTTATTTTCCCTGCTACATACGTCAAAAATAACATCAGTTAAAACACGGACTGTTTGGCCACTATTACGTCTTCCGTCAGAAAGTACGTTCGTACTGCACGGACGCACAGTCCATACAAAATGCACCCGTCTGACACCAGCCTTAATTGTGCTCGCAAAGGGCTCACGCAGGGTCACTCGCGTTAGACATTAACGCGCATTTTGTGCGTGAACGTCATAATACGACATTCAGCGCAAAGGGTTTTTCCCCGCGCGTTAATGCATTTTTGCGCGCACGCACAATTGTGGACGAAGAATGTAATAGGGCCCTTAGTGGGGGGGCCTCATGTGATGGAATCTGTTTGAGTATTCGCATGGCGGTCTCGCACTTCACAAACACAATCGTACATTCATTACTCCGCTCTGATTAGAGGCCTGTTTGCGCTTTCATTATTTAAAATCTATTAGTTTATTTTGTCATATTCTTCACGTCTGAGCTCTGCCTAAGGCTTCACAAATCCTACAAGACAGTGACAGCATTGGCTGCAAAGTCGGCCATTTTTGGGCAGATGAAGTAGACTATGTAAAAGCCAAATCATAAAATAATGAGGCTTTAAATTCAGTAGAAAGCCTTCAAAAAACTCCTTCGGAATGCATTTAAACACAATGAAATGTGCATATTTAATATGAAAATTATAATACTGCTGAAAAATCCCATTTTCAGTCTAGTCCCTTCTCTAACATTTTGACCCGAGAGTCAGAAACCTTGACCCCATCGCGAAGGAGGCTCAGCTACTCATTGGGTTGGCAGGGTCTCATGGGAAATAAAGTTCAAAACATCTGGAGGGCCAAGGTTGCTGACCCTTGAAGGATTATTCAGAAAGCACCAAATTTAAGTGAAATTATTCTTATTATTATTTTTTTATATAGCGCCAACAGTTTCCACAGCGCTTTACAATAACCAAAGGGAACGAGATACATATAAACGGACGTAGGATGGAAACAAGAGGTGTAGAGGGCCCTGCTCCTAGGAGCTTACAGTCTAGAGGGATTGGGGTTGAGGAAGACAAACGGAATTGCACTAGATAGCAGGATCATTAGTGCCAGTGGTTTGGGAATGGTGGGGCCATAGAAGCAGCTTCAATCATGTGTGAGCAGGTGAGCAGAGGGATGAGTTGCATCAGTGATGTGGTACCCTAATCCGAAGAGATGGGTTTTGAGGGATTTCTTGAAGGCCTGAAGGTCAGGGGAGAATTTGATAGAGCGAGGCAAGTCATTCCACAGGACTGGAGCTGCCCTTGAAGTCTTAGAGGCGAGAGTTGGCTGTGCGCGTGTAGAACGATGACAGGTGGAGAACACTTGCAGATCGGAGTTGTCTAGGTGGGACGTGCTTGCTGAGTAACGAATACATATAGGGAGGGGTTGAGTAATTGAGTGATTTGAACACGAGCATCAGTATTTTAAACTGTATCCTGAAACGTACAGGAAGCCAATGGAGGGACCGGCAGAGGGAGGAGGTACACAAGGTGCGTCTGGTGAGAAAAATGAGCCTGGCGCCTGCATTCATTACAGATTGCAAATGGGCAATACTGGAGTTGGGGCCAATAAGGAGCGGGTTGCAGTAGTCAAGTCATGAAATGGCAAGAGCATGAACCAGCACTTTTGTGGTATCTTGTGTCAGAAAGGGGCGGACACGGGCAATGTTTTTGAGTTGAAAGTAACAGGATTTGGTCACTGTCTGGATGTGGGAAGAGAATGTTAGGTCAGAGTCAAAAGTGACACCAAGGCAGCGAGGTTGAGGTGTTGGGCTAATGAGCGTTCCATTTACTCGTAGAGAGATAGGTGGTATTGGGTTCTTTTTGGATGGAGGAATGACAAAATGTTGGTGCTTTCTCATTCTGTGCTCTTAAGTACACTTTGGCGATTCCAGTTTGCCGACTCTGCGGTGAATTCACTATTCACTGCAGGGCTCCTGAAGTGCGCCGAACGTGGAGCCACTGAATCTGCTGCTGAACACCCCCGAAGACTGCTGATCCGCCCACTGAACATGCCGCTGATCAGCCCATTGAACACCGCCGAACAGACTGCCGAACTTACTGCCGAACATCGCCGAATAGAACACCGAACTGACTGCCGAACTGCAGAATAAACAAAACAGAACTCTACTATTCTTTAAAAGGTGTTAAAAACAATTATAATGCAGTGAAAATATGTGGAAATAATAAAAAAAGTCCTACAGAATATAAGAAACACCATTAAAAAAAATGGGATTCAAAAATTCTGCCTAAAAAATCCAATAAAATACCAAAAATATGTCAACTAAACAAATAAAAATACTTTTTGATGAAAATGAAAAGAATAAGGAGTTGAATATAATAAAATAAAAACGATAATATTTTTTACATAGCATTCGGTATTTGAATTATTTATTTATTTATAAAGGCCCCTATTACATTCTTCGCGCAATTTCGTTCGCGCAGGGCAAATTTTTTTGCGCGCATCGTCCAGCGTTATCGCGCGAAAATTAACGTGATATTACGATCCGAACACATTTTCTCATTCGTCAAAAAATAACGTTCGGAAAAAAGACGCGAAAACGAAGAGTAATACGCGCGCAGTAATGTTGCGCATGTAAATCCGTGCGCGGACTGTTTTTTTCGCGGGATTCAGCCAATCAGGATTAAAAACCTTAATTGACATCAATTTACCTTAATTAACTCACTTAAGTTTTTGCGCCTGTCAAAGTAAATCTGAGTATATATGCTGCAGCAATGATAAAAACATACACAAATTCACAATTTTATTGTTTGGGTATTGTCACGGTTCCCGGATCCCACCACGCAGTCCTTAAAGCCCAACACTGCACAGAGCCAAAAACTACCAACAGGGTAGCCGTAAAGGAATCCCTAACTGTCTGGTACTTAAAAATTGGCCAGGTATATGTATACTAGCTAGACAGAAAGAGTTAATCAAAGACAATGTCGTAATACAAAACCAGGTCAGCAACACGGGGGTAGTCAGACGAGCCAGAATCAGGAATACAGAGTATAGAATAGTCAAATGGAATAGCCGGGTCGATATCAGTGCAGAAGCGTAGCACAAGGAAATAATCTAGGGCAGCGGAAGGCAGAATAGTCAGAAAACAAGCAGAGGTCAATAACAGGTTAAATCACGAGAAAATTCAGGTACAAGGAGCTCAGGTATGGATAACCACGATCTGGCACTGCTTAGAAGGAACTGTTGGTTTTTAAAAGACCTTCACCAGACCGTGACCCCCTCTCAAGCCGCACCTCATGCAGCCACTTCCCTGCCTGTTTCAATTTAAACCGGGCGTTGGTGAGCGAGCAGCATCAGACATGCTGCCGTCAAGCACACCGGAAAGGCTGGAAGCCCCCAACGTTACTGGTATGTGTAGAATGTGTAACTATACTGCGCTGTATTTTTTTTTTGGGCTGGTGTTTTTTGTTTCGGCCAGGACGTTCAGATTTGCAGTTACCACCAGCTTTTCAAAGATGTTAAAACTATGCGCGCAAACGTCGTTCGTAAAAAATTGCGCATCAATTGAAATACCATCCGCATACCAGCGCACGGCCGCATTTGCGCTCACAATGTTAAGTATAGGATGCGCACAGTTCATCACGCTCGCGCAGCTCCATCCGCGTTAAACGATAACACGCATCGTTTGCGTGAACGTTGAAGTACGACGTTCTGCGCAAAGGGTTTTGCCACTCGCGCAAATGCGCATTTGCGAACACAATACCCGCTGCGCGAGGAATGTAATAGGGCCCAAAGTGTTTTACCAGGAAGGATACATTGAGATTTCTCTCGTTTTCAAGTATGTCCTGGGATCAAGAACATTGAATTGTTACAGAAATACAAAGTAATAAATGCAAGATATTACAGCTTTCTGAATAGATGAACTGCCAAGAAATTGCACAATTCGGTGCCATTCAGTGGCCAGTTCGACGCTCTTTGAATAACCCTTTTGGTCTACTTTAGTGGTTCCCCATCCCTGATCCTCAGGTCCCCATAACAGACCAGGTTTTAAGGATCACCTTGCAAGACTGAATCCTGCAATCGCTGAGCAGCAAATCATATTACCTGTGCTGTGCTTCAAATATCCAGCAACAAGATCAGGAATATTAAAATAAAATAAAATTTATTTAAAATATACAGACAAGCTCCAGAACGCGTTTCGCCAGCTGATGAAGCCCCTACTCCATGCGGCGAAACGCGTTCTGGAGCTTGTCTGTATATTTTAAATAAATTTTATTTTAATATTCCTGATCCTGTTGCTGCTGCGTTTATTTCTTGGATTCAAGATGGTTTTCCTTTGGGTTTTCCTCCACCAGAATCAACCCATGAGCGCCTATCTCTAAATCTTAATGTGAGTATAAAATCTCTGGAATACCATATCTAGAACTTTTGTAGATCTGCACAAGGAGAGTTCTTTTTCTTCCTTCTCTTTACTACATGATCCCGGATTACAAATTCCTAATAAGGTGGGGGTCACCTGAGAAGTATTTGAAGGCAACACACCCGCAGGCTTGGACCCACTCAGAGCCAGTGACCAGGCTCTATACTTGTGAGTGGGATAATCTTAGCACCATCTTTACAGTTCACAAAAAATATTAACTGTACTGCACTATTACTGTTTATTATTTCTCCCATATATATATACGAGAAATCCCAGGACCCCAGAAAGCATTATTTGCGCCAATTCAGGTTATATATTTTTTGCATTTTACAGAATGAAAATGTCTGAAATTTACATATGATCCAATGAATGATAATAAAAAGGGCTGTTACAGAAAAAAGAAAAAACGATTTAAATGTTTTAAAAAAAAAAAAAAATCGGAAAAAAGATTTTTGAAAAGAAATCACGAAAAAAGCTTAAAAGATCCTAAAAAAAATCTATAAATACAGAGACTTTTTACTGCAGAATATTATAATAAACGGTTTATTAGATATTGGATTAAAACGGGAATATTTTTAACATAGAAGCCTATAGGATTCGCCTGAATATATCTGCCGCATGAAGCCACTGAATGGCAGGGCAATTCGGCAACTTTTCACTCCTGGTTTTTGTTCTCTGAATAGACAAAGCTATGGGGTTTTCACTGCCCTCAAACAGGCACCGAACAGGCACCGTATGTGCAGGCAATTCGCCAACATTTGGCAAACTGCCTGCTCTCTGAATAGCCGAATGGCCAAAAAAGGTAACCAAACGCTGATTTTCAGCATTCGGTTCCCTTTCGGCAGCCATTCGGATCTCTTTGACTAACCCTGATAATCTTTGAAAACGCTTTGTTCATTATATGTTCTTTACATATAAGGGGTTATTCAAAGAGAGCTGAAGTGGCCCCGACATTTCCCATTTTTACTCAATATGTATTAAACGTTTATTCTTTTTAATCTGCAGCAAAAAGTCTCTTCATTTATTTATTTTTTTAGGCATTTTTCCTGTTTGTTTATAAAATACTTTTTATTATAATCCATAGGACTTCATATAAAATTTTCAGGTATTTTTGTTCAGTAGATTTTTGTTAAACGTGTTTTTTTTTCAGCGGCGTTCGGCGGCCTGTTCGGTGCGTCATCAGCTGCTGGGGGTTGCATTTGGCGGCTGTCTGGCACGTTTGCGTTGGCTGTTCGTCGGGTTTGTGGCTCTTTTGGCGGCCCATTTGCCGCACTTTGTGGCATCTTTGGTGAATGCTGTATTCACCACACGATCAGCGAATCGGACCCGCCGACATTTCGGTGCTTTCTGAATAACTCTGTATGTTTCTCCACGCGTTGCTCTTCACAATTTCTTTCCAGCTCCTCCGCTCCGATTCCCGTTCTTTGTTTAGGTGGTGGACCCCTGCCCTCCAGCATTGGTTATGGCCTTGATCATTTTGGCTTCATTTTCTGACCGCTGGTCCCTGGATGAGGAGGCACGGGCTGCATCTCTTACTGTGCTTTTGATTTAGGCTCGATGAAATATTTTTTGTGAATTAATTATCAGAATATTCCTTCTTGTGATCGTGGAAAGTGATGTTGCAAACTATTTTGTCCTTTTCTTACATGCCTCTGCCCTCCTTGTATTCGGCGCAGCTGTTACTCCGTCTGGCTCCTTGCTCCCTCCTGCCAGATAGATGTCATTCTGCCATTTGTGACATTTGTTTCATTTTCTTTACTTTATCGCCAGTCTTTATTTTAAAAAGGCGGATAGCTGCATGGATGGCACAAGTACAGACACCCCTGCAATTGGCATGCAAGAGCATTTAAAGGCTTTTTTGTACCTTCAGAAACAGAAGGAACTTTGCCGTGAATCGTTTGTAAGTTACCAACATCGCGCTTTAACCCCTTCACTACCAAGTGATTTTTGTTGAAAAAAAAAATGCTATCATAACAGTTATTTTAAACATGTGACGTTAACAGTTATGGGGGTGAAATAGAAGTTGCGTACAGAAATTGTTGTTCTGACATAAGTTAAAAAATTAAAGTTCTGAGTTAAAAAATTTAAATAATGTTAATTTGCTCATTTTTAATTTTTCATGTATTCGTTTATCCTTTACAGAAATATCGTTGAAATGTAAGATTCTGAACTCTAGATGGCGTCCCTTATCTTACACAGTTTTAAACTGGGTCTGCATTATCAGCATACAGGCGGAATAGACCTTTATGAGAAATACAGTAACTGTGATAAAGATAAATAAAACAATCTTCAGATCTCCTGCTTATGGGGGTTTGTAGACATGTGCACAGCACAAAATTTCGTTTTGAACTAATGGATTAGTCCTAAAATGCAATTTATTTAGTTGCTAAAGAAATTCGTTTTCAGTTCTTTAGTATGAAAACTAATTTCATTCATCCGAAAACCAGAAGATACAATTACTATTGTAGTGGCTCCTCAGAGAGCTGAGATCGCTGCTTGTTACAGTATCTCTCACTCTCAGCACAATGTGTCAGGCAAAGCTGTTACAGTAACTGACTGCTGCTCATCACAGCGCTCAGAGTTTCAATAAAACTAGTAAATAATATTTTTTATATATAAGAGGTTATAACAATATTATTTCCTTGTTTTACTGAAACTCTGAGCGCTGTTACAGTCAGTTACTGTAACAGCTGAGCCTGATACATTGTACTGAGAGATTATAAGCAGCCGATCTCAGCACTCACAGCCACTGAATTTAAAGGGCTAAAAAAAAAGGCTCCTCTCTGTATAATGTATAGAACATCCACCTGCATTAATTATTACCCCTCTCTGGCTAATGTATACAACATCCACCTGCATTATTTAATACCCCTCTCTGTATAATGTATAGAACATCCTCCTGAATTAATTAATGCCCCTCTCTGTATAGAACATCCTACTGCATTGCCATGTGGAGGGTGCAGAACTTTGGAATGCAATGTTTATCAAGCACAGGAGAGGGAACTTTTACTTAAACTTTGTATCTCTGTGGGGGAGACAGACAGGAATATAAAAGCAGGGGATAGGGAAAATTTTAACGTAAATTGGTCTGAAAGCTCAGAGAAGAGATGACTGGTGCAATTTTATTTTTTTATAAAATAAAGCACTTTAAATCCAGGGAAAACATTCAAATAAATCACACTGAAGGCTCGTAATGACAGAGTAACTGGGAGAGCTGGATACTAAATGTATCAGACGTAAAAAACCCTTTATAACAAGCAGCACTGGGAGAGGAGAGGGACTTTATATAAAACGTGTATTATTGATGAAAAAAGGGGATAGTGCTCCTGGATAATATAAAATGTATTAGACCTAAGCCCCTATTATGCAGAGCGGGAGGGGAGATAACACACGTTTTATAAAGTCCCTGTCTTCTCCCGGCGCTGCTTGTTATAAAGGGTTTTTTACTATCCAGCCCTCCTCTGTCATTAGCTTTCATTGTGATTTATTTGAATGTTTTCCCTCTCCAGCTGCTTTTATCATCTTGTCTGTCTCCTAGACATGCAAGGGTTAAGTAAAGGTTTCCTCTCCTGTGCTGGCTGTCTGTGCTGCGAGTGAGTATTCTGGAGCTCTATCACTGTCAGATTTTCGGGTAGGGGTCGGGAAGGATTACGCATACAAACCTTTTCTGTAGCTTTGCGATGTTGCGCTCTTCATTGCTGGTCTCCTTCACTCATCAATGTAATATCACAAAAAGGACTGAAACTAAAATGTAGTGCATTTTATTTTAGTTTCTTTAGTTTTTTGTACTGAGCAGTTTCGTATCTCTTGAGTCATACGAAAACTAAAATATCCCAAAATTCAGACTAAATCGTTTTAGTACTAAAACGAATGCACATGTCTAGGGGTTTGTAGTGATCATAATGAGATTATTAGCAACGCAATATCTGTATGTGCTGCATAATGCCTGTGTATGGTAATTACAGCAACACCTTGTATCTGTATGTGCTGCATAATGCCCAGTGGGTTGTCAGAGCCTGGGGCCAGCCAAGAATTGTGCGCCCCCCCCAACCTGTGGACACGTTATCGATATTGCCCCAGCTCTCACATGGATATTGCCCTAGCTAACACATGAATATTGCCCCAGCTCACACATGGATATTGCCCCAGCTCACACATGGATATTGCCCCAGCTCACACATGGATATTGCCCCAGCTCACACATGGATATGCCCCAGCTCGCACATGGATTTGCCCCAGCTCGCACATGGATATGCCCCAGCTCGCACATGGATATGCCCCAGCTCTCACATGGATATGCCCCAGCTCACACATGGATATGCCCCAGCTCACACATGGATTTGCCCCAGCTCACACATGGATTTGCCCCAGCTCATGGATTTGCCCCAGCTCACACATGGATATGCCCCAGCTCGCACATGGATATGCCCCAGCTCGCACATGGATATGCCCCAGCTCTCAAATGGATATGCCCCAGCTCACACATGGATATGCCCCAGCTCACACATGGATTTGCCCCAGCTCACACATGGATTTGCCCTAGCTCATGGATTTACCCCAGCTCATGGATATGCCCCTGCTCACACATGGATTTTCCCCAGCTCGCACATGAATATGCCACAGCCCACACATGGATATGCCCCAGCTCACACATGGATATGCCCCAGCTCTCACATGGATATGCCCCAGCTCTCACATGGATATGCCCCAGCTCACACATGGATATGCCCCAGCTCACACATGGATTTGCCCCAGCTCATGGATTTGCCCCAGCTCACACATGGATATGCCCCAGCTCACACATGGGTTATCCCCAGCTCGCACATGGGTTATCCCCAGCTCGCACATGGATATGCCCCAGCTCACACATGGATATGCCCCAGCTCTCGCATGGATATGCCCCAGCTCACACATGGATATGCCCCAGCTCACACATGGATATGCCCCAGCTCACACATGGATTTGCCCAAGCTCACACATGGATTTGCCCCAGCTCATGGATATGCCCCAGTTCATGGATTTACCCCAGCTCATGGATATTCCCCAGCTCACACATGGATTTGCCCCAGCTCACACATGGATATGCCCCAGCTCACACATGGGTTATCCCCAGCTCGCACATGGGTTATCCCCAGCTCGCACATGGATATCCCCAGCTCACACATGGATATGCCCCAGCTCTCGCATGGATATGCCCCAGCTCACACATGGATATGCCCCAGCTCACACATGGATATGCCCCAGCTCACACATGGATTTGCCCAAGCTCACACATGGATTTGCCCCAGCTCATGGATATGCCCCAGTTCATGGATTTACCCCAGCTCATGGATATTCCCCAGCTCACACATGGATTTGCCCCAGCTCACACATGGATATGCCCCAGCTCTCACATGGATATGCCCCAGCTCACACATGGATATGCCCCAGCTCACACATGGATTTGCCCCAGCTCACACATGGATTTGCCCCAGCTCATGGATTTGCCCCAGCTCACACATGGATATGCCCCAGCTCACACATGGGTATGCCCCAGCTCGCACATGGATATGCCCCAGCTCACACATGGGTATGCCCCAGCTCACACATGGATATGCCCCAGCTCACACATGGATATGCCCCAGCTCTCACATGGATATGCCCCAGCTCTCACATGGATATGCCCCAGCTCGCACATGGATATGCCCCAGCTCGCACATGGATATGCCCCAGGTCTCACATGGATATGCCCCAGCTCACACATGGATATGCCCCAGCTCTCACATGGATATGCCCCAGCTCACACATGGATATGCCCCAGCTCACACATGATATGCCCCAGCTCTCACATGGATATGCCCCAGCTCACACATGGATATGCCCCAGCTCACACATGGATTTGCCCCAGCTCATGGATTTGCCCCAGCTCATGGATATGCCCCAGCTCACACATGGATTTGCCCCAGCTCGCACATGGATATGCCCCAGCTCGAAATATGGATATGCCCCAGCTCGAACATGGATATGCCCCAGCTCACACATGGATATGCCCCAGCTCTCACATGGATGTGCCCCAGCTCGCACATGGATTTGCCCCAGCTCACACATGGATTTGCCCCAGCTCACATATGGATTTGCCCCAGCTCATGGATTTGCCCCAGCTCATGGATTTGCCCCAGCTCACACATGGATATGTCCCAGCTCACATATGGATTTGCCTCAGCTCATGGATTTGCCCCAGCTCATGGATTTGCCCCAGCTCACACATGGATATGCCCCAGCTCACACATGGATTTGCCCCAGCTCATGGATTTGCCCAAGCTCACACATGGATTTGCCCCAGCTCCCACATGGTTTTGCCCCAGCTCATGGATTTGCCCCAGCTCATGGATACTGCCCCCAGCTCATGGATTTGCCCCAGCTCTCACATGGATATTGCCCCAGCTCACACATGGATATTACCCCAGCTCTCACATGGATATTGCCCCAGCGGCAGCCAGCTCATACATGGATATTGCCCCATGCTCCGATCCAGCAGGGGTTGAGGGGGCCCAGATGCTGGGCAGCGGGAGTGCCTGCCCGGTCCTGAACAGCGTGTGAGTCCGTCCGTGTTGAAGGGGAGGCGGCTGCGTGCGTGCGCAGGTCACGCGGTCCGGCCAGCCAGGTGGTACAGAGACTCAGTACCACCTGATTAGCTGGACCACGTGACCTGTGCCTGCACGCAGCCGCCTCCCCTTCAACACGGACGGACTCACTGTTCAGGACCGGGCAGGCACTCCCGCTGCCCGGCATCTGGGCCCCCTCAGCCTACGGGCCCTTGGGCGGCGCCCGAGGGCCCGGCGGGTCAATCCGGGCCTCAAGTTTTAGGGGCGCAAATTTCTTTTGAAATTATGCGCCCCTAAGAAAACTGCACCCGGGGCCACGGCCCTCCCAGCCCCCCCACGCTACGCCACTGATAATGCCTGTGTATGGCAATTACAGCAACACCTTGTATCTGTATGTGCTGCATAATGCCTGTGTATGGCAATTACAGCAACACCTTGTACCTGGATGTGCTGCATAATGCCTGTGTGTGGCAATTACAGCAACACCTTGTATCTGTATGTGCTGCATAATGCCTGTGTGTGGCAATTACAGCAACACCTTGTATCTGTATGTGCTGCACAATGCCTGTGTATGGCAATTACAGTAACACCTTGTATCTGGATTTGATGCATAATGCCTGTGTGTGGCAATTACAGCAACACCTTGTATCTGTATGTGCTGCATAATGCCTGTGTGTGGCAATTACAGCAACACCGTTTAACTGTATGTGTTGCATAATGCCTGTGTGTGACAATTACAGCAACACCTTGTATCTGTATGTGCTGCATAATGCCTGTGACAATAACAGCAACACCTTGTATCTGTATGTGCTGCATAATGCCTGTGTGTGGCAATTACAGCAACACATTGTATCTGCATGTGCTGCATAATGCCTGTGTATGGTAATTACAGCAACACCTTGTATCTGTATGTGCTGCATAATGCCTGTGTATGGCAATTACAGCAACACCGTGTAACTGCATGTTCTGCATAATGCCTGTGTGTGGCAATTACAGTAACACCTTGTATCTGGATGTGCTGCATAATGCCTGTGTGTGGCAATTACAGCAACACCTTGTAGCTGTATGTGCTGCAAAATGCCTGTGTGTGGCAATTACAGCAACACCTTGTATCTGTATGTGCTGCATAATGCCTGTGTGTGGCAATTACAGCAACACCTTGTATATGTATGTGCTGCATAATGCCTGTGTATGGGTTATTACGGCAACACCTTGTATCTGCACTGTACAGGGATTTTCACTCATTATTACCCATGAATCTTATCCCTGTACAGCAGTGAGTGACCCCACAGTTCGCCCTGTATTCTGCCAAATCCCTGACTGTTGTAATGCAGCAGTAATCTATTTGCTTTTTTCGTTAAAGTGAAATTTAGAAATACTATTTGCAGATGGTTTTATGTATCTCCAGGGTACTTGGACAGACATAAACCAGAGGATTTTGTTTCTTCACAGGGGACACACTAATCTTGCTTTAAAAAGGTGTGAAAATGGTCTTTTGGTATGCTAATGAGTGCGCAATGACATCAGTTAGGGAATTAACCCCTAGCTGCCACATATCATCCCTATGGTGGAGATACTGAACAGTGGCAGCTAGGGGGTCATGTTTGGTATTATCGGAAAGGCCAGAGCATGTCCTTTCCAATGATATCAAACATGACTAGGATAAGTTTTAATTTATCAATGCAGCACTATTGTTCACTTTTCAATTATAATGTGTAAAATGATGCTGCACTAATGAAACATGTTGTTTTTTCAGTTTTAACTAAAATTTGCGTATTTTCTCCGAAAAATACAGTAACGGTTCCCATGTAAAAAAAAAATTAACAAGCGAACACCATAGAATATATAACCGCAAAGGCTCGGATGATAAAGTGTGAAAATAATTATTTTACACGCTGTAGATGATTGACAATTTAATGGAAATTAACATTTTTTAAATTTTTTTGTTATGTATACGTTATGTCCTGTCTGTATATTATATAATAATGATATATTATGAATCTGCTGGAAAGAACAAAATATAATTTGCCTGGGCCGTACATTAAAACATGACTTCAAATTGCGTTTAAGGCTAATGTCAGACGAACGCAGTCTGAGCGCACTCTGCGTGCGTGCATAATGGACGGACGTACTGATGTAAGATACTGTAGACGTCACACGGTCTGTTTTTCTTGATGGACGCAGCAAAAAAAAAAGGGGTGTATAGGAAAACAAAATTAATTCAAACTAAAATACAGGTACAGTCAGCCAGACCAAAAAAACTTCTGAGCGTCAACGTGATGGATGTCGCAAATGTGCTGCGTCTGACGTTGCCTCATCACGCACACAGGGCGCGACGCAGACGCGTCGCACTCTGCGCGTCTGTCGTAGCGCTTTTACGGCAAGGCCTAAATTGCGTCTGTTGCCATCTGCGTGGTGCGTGCGCACTTCGGTGCGCACTTCGTGTGTTGGTCTCTATTGATCACAAATCAATGCTATGACGGACGTTAAACTGTGCGGCGACACGGAAGTGATGACTGCGTTCGTCTGACGCCAGCCTAAATTTGAAGAGCACAAGCAATGACGGGGTTAAAAAGTTTCATACAATAGGAAAATGTAAAGACTAACATATTATGTTTTAAACTAGTAAATGTAACTGTTATATAAAATTTAAAAGTGTGTTTTTTGTTTTTTTTAATTAAATAAGACCAGCTGGCGCACTTAGTGAAAGTTTATTGGACCGCAAAGAGTTAAAAATCTTTCCTTTTATTGTCACCACTTTACAGTCTTTTAATCCAAGCCTTGTATCTACTGTTGATCACTGACAGATGATTTTGCTCATACCTTTTGCGTTTTTTTTTTGTTTCATCGAACCCAAATTCGTCGATTTTTATTGCGCAATTGAAAAGATTAATCCAACTCCCGGTGAAAATCACTTAACCCTTTCTCTGCTGAACATTTTCAACTGTACGCTGAGCTCATTTTGATCGTTTCGTGCTCATCATGTTTAATTGCGATTTGAAGTCATGTTTCATTGTTTGACCCAGACATATTATATACATTTTTTTTTTCACGGATTCATCAGATTCAAAATATGTAATTACTGTGTTGGTTATTCAGAGAACATCAGCATATCGCGACACAGGCAAAGTTAGTTCAAACATCGCCGAACAAAAATATCATTCTTCTGTAATAGTAAACTGTGGCTATTCTGCATTTAGTGTTTCTGTCATTCAGGGTTATTCAGAGAGATCCACAAAGTCACTGCACGTTCGGTGACTTTTCGTTCCCAGCACTTCTGGGTGATTCGGAAATTCTAGTTCGTCGACCCTGCAGTGTATTCAGCAGGCACCGCAGGGCCAGAGGCGGCTCTAGACTTTGTGAGGCCTTAGGCGAAACTTAAAACATGAGGCCCCACTGATGGCGACAATGAAAAAAAATGCAAAGTACAGTAAGGTGGTGCTATGAAACGCTATCACCGATTCTCTAATGGATTTTTCACAAATTTAGGGAGAGGCAGATGATCTGTTGGTGATGAGCTAAACTCATTTAACCTATCGCTCACACTTCCGAACGCTAACATTGGCTCACACCAGGTGATAGGGCCCTAAAGGCAGGGGTCAAGTCCTGGGGAAAAAAGTGAGGGAACTCACCCAAGAATTCCACAGCCCCCCATTACTTGAAGAAAAAAAGTATGTATATATACACCCGCCCCCCTCGAGAATCATGTGTAACCAGGCATAGACCCCTCAGAATTATATATATCCAGCACAGACCCAAGAATTGTATATTACCAGCAGAGCCCATAACTTGTATATACCAACAGCAGAGCCCATAACTTGTATATACCAACAGCAGAGCCCATAACTTGTATATACCAACAGCAGAGCCCAGAATTGTATATACCAACAGCAGAGCCCAGAATTGTATATACCAACAGCAGAGCCCAGAATTGTATATACCAACAGCAGAGCCCAGAATTGTATTACCAACAGCAGAGCCAGAATTGTATATACCAACAGCAGAGCCCAGAATTGTATATACCAACAGCAGAGCCCAGAATTGTATATACCAACAGCAGAGCCCAGAATTGTATATACCAACAGCAGAGCCCAGAATTGTATATACCAACAGCAGAGCCCAGAATTGTATATACCAACAGCAGAGCCCAGAATTGTATATACCAACAGCAGAGCCCAGAATTTATATACCAGCAAAGCCCAGAATTTATATACCAGCAAAACAGAATTTATATACCAGCAAAACCCAGAATTGTATATACCAACAGCAGAGCCCAGAATTTATATACCAGCAAAACCCAGTATTTATATACTTAGGGGAAAGTCTGACAGTACGAGGGAGAGCGTTCCAGAGAGTGGGGGCTGCGCGTGAGAAATCCTGCAGTCTATCATGGGAAGAGGTGATGCGGGGAGAAGCTAGGCGCAGGTCACTGTTTGACCTTAGGGAGCGGGCTGGGGTGTATTTGGTGATTAGTGAGGACAGGTAGTGCTCGTCTCAGCCTCTACGTGGTGCAGGCAGGGTGCGGGCAGCTGTATGAGAACCGCCAGAACACTGGCGCCAAGACATGGGCAGACGTCCGGCGCTCCCTCTGATGTCATCAGAGGGGGCTGCCAGCCGCCATCAATGGATTCTCTCGCGACTGGGACGAACATTAAAAAAAATGGTGGCAGGTGCAGCAGCGCAAAACAATTTATCGTGCTGCGCTGCCTGCGTGCACTATGCAAATTAGGCGGCCGCGAGGCCCAGCAGGTGCGAGGCCTTAGGCGGACGCCTAATTTGCCTAATTAAGGAGCCGCCACTGCGCAGGGCCACCCATAGTGCAGGGAAAACCCGCCGCAAATCTGACGAACACTCACCGAACACACCACAGAAACCGCCGCAAAAAACAGCCAAACACGGCGAAAAAACCCGATGAGCCGCTGATCACAGCGCAGAGCAGATGCCGGAAAAACCCGACACGCACATGAACGTGGTAATAAAAAAACAGTACGCTTGAAAGTTTAAAAATTGAAACGCTGTTTGCAAAAGAAACTACTGAACGAAAATGTCTGAAATTTACATTTAAGATCCAATGAATGATAATAAAAAGGGCTGTTATAAAAAAAAATGGAAAAAAGTTTTGCCTAAAAAATCCCGAAAACTGCCTAAAAGATCCTATAAAAATCTATAAATAAAGAGACTTTGTGCTGCAGATTAAAATAATAAACATACATACAGAAAAAGTGGCGTCGTGTCCGTACTCACCAGAGCGGCTGCAACAGCCAGGAGTAACAGCTCAGTTCATGTATAAAACAGAACAAAAGAAAAAAAGATGTCATCTGCGTTCGTTTCTATACAATACCATGCGAAACAAAACACTGTCAGAGGTTTTAGTTTTCTTTAATGGCCATTGAAGCTTAAGCTCACTCGCCCCATCAAGGCACCTCTTGGTAGAGTGAGTCCTAACCAATGTACCAAAAGCTGCTCCTCTGAAACGAGCGCAGATTGGGTACATCTTTTTTTCCCCTAAAATAATAAAACCAGTTTATTAGATATTGGATTAAAACGGGAATATTTTTAACATTGAAGCCTATGGGATTCGCCTGAACAAACCTGTCGATTGAAACCACTGAATGGCAGAGCATTTCGGCAACTTTTCACTGCTGGTTTGTGTTCTCCGAATAGACGAAGCATTGCTTCTCTATGGGGATTCACTGCCCTCAAACAGGCACCGAAATTTGGCGAATTGCCTGCTCTCTGGATAGCCAAATGGCCTGAAATGTCCCCGTACGCTGAATTTCAGTGTCCGGTTACATTTCGGCGACATTTCGGATCTCTATGAATAACCCCCATTTTTTGCAACACCACTGAATAGCTTCTGTCAAGGTTAAAGTGGCAATTTCCATTGAACTTCACTAGAAAAGATGCTACATACAACGATGGACAACGTCAACTGAAACACTGCTGGCAACTACAATGAAATCTACAGTATATATAGAACTTCAGCAGAAATTATGGTGTAAAGAATGGTGAAAACAGTGAATCCAACAAGGTTGCGCTATACATGTCAAAGTTCACCATTGAAAGAATGAATGGTGGTCACGAAATAGTACGCATTTCACCAGTTTCTCAACACCTTGATGCTACCTTCATCGTCTGTCAGGATGTCTTCATTACCAAGAAATCACTTTGACCTTTACGTAAAAAAAAAACGCTGTTGATCACCCACTTAATTAAAAGGGTGCTTTATTCTTGGTTGATCTAGAGCAGTGTTTCCCAACCCTGGTCCTCAGGTCCCCCTAACAGGTCAGGTTTGCAGGATATGTGAAGCACAGCACAGGTGATATGATCTGCTACTCAGCGATTGCAGGATTCAGTCTGCATTTCCCCAAGGTGATCCTTAAAACCCGACCTGTTAGGAGGGACCTGAGGACCAGGGTTTGGAACCAATGATCTAGATTGTCTGCAGCTGCTGGAGGTGAGCAGTGCCTTGATGCACATATCTGTCATTCCTTTCTTATGAGAGGGACAGGCCAAAATGTGGGCACCAGGAAACGCACCAGGAAACGCACTCTTAAGGTGTCAACTGGAACCACAGATCATTCTTTCACCGTGCAACCATGAAACGTGGTGCAGGACCAGTTTTGGTGCCCCACGTGATCCTCATTCTTCTTCATTATGTGTAGCAAAACGGCATCACTGATAAGGCTGGTGTCAGACGAGCGTTTTTACGAGCGGAAGGAACGTCCGTGAGCGTGGGCGTTCCTTCTGCTCTGACGCCCGTCTGGCCACCTCGCTGAGTTCAGTTAGTGCGCTCAGCGCTGCAAGGCTCGATCCTCCTATGGAGTATCACGCTTTGTAGCCCGACTGGGAGACTTTCTAAATGGATGCAGCACGCCTGCTGTAGCGCGCGCAATTCATGCGCGTGCTACAGCGTGTGGCCGGTGACAGACGCCGGAGGCACGTCAGTACGGGCGCACATAGCTCACTCGTCTGACACCAGCCTAACTCCTCCTATTCCATAACTAGAACGAGGTAGTTTTGGAGCCCTGGATTTAAATGAAGCCACCTTGTTGAATATTGATTGACGTGTCATCCTACAGTCATGGAAAACCTCTATAGGTTCTTTCAAAGAGAGTCGAACTGGCCCCGAAATTGCACCGAACGGTGAATTTCCCCTGTACGGTGCAATTTCATGGCCATTTGGCTATTCAAAAAGCTGGCAGCTCATCAAATATTGGCAAATTGCGAAATACGGTTATCTTGGGCGGCAGTGAACTGTGAAGTAATGGTTAATTTATTCAGGAAACACCGAACAGCACCAAAAGGTCAGTGAAATGCCTTGATTTTCAGTGGTTTCCTGTGACATGTTTATTCAGGCGAATCCCATAGTTTTCAATGTAAAAAAAAAATCCCCATTTTTATTAAATATTTATTCAACCATTTATTATTTTCACTTGCAGCAAAAAGTCTCTTGATTTATTTAGGATTTTTTAGGCAATTCTCCGGATTTCTTGGACAATTTTTTTTTTTTAAAATGCCTTTTTTTTTTTCTGTAACAGACCTTTTCATTATTATTCTTGGGACCTTCTGTATTATTTCCAGGCATTTCCAAGCAGTATTTTTTTGCAAACATCTTTAAAAAAGTTGCAGTGTTTTTTTTTTAACCCTTTCGTCTGCTTTTTCCGGCAGCTGGTCGGCACAATGTTCAGTGGGTTGTTGGCTTTTTTCGGATCAATTCGACGGTTGTGCGACGGGTTTTCAGATCGATTCGGTGTTTTTCTTCAGTGTTCTTTCAGATCGATTCGGCGGGTTTTCAGCAGTTTTTCGGATGCGTTCGGTGGTTTTTGCGGTGGTTTTTCAGATGTGTTCGGCGTTTTTTGCGGCGGGTTTTCAGATTGATTCAGCGGGTTTTCAGCGATTTTTCGAATGCATTCGGCGTTTTTTGCGGCGGTTTTTCGGATGTGTTTGGCATTTTTTGCGGCGGGTTTTCAGATTGATTCAGCGGGTGTTCAGCGATTTTTCGGATGCATTCGGCGTTTTTTGCGGCGGTTTTTCGAATGCGTTCAGCGTTTTTTGCGGCGTTTTTTGGATGCGTTCAGCGTTTTTTGCGTCGGTTTTTCAGATGCGTTCAGCGGTTTTTTGCGCCGGTTTTTCGGATGCGTTCGGCGGGTTTTTCCCTGCACTCCGGGAACCTTGCGGTGAATGCTGAATTCACCGCACGGTTGGTTAATTTGACTCCCCGAAGTTCGGGGAATGGGAGAGCACCGAAATGTCGATGACATGATTAACCCTTATATGTATTTATATGCGTGACGGAAATATATAAATTCTGGAGACAGGCAGATTCTCTCAAAACAATCACTTCTCCTCTTCCTTCTAGAAATAAACTAAAAATGAGAAAAACAACAGTTTGAGGAATGAGACATTTTTCAGACTCTACTTTTATTGACTTAAATGTCTCTGGCAACTGTTGACCTGTTGACGCGTACGCAATGCTGTTGTCATCACCACGCAACTCACTGGTTAATGGAAAAAAATGCCCGAAACCACTTTGCTTTCCAACGTGATAGGGATTTAACTTCTCATTAAAAAAAAAGTTTACCCCGATGGGATCGTCGGAGCCGCTCTCATGTCGCAAATAAATTAATTAAACGCGTTTCAGAAAATTTTATTCTGAATCGAAAACAAAAGGTCTGAAAGCAGTTGGCCTGATTTTCCTGACAAACTGGCGCTCCACCACGAAGACCATAATGAAATATGTCCTGTGTCGACTCTGATTCTTTTTTCCTGGAGTGGGTTGAACCATCTGTTAAATTTGAAGGAAAAGAATTAGAAATCGGTGATGTTTTGTCTGAAATATCAGACATTGTCGCACTGTCTCTTCAAGACTGTTGGGAATGGGTGGTGGGTGTTCTTTGGAACAGAACTTTAAATATAATGGCACATAACACCGTGTCCTTTTTTCGATTTCCGTCTGCGGTATTGGTCCTACAGAAAGTATGAGTCACAAAGCACACACAGAATTTACATTTATAGGAAATTCGAGCTGAAATCTCCTTCGGCGCGAGGAAGTTTACACGACTCAACTCAAGTTTCTCATGACTTAAGACGCTTAAAGAGCATCGGACTTAAAGAAAGACCCCTGCTTAGCGAGCCACAGGGACAGACCTCCAGCGTCTTTATCGAGATCGGACTTTGCACAAAAGAAGTCCATTGTCCAAGTCCACTGATGAAGCTCTGGTGGGCGAAACGCGTTTGCGGTGTTATTGCTTATTATTTATCTTACTCCTTGCCTTTATTTATATATTTAAACCCTTGTTTTACTACTTTCCTGCTGCCCAATAAATTCATTTTTTATTATAATCCAACGGCTACCCATCTTAGGGCTCTATTACAATCTTCACGCAAACGTTAACGCGCGCAAAAACGCATTAACGCAAGGGGCAAAACCCTTTGCGCTGAACGTCGTATTACAAAGTCAGCTCAACACAAACGCGCACCTTCGTCTAACGCGGGTGAACCTGCGCGAACCCTGTGCAAGCGTACTGTACTGCGCGCGTCCTATACTTAACATTGTGAGCGCAAATGTGTTTGTTATTAGATATTGAATTAAAATGGGAATATTTTTTAAAAAAAATTTTAAAATTCTTTATTTAGAGAATTATAGATAACAGGAAATTCAGGAAATCAAACGTAGAAAAATACAGCCGTCTAGGGCTGGCCAAACTAACTACGGTCAGCCAGTCAAATAATGTATGATGCAAGTAATAGCAGGTCAATTATGGAATAATAAAAACAAAAAACAAGAAGTGCCAACCTCAGGTAAGAGAAAAAACACAAAAGAAACACATAAGCAGGTAGGACAATCAACATAAATGCCACAAATTGTCCTGAAAGATTATACTCAAAGCCAATCTAGAGACCAGTGACACATAAACAGAGAACAAAAAAGCTGTGGGGGGTAAACAATATAGCTCAGGCCTCAGTCTGGCTGAAGTTCCGGAGGGTCCGGCGAGATGCCCGCCGCTTCAAGGTCGGACCAGGCGGCTTCAGGATCAGTGATGGTGTAGGGGACGTTATTATGTGTCACCACTAATGCTCCCGCCAAGCCCCACCGATAACGGATCCCCCTCCGACGAAGAACCGCAGTCACAGGACGGAAACGCCTGCGAGCAAGTAGAGTCTGGAACGGAAGATCGTGATACAAAGTCAGCGTGGAGCCCTCAAATTTCACTGGATCTCTAGCGCCAGGAGTAGACATGAGCTTGACCTTGAATGCTACATCACGAAAGGCCACCACGACATCACGGGGTGTTCCTTTCGAAAGCGCCGCAGGCCTCCGAACCCTGAATACCGATCCGATCACATCTGGCTTGTCAGGAGGAAGTCTCGCCATCCGAAGGGCCAAACGAGATACATAAGCTGGGAGCTCATCCGACGACACAGAGTCCAGGATGCCCCTGACCCTGACATTACGACGGCGGTGTCTTGTTTCCAGCATCTCTACAGAGCGGGACAAAAGCTCGACCTGGGATCATAGACCAGCGACCTGTCCCAGCAGGTGGGTATGTTCCGATTGCACTTCAGAGGCCGTCGTCTGCACTGCTGTCACCTGCGCACGAATTGCTGCAACCTCCTCTCGAACTGCCACCACTTCAGGTTTCCATACCCCCCGGATCTCCCGGAGCTCGTCCAAGATCCTCCGAAGGTCTCTTTTCGTAAGAGGAAGACCATCATCCTCCTCCGTGATTCGAGTGATTCGATATGAGTCATACGTGATTCAAGTGGGGTCGCTCTGGTTTGCTGCGGTTGGGTACCCGATCTCAAGACGTCCTGTCGAAACGAAGCCACACTACTGCTGGCTGAAAGCTGGTGTGCCTCGGCCAAGTCCCCGTCAGAGAGGCCACCAGCAGCAAGTAAGGCGCTCAAAGACGCCTGCAGCGCTGCTTTTCGTTTCTTTTGCGCCCGTTTTTTTGCAGCTGCAGATAGTGGCTGGGAATCTGATTTCCAAGATTGCGGGAGATCCAGGTCATCGCAGAGCTACCACCCGAGTGCCAGGGGTCCTCGTCATCATCCGAAAAATCGTAGCCTGGGGGGAGGGATGAAGAGAACACATCTCCCTTCGAAGTGGACCCACCTCTCATGGAGTCCCGAATGTCCCTCTGTCTGGACCCCAGCTTCTGTGAGCGACCGGTGGGCATGTCACCAAAAGTGCAGGCACAAGGAGGAAAAGCAGTAAAAGGTCTCGGCAGTCCTCGTCCAGGCTTCCAAAATGGCCGCGAGTATTAGGCCCCGATCGTGTCGTGGGGGTTAATCCATTCCGGAGCGCCAGCTTCGGGGGTAAGGCAAACTCACCGAGCCCTCGAGTGCCCCCAGAGACAGAGCGTTTCGTAAGCTCGAACATGCAGTGTAAATAACTTTAAAAGCCATGTTTATCACGGAGCTCCTTCAACATTCAGCCGCTCGCTTCTTCGGCTAGCTCCGCCCCCAAAACGGGAATATTTTTAACATTGAAGACTATGGGATTCGCCTGAATAAATCTGCCGCATGAAACCACCGAATGGCAGGGCATTTTCGGCAACTTTTCACTGCTAAGGTTTCCGTTTTCTGAATAGACGAAGCTATGGGGACGTCACTGCCCTCGCACAGGCACCATATGTGCAGGAATTCGCCAACATTTGGCGAATTGCCTGCTCTCTGGATAGCCAAATGACCAAGACAGGTAACCGAGCGCTGATTTTGAGCGTTCGTTTCTGTTTCGGCAGCCATTCGGATCTCTTTGAATCAGTGGCGTAGCGTGGGGGGGCAGGGGGGGCTGTGGCCCCGGGCGCAGTTTTGTTAGGGGCACATAATTTCTTTTGAAATTATGCGCCCCTAAAACTTGTGGCCCGACTGACCCGCCGGGCCCTCGGGCGCTGCCCAAGGGCCCGCGGGTTGAGGGGACCCAGATGCCGGGCAGCGGGAGTGCCTGCCCGGTCCTAAACAGTGAGTCCGACTCCGTACTGTTGAAGGGGATGCGGCTGCGTGCAGGCGCAGCTGGTCACGTGGTCCGTCTAATCAGGTGGTACTGAGTCTCTGTACCACCTGACTGGCCGGACCGCGTGACCTGCGCACGCACGCAGCCCCCTCCCCTTCAACAGGACGGACTCGCACGCTGTTCAGGACCGGGGCGGGCAGGCACTCCCGCTGCCCGGGAGCTGGGGCAATATCCAGGTGAGAGCTGGGGCATATCCATGAGCTGGGGCAAATCCATGAGCTGGGGCAAATCCATGAGCTGGGGCAAATCCATGAGCTGGGGCATATCCATGTGCTGGGGCAAATCCATGTGCTGGGGGGCAAATCCATGAGCTGGGGCAAATCCATGTGCTGGGGCAAATCCATGAGCTGGGGCATATCCATGTGCTGGGGGCAAATCCATGAGCTGGGGCATATCCATGTGCTGGGGTAAATCCATGTGCTGGGGGCAAATCCATGTGCTGGGGCAAATCCAAGTGCTGGGGGCAAATCCATGAGCTGGGGCAAATCCATGAGCTGGGGCAAATCCATGTGTGAGCTGGGGCAAATCCATGTGTGAGCTGGGGCAAATCCATGTGTGAGCTGGGGCAATATTCATGTGTGAGCTGGGGCAATATTCATGTGTGAGCTGGCTGGGGCAAATCCATGTGTGAGCTGGGGCAATATCCATGTGAGAGCTGGGGCAATATCGATAACGTGTCCACAGGTTGGGGGGGGCGCACAATTCTTGGCTGGCCCCGGGCGCTGACAACCCACGCTACGCCACTGCTTTGAATAACCCTGATAGTGTGTGTGAGTTAATTTAGCCATAGACTAGGTTTACATGTCGTATTGTCCAGCTCTAACTTACAAATTGTTATGATAAAATTCATATGTCCCTATTCCAACATTAGTTTAAACTTAACCCTTTCGCTGCTGAGTCATTTCACGCCTCTGTGCTGAGCTCATTTTTACAGCTTTCGCTCGTCATGTTTAAACGCGATTTGAAGCCACATTTTATTATACGACCCAGACATATTATATATCGTTCTTTCTGGCAGACTCGGCAGATTCATAATATATCATTATTATATGTATACGTTATGCCCTGCCTGTATATTATAACAAAAAATGCAATAAAATTAGAATTTTTAATCATCTACAGCGTGTAAAGTGGTTTTTTTCACATTTTATCATGCGAGCCTTTGCGGTTATATTTTCTATGGGGTGCGCTTGTTAAAAAAATTAGAAATGGGGCCTCGTTAAATTTTTTGTTGGGGGGAATTACCAAACGCACCCCATAGAAAGAAATCATTAGTGCAGCATCATTGTTCACTTTATAATTGAAATAGGAACAATATTGCTGCATTAATAAAAAATACACACACAAAACAACTACACATTTGTATTTCTTTTGATTTTTGTTTTATTATTTTTATTTTTTTTCATTTACTTTGAACATGGTCATGTTTGGTAACATTTGAAAGGCCATTCTCTGGCCTTTCAAATGATGCCTACATGACCCCCTAGCTGCCACCGTTCAGGAGATATGGTGGTTCAAATGAACCCCCTATCTCCACCATGGGATTTCCTAAGGCAATCCCTGGGCAGCTAGGGTTTCCCCGACTAACTGACGTCATTGCGCCATGTGCGATGACGCCAGGTTGTAAGGGGGGACCCGGAGGTTGAGCTGCCATCCAGGATGGTGGCCCCCACCGGAGCTAGATGGCGCAGGATCGCGGCCCGGTGCCTCAGGGGTTAAAGCCAGGCACCGCTTAAAAGGGGAGACTCTCCCCTTTTAAGCGGTGCCTGGCTTGTCCTTTTGGGACCTCCGATCGGATCACATATGGGTGAGGCGCAGAAAGGAAAAAGCTGTGTAAACCTTTTCCCCTTTGCGGCCTGCTATTACCTCCCTATTCCAGCTGAGCTGCTCTGTCAGCAGCTCAAGCTGGAATATAGTTTTGTTATTCTACGATAACGACAGCGACGCTGTGTACTGCCGTGGGTATCAGCTCCTGGAATCCATAGGACTCTATGGAGCACAATGCATCCCTGAGCAAACTCTCGGTGAGCTTGTCTGATCAGGGACACAAAAGAGCCACAGAAGGAGCCGAGGAGGGACACTGGGAACTATTTGTTCCCAGTTTTCTTTTGACCCAAGCCAGAGGAGGCTTCGTATCCAGCTGCCCTCTGCACTGTGGGATGAGAGGTAAGTATGGGATTTTTCAATCCCTTTAGATTAACGTGTTAAGTGATTTTGCTGTTACAGAATCACTTAAAAACAGAGTTAACATCATAGTTGGTATTCTTTTATGAATACCGTCTTTGAACGAGAAGAACAGGCTGTGTTGAAGTAGCTCGTTCTTCTCCTGCCGGACACAAATTAATGGCTCCAATAAAAAGTATAGGAGCCGTTAATTTACAGTAAACTGATGAAACAACCGACCTGCAAGCAGGGCTTGTGGCTCAGTGCTAATATCGTTCGTAGTTGTTACACTATCAGCTGGAACCGATTTGTCCAGATGATAGCCTAATGTCTGGTTTGTGATCTGGTCCTATAACAGCTGTGATAAGTTTACACCAGGGTTGGAATAGGGTGTACAACATGAAAGCTAACGTCCGTTGTATGTTTTTACAATTTAAGTATTCACATCTCACAAGTCCAAACAATTTCTTTGGTTAGGAGTGATAGGCCAAACCATTCACAAGGCAAATGATACGGTAATTAATGAGTCATACAACTCAGCCATTGGCATCATGGTCACATGAAACATTTGGTTCCATCTTCAGTGCTCTTTACTTCTGTATAAAGCCGAACAGAAGCTCTGAAGAACATAACAGTCGGCTGAAGTCATGTTAGAGAGTAGGGACCCTGTTGGACTTCACAGGGCTTTCTACATTAAATTGTTCCTGGACCACAACCCAACTGTAGGAGGACCTTCTTTCAGTCTCCCAACAGCTGTGAGAACTGAGTCGGTGCATTCTCTCTTCTAACAGAGAGAATGAAGGTGTGGACACCAGCAAAGGCTTTCCCCAGCTCCAACCGATAACGACTTACTCTGCTACAAGGGAAAATACAATCCTTATGTGAGCCACTGGGATAGATAATCCTCGTCATGAGAACCAAAGGGTAGGGGAGCAGCATCCTACTCATCCCAATGCCCCATCATCAGGAAGGGGCTTTGTCGGAGGGAAGTTTGCAAATTGAAAACAAATTTGATGGTTAATGTGGCAAGTGTGATGACCTGTTTGGGTCCATCCTAGGGCTTGATCACAACTTGGAGGCTAAAGACAAGACGCAAAAGGAAAATGTTTGCGTCTGCTGGTTTCCATTTGTGGCTTGCCTTTAACTTCCTTTTTATGACTGAGCCACTTTCTCAGCAGCTCGAGTCATAATACTTTTGAGCCACAATTTGATAACACCATCAGTACTAAGCGCCACAGTATTATCTGCTCCAGGAGTCCTTAGCACTCTGTGGAGACGGACAAGATCTTGCGTGAGGGACATCTGGCTGGGGGGGCAGAGGGATACGCAGAAGAGCACTGGGAACTATTTGTTTCCAGTGTTCCCATGCCATCAGAGTGAGGAAGAAGTGGATTGCGCTGCTCTTGCCATCGAGGAATCTGAGAGGAGTATGGGATTTTTAGGTGGGTTTAGATCTATGAGTTGAGTGATTGTGCAGAAGGGAAATCACTTAACGCTATGGTCTGAAAAACATTATTCAAAACTGAATAGCATCAATTGCGGATGGGAAGTGAGTTGGTTGGAACAGCTCGTTCTCCATCTGCTGTGGCCACATTAACACCTCCCGTACAAAATATAGGAGACGTTAATATCCAGTAACCTGCCGCAACACACAAGGCGCCAGTTCAGCTTGCGTCTCCGATAGAATAGGATGAGTTAAAAATAAGCAACATAGCGCTAGTGCCATTATACTGCACAGCTCAAGCATTTTGCATAACGTCCAGGTTGTGATCTGGCCCCAGGTGCCTTTTCCATCTTCCATGTCATGAATGGTCAGCTATGAGCATTGGTTGGCTAAGGGCATGTCTGAGCTTCCTGCAGATTATCATTACAGTAGAAAAACAGCTTGATTTTGGTTTAAGAAGAATCTTGGGTTTAGCTGCCTAATGTTTCTTTACATACAGAACGGTATCTGTTCAAGTAGTAAGACGAGAGGATTCATTACGGCCGTATGCTAAATATGATTGAACGTATGTTGCCTTCTGGTGCACGAAGCTTCAAACTGCTACGGAAGAAATAATAAAAACACTATGTTATTCTAGCCAGTAAAGCAGACACGTAGTCATAAAAAAGCAATCCTGATTACTGCATGTTTTCATAGGTTACCCCATACCGCATGTTTCCATGGGGGACCCCATACCGCATGATTCCATAGGGCACCCCATACCGCATGTTTCCACAGGGGACCCCATACCTAATGATTCCATAGGGTACCTCATACCGCATGATTCCATAGGGCACCCCATACCGCATGTTTCCACAGGGGCCCCCATACATAATGATTCCATAGGGTACCCCATACCGCATGTTTCCATAGGGTACCCCAATATACGACCCATATGTGTATTATCTACACATTTTCTTAAAATACATTGAGGTGCAGCAAACAACTGGAATGACTCTGAATATCTCTACTACATTGTATCAGAGTTGGGACCACATGTAGTAGCCAGGGAAAACATTTTACTAGACACCAAATACACAGCAGAGAGCCAGAGACCTTTGCCGCGCACAATAAAACATGGGTGTATTGTGTAGATAGTGTAAACCATGTACACTGCCAGGCCAAAAATAAAGGCACCACCTCCCGTACAAGCCTGGGGTTCAGGGCCGGCACAAACTACTATGCTGCCAATAAAACTCACAGTAATGTGCAGTGTGTATGAGCGTACCACAGATTGCCTCAGCAATAAGACTCAAAGTAATGTGCGGTGTGTATGAGCGTACCACAGATTGCCTCAGCAATAAGACTCAAAGTAATGTGCAGTGTGTATGAGCGTATCACAGAGCCCCACAGCAATAAAACTCACAATAATGTGTGGTGCGTATGAGCGTATCACAGAGCCGCACAGCAATGAAACGCACAGTAACGGGCGGTTTATATGAGCGTATCACAGAGCTCTACAGCAATAAAACTCACACTCGCACACCACCTGTTACTGTGAGTTTTATTGCTGTGTAGCTCTGTGATATGCTTATACACACACCGCACATTACTGTGCGTTTCATTGCTGTGGGGCTCTGTGATACGCTCATACGCACCGCACATTATTGTGAGTTTTATTGCTGTGGGGCTCTGTGATACGCTCATACACACTGCACATTACTGTGAGTTTTATTGGCAGCATAGTAGCTTGTGCCGGCCCTGAACCCTGTGAATTGCTGTGGAGCTCTGCGATACGCTCCCACACCGCCTATTACTGTATCACAGAGTGCCACAGCAATAAAACTCACAATAATGGGCGGTGTCTATGAGCGTATCACAGAGGTCCACATACCCCAGCCCACTCTCACACACATCCACTTCACATACAGTCACATCCACACATACATCCACACAGTCACCCACACATCCACACAGTCACCCACACATCCACACGCAGTCACCCCCACACACACAATCACCCCCACAATCACACACACATCCACACACAGTCACCCACACACAGTCACCCACACACATCCACAAACAGTGACCCACACACATCCACCCACACACAGTCACACACACATCCACACACACAAATCCACACAAACTTAAACTTACCCACACAGCCCTGGTCGAGGCCTAGCTGGAAAGGCTTCGGGCCTGGTCTTTGGGCCTTGTCTCCGGGCCCAGTCTCCAGGCCCAATCTCCATGCTTCGGGCCTGGTCTCCGGGCCCAGTCTCTGGGCTTCGGGCCTGGTTTCCGGGCCCAGACTCCAGGCTTCGGGCCTGGTCTCCAGGCCCAGTCTCCAGCGGATTCAGGCCTGATCTCCGGGGCTGGTCTCTGGGCCCGGTCTCCAGCAGATTTGGCCTGGTCTCCGGCCCTGTCTCCAGCGGATTCGGGCCTGGCTGGACTCCGGGTCCGGTTTCCAGCGGATTCGGGCCCGGTCTCTGGGCTTCATGCCTGGTCATCTAGTCTGCGGACCTGGCCTTCAGGCCCTGGGGGGGAATTTCTGGTAGTAAATGGAATGGGCTGCTTAGGTGATGGGCGCGGGCGCCGGTCCGCCAAGGTGAAGGGGCGGATGCTGGCCTGCTGAGAGGGGCAGGAGCGGCCTGGTTTTGTGGCGTGCATCAGGGCCGTGCATTGTCCATGCCGCGGCCTTTGACAGGGCGGTAAAATGCAGTTCCTGACAAAGGGCCGCCTGGAGAGGCTGCTCCACCCTGCTCCGTGGATGGGCCGGCCCTGCTGGGGTTGAATCAGTTGGACAGGTCAGCAACGTTATGTGCCCAAACAATTTGGTCATGTGACTCCCTGAATATACTGAATGAGCAGGTTTTTCCATCAATGGGCTTTTTCTCCCCTGATGGCACAGCGGGCATATTCCAAGATGGCAATGCCAGGATTCATCAGGCTCAAATTGTGCAAGAGTGGTTCAGGAAGCATGAGACATAATTTTCACACATGGATTGGCCACCGCACAGTCCAGACCTTAAACCCATTGAGAATCTTTGGGATAATGTGCTGGAGAAGACTTTACGCAGCGCCGTGACTCTCCCATCATCAATACAAGATCTTGCCCACAAATTAATGCCACTCTGGACGCGAATAAATGCTGTGACATTGTGCAAGCTTATCCAACAGTATGAGTGAGTGTAGTGTGTATATATGAGTTGTACACTGAGTGTGTGTACATTATGTTTATGCATAGAGTGTGTGCAGTGTGTATTTATGAATATGTGTACAATATATTATGTGTATGCATAGTATGAGTGTGTGTAGTCGTTAGATATAGTATGAGTTATGTGCATGTACATTATGTGTGCGAACAGTATAAGTGTGTGCACAGTGTGTCTAGGCCTGACTGACATCGAATGCTATTACAATTGATTTCAACTGTTTTTCCTGAATTTGCATTTGTTTTTTCCTTGTTTACACAGCTTTGCGATGTTTAAATGGCTCTAGGGATTGGCTGCACTTTTCTGATAGCACATTAAAAAAAAAACATTATTTACAGAATAAAGTGATTTATATGTCAAATAATTGCTTGACAAGAACCGTAACCGTTCTGTTACTTTTTTTATGAGACGTTTTTCTGTACTCCAAAGGAACAGCAAACGGTTTTATGAAGACGTTGTGTTATTTTTCTCTTGATTTTAGCTTTTGGTCTAACAATAACTACAATCACAAATGCCTCCTGTAGCACAACAAAGCAGGACACCTACTGTGATACTTCTTGGTCCTCTGAATTATGTAAATCCCAATAAATTATCATTTTTGCCTCTATGCTCGCTTAATTAATGTTATCCATAACTTTGGCATCATGTGATCGCATACTTAAACCGCTTTCCAGTTTCAAAAGGCGTCTTTTTTTCTTTTTATTATTGTTGCGGAAAATAAAACGCATGGAACGTACTGTCTTTACATTCCTTCATTAGATTATATTTGAATTTGTGTTTTATACTTATCTAAAAATGCTCCATAAATGGTTTATTGATGGGAGATCCAACTGCGTTATATACTTTCATCAAAACACAGGAATGCAGCGTGCTATTAATTATAGTATTGAAGTGGCTGTGAAAATTATATCACGGACAAAGAGTTCTTCTGAAAGTGAAAACTTTAATGTTGTCACAAAGTAACGTCTGATTAATACAGAGGAGCACGTGATCATCAGTAAGAGGAGAAACATAAGTTGCTTAATTTAAGGTTTTAATGCTGTGAAAGTGGATTCATTTTAAAGATGTTGACTTTGTAGCAGAATTGTTGCAATTTCACTTCTTTAAACAGTACATGACATCATTACAACCTCATACTGCAGAGTGCAAAGTACCATAACTTACTGAATGCAGCCAGGGGAACTTAGGGTTATCATGACTATCAGGTCTATTCAAAGAAAGGTGAAAATCAGGAGAACTAGCAGGAGAAGAGAACAATCTAGAACAGGGGTGAGCAATCTTGGCTCCCTGATGTTTTGGGAACTACATCTCCCATGATGCTCATACACCCATTAGGCTGACTGAACCACATGGCAAATGTAGTTCCCAAAACATCAGGGAGCCAAGGTTGCTGACCCATGCTCTAGACCAAATAGCCAATTTGGAAAGTGAGATAATGGGAGAATTTTGAACTAGAATTTTCACTTCTCCTGCCAATTCTCCTGAGTTTCACATTTCTTTGTATAGACCTGTTAGGTTTTGGGAATGTTTAGAGCTGGCTGGATATGTTGAAGGATTTCTGCCCAGTCGAGTGATAGATGCCACCAGGGCTGCCATCAGAATTATTGGAGACCCTTATTAAACCATTGGTCAGGGCCTCCCATTTCAGTAAACTCTTACCTTCTAATATGGGGATAAAAAATGTTTCCTTTTGAGATAGCTTTGGTCTGCACCTCGACCTCTTATAGACCACACTAATCGTTAGTCAGTGATAAGTCAGAATGCTCTTTCTGACTCCCAGTACCCCCAGTCTCTCTCTCTCTCTCTATCCAAGTACCCCCAGTCACTCCCAGTATCCCCAGTCTTTCTCTCCCCGAATCTCCAGTCACCCTCTCCCCGTACCCCCAGTACACCCCCTCACTGTGTGTTGGTTATGCTGCTCTGGTGTCACACAGTGTTGCCTACCTGCGTGGAGTTTCTGGTGGCCCGGGGGGGGGGGCGAGCTGTCCAGGGGGCTTAGAGGGGACCGACTTTTAAATGTGATGCAGGACAGGCGCCTCCCTCCCTCCTTCCTGTTCAACGGCTGCAGGGCTGCCAGCGGGCTGGCACGGGGATTCAAGGGGGGCTGACAAGCGTGGTCCAGGGTATTCCGTTGAATAATGCTGCGCTGCTTCACGTGACTCATGTCAGCATTAAGGAGGAGTCAGGACAGGACCAGAATTTTCTGTCCTGTCCTCCCTTCTGGACGCTGAGAGCTAAGTCACTGCCGGCGCCGCAAAACTGACGGCTACCCGTGCAAAGGTCCCTCACAGACACCAGTATCCATGACCAGACACCTTGCTGGTTCCTGCTGGAAAATATTAGTGGTTCAAACTTCTTTTGAAATTTTGTGCCCCTAAGAAAATTGCACCCAGGGTGACCGCCCACGAGGCCCCCCCACGCTGCGCCACTGAGTGTTCAGTGAGTATTCGGTGAATGTTCGGCGAGTGTTCTGTGGTTTGCGGCGAGTATTCTCTGCACTACGGGGGCCCTGTGGTGTGTGCTGAATACACCGCAGGGTCGGCGAACATGCGGTGACATTTCGGATCTCACTGAATAACCCTGTATAAATCCGTTAGATTTTAGTTAATAAATTTATTCTAGTTTTACACGACTAAAACTAGACTAAGAAAAAAATTATTCAGATGACTAAAATATGTCTAAAGGGGTTATTAAGAGATCACCGAAATTTCAGCGTTCTCTCGTTTGGTGCACTTTGGTGGAATTCAGTATTCACCGCAGGGTCCCCAAAGTGCAGCGAACGAGATCCACTGAAGACTGCAGAATGCCGCTGATCAGCCAGCCGAATGCCACTGATGAACAGCGAACGCCACTGATGACTAGGGATGAGCTGTTTGGTTCGATTGGTTCGGAGTTCGATTTGAACATCGCCTGTTCGCATGTTCGCGAACTCCGAACATTTCCGCGTGTTCACCACATGTTCGCCCACAATGCACCACAAAGGACCACAATGCACTTTTCCACTGGCCTGAAGTTTGTAATTGGCTACAGCCTTGCACCTGACCACAGGTCAGGTGCAAGACAGGTGCAAAACTATGCCAATCACGGCTCAGATTCCTGATTGAGCAAATTTTGCCCAATCATGGGCTCACAGAGCTAAGTCCCGCAGCACACTATATAAGGCTTCACACAGCCTTCAGCACATGTTTTTGTTGTGATTAGTTTGGATTAGATTGTTGTGTTAGTGTGTGTTCTCACTGCCAGTCTGCCACCAGCTATTGGGGGGGTCTCATTGCTACAAAATATCTGGGAATTGTTCTAATCTTTGTGTTCTCACTGCCAGCAACTATTTTGGGGGTCTCATTTCTACAAAATATGTGACGCCTATATTACCAGATTCATATCATTTTAATATTGGACCGCAGGGTCCACCACTGCACTCTTCCACAATACCACAAAAGGGTTATGGTGTGAAGGCACTTGCTGTCACCAAAGGCACAATATTTGGGTGCACTGACGTCTGTACCAGATTCATATCATTTTAATATTAGACCACAGGGTCCAACCCCGCACTCTTCCACAATACCACAGAGGGGTTATGGTGTGACGGCACTGTTGCTGACACTAAAGGCCCAATTTTAAAGCACCTATTGTTACTTTCATTCAAAGCTGCATAAGTTTCACCATAATTTAGCCAAAAAATCACTAAACTTGTTCTGCGTGTCCTAAAATGTCTCCTCTTTTCATACAGACTGCCGCCCCAAGCAGTTGTTTATGAATAGATTAAAGGAAAATTGTTTACTGTCATTTAAATGTCATTTTTTTGTTTTTAAATGTTTCTATACAGTACATCCTACAAATCCGCCACTTCACGGGCAGGTTATGGGGACCTCCTAGGCACGATATTTGAAGGAATGTTTCATTTTTAATTTTAACCATTATTTCATGGAAAACTCACTGTCACTTTAAAAACAGTTTAACGTTTCCTGTCCCTCAGGGCACAACCCGGACCCCCATACACCTTTTATGGCAAATATCTTGCATATATGCCCTCTGAGTTCGGTTCGTGTTTGAACTCGAACTTTTGAAATTGTTTGAGTTCGAATGTGAACCGAACACGGGGGTGTTTGGCTCATCCCTACTGATGACAGCCACCAATCTACCAAACGCCATGGAAGTGACTGCCAAACGCCGCCGAAAAAAGCTGATCAACCTCCAAATGTAAAGAAGACAAAAAAGTGGAGCTCTGCTTTTTTAAAAATGGCGTTTAAAACAATAAAAATGAATGGATATAATAAAAAAGGTCCTATAAAAAATAATAAAATAGTCTTTTACTGAACGCCATTAAAAAAAATGGGAATCAAAAAAATTCCACCTACAAAATCCATAAAAATACCTAAAAATTCTAAAAAAAGAGGCTTTTTGCTGAAACTGAAAATAATAAGCATTTGAATAAAAATATATAATAAAATTGTTAATATTATTTTTTACATTGAATCCTATGGGCTTCGTCTTTTTAAACCTGTCAAACTGAACCACCAAAAATCTGGGCATTTCACCAACATTTTGGTGCAGTTTGGCATTCCCTGAATAGAATAAGCACTTCGCTGCGCAGGACGAGTTTAGTGCGTCCTCTCGATCGCTTTCAGCATGTGGTGATTTGTATTTTGTCCGATCGCTGTGGTCTCCCGGTGTGGGCTGACATCTTTGATCTAGATTTTGGCTATGAGGCTGAATTCATTCGAGGTCACAGTTCCGAAACGTTTGAGTTTCAAGGTTACCCATCACTGCCGTATCCCATTTAAAAGCGAAAGCTACGTAAACCCGCAATAAACCCATAATGCTAAATGAGAAGACGGATGTTTTTGAAAGTAAACTTTGTACCGGCGCCTCATTATTTCTTTTATTTATTTATGTTTTGAAAAGAGTTGCACTTATTGCCGTCGTAGCGCTGGATAAATAAAGTGCTCTTGAATCCTTCGTCTGTAGATGAAACATCGTCAATTAACAGGAACAATTCTAATTAACTAACATAATTAAAAAACTAATAATGTTGAACATTATTGTTTCGCACAACGGCAATAGCTCTCCGAGCTTAGCAACACATCAAGGTTCCATTTGCAAAGCCGCATATTATATTATTTATATTTGGTTTCTAAGGTAACCCAATTGACAATTGGAACAGCGACGTGAACTCCTAAATTGTTTCGCCATACAGTCCTATAAATGATGCCGGTGGAAGTAATTGTAATGTCAGTCTAATTTCCTTTTAATTATCAGCTAATGAAAATTACATTCATTTAGGCAAAAAAAAAAAAAAAATATTAATGCTCAAGTTTTAGTCACCTGCTAAAATCTCCCAAAGGGTAAGTCGGTTGATTTTAATTTTTATATTTTTATTGAAACTTTTGCTTCGTTTCTTTCATCAGATGCAGCTTAATTTTCACGTTGTTTTTCTCCAAGCTCAGTGGCAACATTAGGTTCCATTTTTTTTTCATTACCCGCTGATTTATTGTACGCAACAGTGTTTCTTGTTTATTTATTTATAGAGAATTTTACCAGGAAGGATACATTGAGATTTCTCTCGTTTTCAAGTATGTCCTGGGTTCAAGAAACATTGTATATCTGTAACAACTGTAACAATTCAAAGTTACAGTAACAAGTACTTATACAGCGCCAACAGATTTCATAGCGCTTTACAATGGGGAAGCACAAACAGCAGACTTACATGATAAAAGAGGATATACAACCCTGGTCGTAGGATAATTGTCCTGGTAATAAAGCACATTACATCAAGAGCTCATGCAGACATCCCATGAGTTTACACTCTAAAGGGACTGGGGTAACTGAAACAAATGGGAGCAGAGGGAATGTGAAACTGGTGGCCAGAAGAATATCGTAGGGATTGCATGAAAAGGAACAGAAGTTTGGGCTTAGTAAGAGTAATTAGTGAGAGAAGTGGAGACAGCTGGAAAGGAGAGCGGAAATTAGGAACTGGCCCTGGGCAGGCCGGTGGATGGGGAGGGTGGGTTGGAGCAGTAGAGGGAAGAGACGGAGGTGAGTCTGTGAGTATGCTTTTGAAATAGAATGAGGTTAGTGACAATGCGCACAAAAAGCTCATCTGCGTTTCCCTTCAAATTGAATTAGATGTTAAAGGGCCGCTACCACCAAAAATATGAAATGTCCTTATTGTTTATTTGATGTTGTTGATATCTTACATGTGTTTGTTTTTCTCTTGTATGTTTAGTTAAGAAAATATTTTCCTCTATATGTGTCACTGGGTGCATCCATTGTGTGATATTTTCCTCTATATCTGTCACTGGGTACATCCATTGTGTGATATTTTCCTCTATATGTGTCACTGGGTGCATCCATTGTGTGATATTTTCCTCTATATGTGTCACTGGGTGCATCCAATGTGTGATATTTTGTGTTGTGAACTGCCCCTCCCCCACAGTATCTTTCCATCACTTGCTCCTCACTGTGGGATATTGGACATAGAATGGACTCTAAGGGTCAGATGTCCAGAAAACCGACTCATACAGGTTATTCAGAGAGCACCAGAATGTTACTGACATTTCGGTGCTCTCCCGTTCGCTGCACTTTGTCAAATTCAAGTGCGGTGAATCGACCCGCTGAACGAATCAAAAAACTGCCGCAAAACCGCCTTATTGACCTGAGAAACCGCCACAAACCTTCGAATCGATTCGAAAACCCGCCAAAAACCCGCCGAATGCATCCGACGATCCACTGCAAAATCAGAAAATCGAACTATCGTTAAGCTGCCAGTAAAAGCCAACAAGCTGTCGAACAAGGGTAAAAGAAACAAAAAAAAACACAGCAAATTTTAAAACACTTTTAAAATATGTATAAAAAATTACAGCATTAAAATGCCTGGGAATTACCATATATAATGTCCTATGAATAATAATAAAAAGGTCTTTAGAGAAAAAATAAATAAAAAAAAGAAATATCTGAAAAAAAATTCACCGAAACAATCCTAAAAAAATGCCTAAAAATTTCTATATAATAAATAAATAAAAATACTTTTTGCCTTAAATGAAAAGAATAAACGGTTGGATAAATATTTGATAAAAACTGGGAATTCCTTTTACTTTGAAACCTATTGGATTTGTCGGATTAAACCTGTTGAATGAAACCATCGAAAATTAGTGCATTTCACTGACTTTTCTCTGCTGTTCGGTGTCTCTGAATAGATTAACCATTGCTTCTCTATGGGGGATTTCACTGCCGCTGAAGATCATTGTATTTTGCTGGCAATTCCTCTTTATGGGGACGTTCACTGCCGTCGAACAGGCACCATATTTGGTGAACTGACAGCTTTTTGAATGGCCAAATGGCCATGAAATTGCACCGTAAAGGGAAATTCACCATTTGGTGCAATTTCAGGGGCCAATTCGGTGCTCTTTGAGTAACCATGATAGAGTTTCATCTGAGCGGGATGTATGGAATTGACATCACTAGGGAGTAGTATGCAGTGTTGGAAGCCCACTATCATAGCTCATTCAGCTGCCATCTGTTATCTCAGGTAGCCTAGACAACACAATAGATCCCCTGCATCCTTGTCTAAACATCCTCTCCTTCGCCCCATTGGCTTTTCACTGATGTTTTATCCTATACCAGAGCTGTAAAGTGAGACTTGCCACAAGATTTTGGTAAATGTTGCATCATAGATAAAATCTGCAAAATGGAAACGGGTGATAAAAACCTAACATTATTTTTAAAACCTTTTTATTTGCAATTGCTTCAAAGAAAGAAAGAAAAAAAAGCAGCGTGTGTTTTATAAAGTGTTTTATAAGGTGGTTTTATTTGTAATGCAGAAGTAATCTAGTTGTGCCAGCTGGGTGGAGTAGTGGTAACATCACTGCTCTATAACTGTGGAGACACAGTTTTGAATCCCGGCAAGAGCACCTCTCCAGTACGTGTCCTTGGGCAAGTCACCTAACGGTACATACTCGCTACGCAGGACATACTTGAAAACGAGAGAAATCTCAATGTATCCTTCCTGGTAATATCCTTTCTCCAAAAAAAACGCGCGCGCATTAACGTTGCGCGCAGAAATCGGTGGGCAGCCTGTTTTTTCGCGCGATTCAGCCAATCATAATTAAGAACCACAATTGTCTCCCGTTCAGTTTTTGCGCCTGCCAAAATCAATCTGAGTATATATGCTGCAGCAATAATAAAAACACGCACAACCTCTCCATTTTATTGTTTGGGTATGTGTAGAATGTGTAACTATACTGTGCTGTATTTTAAATTTTGGGCTGGTGTATTTAGTTTCGGCCAGGATGTTCAGATCTGCGCATCGATTGTAATACCTTCCGTGTACCAGCGTACGAACACATTTGCGCTCACAATGTTAAGTATGGGATGCGCGCACGAACTTGCACTCATGCAAGGTTTGCGCAGGGTCACCCGCGTTAGACGTTAACGCGCATCGTTTGCGCAAACGTCGTTATACGACGTACAGCGCAAAGGGTTTTGCCCCTTTCGTTAATGTGTTTTTGCGCATGCGCACATTTTTTGCGCGAAGAGTGTAATAGGGCCCTAGATGTAGAGCCGATTTCTTCAGATGAGCAATACGGGAAGCAAAATCCTTGAAAGTGTGACCAATGTACATCGTGTCTGACTTCCGGCAGGAGTAGTTGTCAGCAGATCTATTGACGACATTACTCAACCGTCGTGTCAAAATCTAATGTAGGATCATAAAGAAATTCCTGGATTTGTTCCCACGCGGACAGTAATGTCTTCCTGAAACCACCGGTGTACTAAATAAATCTCTTCAATTACAGTCATATCATCTAGTCATGATGAGCCGCTTAGAGTAAGATTAATAAAGCGCAATCATTACAATGCATTAGTACGATGATCAAACATCCAAATCGTATATATGACTGCTGGGGATAGGAGCTAATAGCTGGAACCAGAATCATCACAATCCTGATATAAACATCCCCTTTAATGTTAATTATGTCTTTCTGTCTTCTTCGGGGGGTGAACACTCCGCTCTTTTTGTCCCAGTGATTGAGATGATGACCCGACCAACAATTAAAAACAAAGCTCAGTTGGCCATAATTTACCCATAGCGTTTATCTAAACATGTTCTAAAAAAAACAAAAAATCAGGTTTTGTTGTATCCATTATCTGCCGCTTTATACTACATGTTCAAGTTCCTTTTGTCTTAAATAGAAATGACTTTAAGCTCCCACATTAAATTGAAACCATTATAAGACACAGAGGTTTGCGTCATGCTCATCTCCAGGTTTGCGTCATGTTTATTTCCATGTTTGCGTCATGCTCATCTCCAGGTTTGCGTCATGCTCATCTCCAGGTTTGCGTCATGCTCATCTCCAGGTTTGCATCATGCTCATCTCCAGGTTTGCGTCTGTCTCAGCTGCAAAGAAAAAAACTGTTACATTAAAATTAAAAAGAGATGATGAAAAGTTAAGGCATCTCTTTCAAGAGACCCTCATCCTCAACTTCTCTCGTCTTACAGACATCCTCGTGTTCTCCTTTCTCTGCTGGTCCGCCATCACCGAGTAGGCATATTGGTCCATTATATTGCAATGCACTGTCTTCGCATCTGTATCGTTCTTGCAGATGCACAGAAATCTCACCACGTTGATGTTGCCACCAACACTTCATTCCGATCCGGACTGCTCCAGCTATAAAGGTTATTCTAGTATACGAGCTCCCAGTGTGGATGAATCTGCAAGATCCCGGAAAAGGTCATGAGAGAGAACCACAACTACGTAGGCGAGAATACTTATATTACTAGTATGCGTCCTCTGCTGAGCATCTGGCACCGGCTCCAAAGCAACCTAAACTTAAGTGTGTGTGTCACTTTTTAGATGCCAAAGTTCTTCCTTTGGTTGTAACACGCTGCACTGATTGGTCCCTAAGGTATGCAAATTATTTAGACTCCAAAAGATTGTCATCCCTTGTACTAGCTGAAACAAGATAGATATCCTGCACACTGTTATCATAAGATTACCCCTAAAGAGGGTGCTCATCCAAAAAAAGGACTCCCCAAGGTCCTATAAAGGGTTGCATCCCTTGAGAAAGGCGATTGATCGCCAAAACGTTGGGGTACCTTGCTGCTAGGAGTCGGTTTGTACTGATCCACTATACAGTCATGGCCGAAATTATTGGCAGCCCAGACATTTTTCCAGAAAATCAAGTATTTCACACAGAAAAGTATTGCAGTAACACATGTTTTGCTATACACATGTTTATTCCCTTTGTGTGTATTGGAACAAAACAAAAAAAGGGAGGAAAAAAAGCAAATTGGACATAATGTCACACAAAACTCCAAAAATGGGCTGGACAAAATTATTGGCACCCTTTCAAAATTGTGGATAAATAAGATTGTTTCAAGCATGTGATGCTCCTGTAAACTCACCTGGGGCAAGTAACAGGTGTGGGCAATATAAAAATCACACCTGAAAGCAGATAAAAAGGAGAGAAGTTCACTTAGTCTTTGCATTGTGTGTCTGTGTGTGCCACACTAAGCATGGACAACAGAAAGAGGAGAAGAGAACTGTCTGAGGACTTGAGAACCAAAATTGTGGAAAAATATCAACAATCTCAAGGTTACAAGTCCATCTCCAGAGATCTAGATTTGCCTTTGTCCACAGTGCGCAACATTATCAAGAAGTTTGCAACCCATGGCACTGTAGCTAATCTCTCTGGGCGTGGACGGAAGAGAAAAATTGATGAAAGGTTGCAACACAGGATAGTCCGGATGGTGGATAAGCAGCCCCAAACAAGTTCCAAAGAAATTCAAGCTGTCCTGCAGGCTCAGGGAGCATCAGTGTCAGTGCGAACTATCGTCGACATTTAAAAGAAATTAAACACTGTGGCAGGAGACCCAGGAGGACCCCACTGCTGACACAGAGACCTAAAAAAGCAAGACTACAGTTTGCCAAAATGTACTTGAGTAAGCCAAAATCCTTCTGGGAAAACGTCTTGTGGACAGATGAGACCAAGATAGAGCTTTTTGGTAAAGCACATCATTCTACTGTTTACCGAAAACGGAATGAGGCCTACAAAGAAAAGAACACAGTACCTACAGTGAAATATAGTGGAGGTTCAATGATGTTTTGGGGTTGTTTGTCTGCCTCTGGCACTGGGTGCCTTGAATGTGTGCAAGGCATCATGAAATCTGAGGATTACCAAAGGATTTTGGTTCGCACTGTAGAGCCCAGTGTCAGAAAGCTGGGTTTGTGTCCGAGATCTTGGGTCTTCCAGCAGGACAATGAACCCCAAACATACATCAAAAAGCACCCAGAAGTGGATGGCAACAAAGTGCTGGAGAGTTCTGAAGTGGTCAGCAATGAGTCCAGATCTAAATCCCATTGAACACCTGTGGAGAGATCTTAAAATTGCTGTTGGGAAAAGGCGCCCTTCCAATAAGAGAGACCTGGAGTAGTTTGCAAAGGAAGAGTGATCCAAAATTCCAGGTGAGAGGTGTAAGAAGCTTATTGATGGTTAAAGGAAGCGACTGATTTCAGTTATTTTTTCCAAAGGGTGTGCAACCAAATATTAAGTTAAGGGTGCCAATAATTTTGTCCAGCCCATTTTTGGAGTTTTGTGTGACATTATGTCCAATTTGCTTTTTTTCCTCCCTTTTTTTGTTTTGTTCCAATACACACAAAGGGAATAACATGTGTATAGCAAAACATGTGTTACTGCAATACTTTTCTGTGAGAAATACTTGATTTTCTGGAAAAATGTCTGGGGTGCCAACAATTTCGGCCATGACTGTATGTGGAGGCTGCTTTTTTTACATTGTGCCTTCTTCTATGTTGCATATTTCATTTAGTTCGGCAAGAGATCCTTACTTGTGTTTTTTTGTTGTTGAGACAACCTGTGGGGCTGCCGTGATATATGCTGTATATTGTGCGCTGTAACCATATGTAACATTTGGCATTGTGATATCATTATTCTTGTTATTGACAGTATTTTTTTTTGTATTCAATAAAGATATTTTTATTATACTATGGGTATAAATCATATATTTTGGTTGTGCCATCCTGACATAGTGTGGTTCCATCCCTTGTACTAGGTCATCTGTAATAAAAGTAGCAGAGAATGCCCCACACCATCTATCATGGACAAAGAGGTCACAATGTTTAGCCAAATTGGTTTGAATTCATGCATGGGTCAAATTCACCCTAAAAGAGTGTCAAGATAAAAATTATTATGTGTTCATGGACCTCTTATTAGTTTGTTTTTTTAACAGTAGAAGATTCCATTTTCTCTATATCTTCAGTCGATATCCATGCCTTGTGGTGCTGGATTCAGAGGACCATTTGTCTAATCGGCACCTTGAATAGTGCTGTTGCGATCAAGAGATGTAACACCATCCTAAGTATAAACGTAGCCCAAAATTGTGTAATATGGCCCCTAGGGATGTGCATTTCTGAATTTTCACGAAATTTCCCGATTCGTGCATTCGGATTCGGATGATTTTCCGAAAATTTTCGGATCCGAAAACGGCAGATACGAACAAATTTCCGAGCCAAAACGAAAACTTTTCGAATGGACTAGAAATGTGTAAAATTGAAAATCATTTTCATTCCATTCGTGATTTCGGCTCCATTTCAGTAATTTCGGACAACGTATTTTTCGTTTATATCGCTGATTCTGTAATTTTGTATCATTCCCATCTCAATGTATCCTTCCCGGGAAACCAGAGAAATCTCAATGTATCCTTCCCAAGAAACCAGAGAAATCTCAATGTATCCTTCCTGGGAAACCAGAGAAATCTCAATGTATCCTCTTGTAAAACATGAGAAATCTCAATGTATCCTTCCCAGGAAACCAGAGAAATCTCAATGTATCCTTCTTTGAAAACCAGAGAAATCTCAATGTATCCTTCCCGGGAAACCAGAGAAATCTCAATGTATCCTTCTTGGAAAACCAGAGAAATCTCAATGTATCCTTCCCAGGAAACCAGAGAAATCTCAATGTATCCTTCTTGGAAAACCAGAGAAATCTCAATGTATCCTTCCCGGGAAACCAGAGAAATCTCAATGTATCCTTCCCAGGAAACCAGAGAAATCTCAATGTATCCTTCCTGGAAAACCAGAGAAATCTCAATGTATCCTTCCTGGGAAACCAGAGAAATCTCAATGTATCCTTCTTGTAAAACATGAGAAATCTCAATGTATCCTTCCTGGGAAACCAGAGAAATCTCAATGTATCCTTCTTGTAAAACATGAGAAATCTCAATCTAACCTTCCTGGGAAACCAGAGAAATCTCAATGTATCCTTCTTGTAAAACATGAGAAATCTCAATGTATCCTTCCCGGGAAACCAGAGAAATCTCAATGTATCCTTCCCAGGAAACCAGAGAAATCTCAATGTATCCTTCTTGGAAAACCAGTGAAATCTCAATGTATCCTTCCCGGGAAACCAGAGAAATCTCAATGTATCCTTCCCAGGAAACCAGAGAAATCTCAATGTATCCTTCCTGGAAAACCAGAGAAATCTCAATGTATCCTTCCTGGGAAACCAGAGAAATCTCAATGTATCCTTCTTGTAAAACATGAGAAATCTCAATGTATCTGTGACAGACCAAGGCTGCAGGGGTTAAATATTATTGTGACACACCTGTAGTGTATTCTGGAAGGGAGGGGGGGGTCGCGTCCCAACTGTTTTTTTTACTGTGTTTTTTTTTCTTTTTCAAATAAAGTGGCAGTTTGCTTTTGCTTCTCAACCGCTCTGGTCGTGCCTGGAGCTTTGTAGAGGGAACGTTTGGGGCCTGCTAAAGCTGGATTTCGGGGTCCAGCTTGGAGAAAGCTTTTGACAGAGGCACACAGTCGGTGTGCCAGTCGGTCTGTCACATTTGGTGGCGAGCGGTGGGATTTGCTTTCTCCAGTGAGCAGTCCAAACCACCACTGGATGGAGCAGCGTTACATCGGCCTAAAGCGGGACACCTTGAAAGATCTGTTGGAGTCCCGAGGACAGATTGCCAGCGGCAAGTCGAAAGCCACCCTAATCGCAGAACTTATGGAGGGTGACCATGCAAGAGAGAGGGCGAGTGAGCCTGCAGCGGGAGGGGTCCAGCTGACCGACCTTCAGAGGGAGATCCAGTGGCGGCTTGCCCTTTACCCTACGGCTCCATCGGCAGAAATGATAACACAGATTGTGTTGGAAGCTACCCAGGTGCATCTGGCAGAGATCCGAAGAGCGGGTGGAGAGAGACCGGTGGCTGAGGTACAGAAACCAAAGGAACTGCCATTCGCAGCATTTCGTACCTTCCAGGACAGTCAAGAGGAGATCGACAGATATCTGCAGGTCTTTGAGGCACAGTGCAACCTGCAGGGAGTGTAGGAGGAGGCTTGGGTGACGCTCCTGGTGAGCAAACTATCCGGTTGGGCACTGGACGCCTTTGAGACTGTACCAGCAGATGACCGCAGGAACTACGAGCGGGTCAAGGAAAGAATTCTGACCCGCTATGATATCACCCCCGAGTCCCATCGACTGAAGTTCCGGCGTCTGCGGAAAAAGGAGAACCAGCCCTACACAGAACTGGCGCACCAGATGTCCCGAGCGGTGGATGCCTGGTTCACAGGCTGCCAGGTCCACACCCTCGCAGAGGCTGCCGAGCTGATCCTCCTTGAACAGCTCTACGATCAGCTGCCTGTCGAGACCAGGGACTGGGTGAAGGATAGGAAGCCTCTTACAGTAGACGAAGCGGCGGTTCTGGCAGACCAGTACATTGATGCCAGATGGACAAATCGGCCAGAGATTCACCCTATTCAGCGAACCACTCCGGTCCCAGTCACCATCCCTGCTGTGACGGTGAGTCGTTCCTCTGCCAGCACCCGCTGACTCAACCGACCCCTGCACCTGTAGCTCGTCAGAAGGGGCCAAGATGTTACAGATGTAATCAGCTGGGACACATGCGACAACACTGTCCCTGGAACCAGAACACCTCACTCTGGAACCGAGCTCCGTCCGGTTCCTCCCGAGCAGCCGTTCACTGCACACAGCCTCCATCGGCAGTGAAAGTGTCCCAATGGGAAGAGGAGGCATTTGAAGTGCTGCATGAAGCTGACCCAGTCCAGGTGGCTTCCATTGACAACCGGCAGCACCATCGGCAAACCGTCAGAGTGAACGGCCGGAATGCCCAAGGGCTCCGAGACAGCTGGGCCACCATCACTTTGATCCAGCCCAAAATGGTGGCGAGTCAGGATCATACCGGTCGAGCAATTGCCGTGCGGGTGGCCAGTGGAAGAATATTGAAGATTCCTAAAGCCCAGGTCTACCTAGACTGGGGATCCGATGCCCGAGAGTTGGAAGTTGGCATTATGCAAGACCTACCAGCAGATGTGCTGTTAGGCAATGATTTGGGTAACCTCTCCTCCTCCTTCCAGGCTGGAGGTGCTCCAGAGGTTTACCCAGTTGCCACCAGACAGCAGGCAAGAGAGGCAGAACTGGCACTCGATGACGGGAACCAGGTAAACCCTGACAAAATTGAGACTGACCTGTCCCTGCCTACCTTTCCCTGTGTTCCCCACACCCAATTTGCCCAAGACATCCTTAATGATCCTTCCCTGGCCAAATACAAGGAGCGAGCTGGGACTGACCCCGGGGGTTTAGGGGGCGATAGGGTGGAGTGGGAGGAGGGCCTACTGTATAGGTTTACGGAAGGTGCGGGAAAGCACCCAGTACCCAAAAAGCAGCTAGTGGTTCCCCGAAAATATAGGTCCCACCTCCTCCGTATCGGGCACGACATTCCCCTTGTGGGACACCTCGTGTGACTAAAACCCATCACCGAGTCACCCATCTCTTGTTTGCTTACTGGGAGGTGCCCCACGAATCGACCGGATTCTCCCCGTTTGAGTTATTGTATGGGAGGAGGGTGATCGGGCCATTAGATCTGATTAGAGCCCACTGGGAAGCGGGGGAGGGGGTGCGAGATCCTTCTATTGTAAGGTATGTTTTAGCGTTGAGGGATCGGCTTACAGAACTCACGGACATGGTCTGGGAGAATCTGCAGTACGCGCAGAGTCGGCAGAAGCGGTGGTATGATCGTACTGCCCGGAACCGTACCTTGCTTATAGGGCAGAAAGTACTTGCCATGAAGCCATCCAAGACAGATAAATAGCAAGCCTCTTGGGATGGGCTTTATAAGGTAGTGGAACAGCGTTGCAACACTACCTACCTGGTAGCTAAATGTTCAGATGAAAGAATCCAGCGGATCTTCCATGTGAACATGCTCAAAGCATACCTGGAAAGGCCGGAAGATGTAGCCGCTATCTGTGCTCCTGCCGGGGATGACTCAGAGAGTCTTCCCCTGCCGGAGCTCTCGGAGCAGAATAGGGACAGTGTAGGAGTAGAGGCAGTCAGGCTAGATGGACAGTTGGAGGCTGCACAGCAGGAGCAGGTCAGGAGAGTCATTAGTCAGAGACAGGAGATGTTCTCCACCGCCCCAGGGTATACTGCGCTGACAGTACACAGTGTGGAGACCCTGGGACAGCCGCCCCTCCGGCAGGCTGCATACCGGGTACCCAAGGCAGTTAGAGACGGGATGAGGAAAGAGATCAAGGAGATGCTTGAGCTAGGAGTCATCAAGCAATCCAATAGCCCTTGGGCATCCCCAGTAGTTCTGGTACCAAAGTGAGATGGTACGACCCGCTTGTGTGGATTATAGAAGACTAAATGACTGTACCACGACCGATGCGTACCCCATGCCCCGAGTCGATGAACTGCTAGATCGCATCGCTCGGGGTAACTTCCTGACTACCCTCGACCTATGCAGAGGGTACTGGCAAATTCCCCTGGACACAGAAGCTATTCCGAAGTCGGCGTTCCTCATCCCCTTCGGCCTGTATCAGTTTAAGGTCATGCCGTTCGGGATGAAGAACGCGCCAGCGACGTTCCAGAGGATGGTAGATCGGCTCCTCGATGGCCTCCAAGACTATGCCTGTGCATATCCGGACGACATCGCAATCTACAGCGATACCTGGGAAGAAGATTTGGTTCACCTGGGTGTTGTGTTGGACCGTATTAGGGCTGCGGGACTAACCTTGAAGCTGGATAAATGTAGCATAGGGATGTCTGAGGTCCAGTACATTGGGCATCGGGTGGGCCGCGGGCGGCAGCACCCCGAACCTGCTAAAGTTGAGGCAGTTGCCAACTGACCAACCCCCGGACAAAAACCCAGGTCTTAGCATTTTTAGGGACAGCAGGCTATTATAGGAAGTTTGTGCCCAACTATAGCGCTATCGCTAAACCCCTGACCGACCTTACCCGTAATAACCTTCCCCGACAGGTCCTTTGGTCCCCAGAGTGCGAGGCTGCCTTTCAACGCCTCAAGCATGATCTAATCTCAGCACCTATCCTCGCTGCTCCTGACCCCAACAAACGACTTTCTGTTCACACAGATGCCTCTACTTTCAGGTTGGGAGCAGTACTAAGTCAAGTGGGAGCCGACGGCGGTGAGCACCCCATAGCAGCTGCAAGCTGCTACCCAGGGAAGTGGGGTACGCAGCTATTGAAAAAGAGTGCCTGGCGCTGGTGTGGGCTCTGAAAAAACTGCAGCCATACCTATATGGAAGATCTTTCACAGTGCTCACCGACCATAACCTTGATTTGGTTGAACAAAGTCTCCGGAGACAATGGACGCTTATTGAGCTGGAGCCTCGCCCTGCAGCCCTACAACTTCACAGTTCAATATTGGCCAAGAAAGCAGAATGGAAATGCAGATGGACTTTCCCGGCAAACCGAATTAGAGCGGTCAGTACTCCTGGACATCCCCTCGGCTGACCCGTGTGGATCTAGCCGGGTCTGCCCGACTGTGGAACAGGGGGGGGAGAATTGTGACAGACCAAGGCTGCAGGGGTTAAATATTATTGTGACACACCTGTAATGTATTCTAAAAGGGAGGGGGGGGTCGCGTCCCAACTGTTTTTTTTCCTGTGTTTTTTTTTTTCTTTTTCAAATAAAGTGGCAGTTTGCTTTTGCTTCTCAACCGCTCTGGTCGTGCCTGGAGCTTTGTAGAGGGAACGTTTGGGGCCTGCTAAAGCTGGATTTCGGGGTCCAGCTTGGAGAAACCGTTTGACAGAGGCACACAGTCGGTGTGCCAGTCGGTCTGTCACAGTATCCTTCTTGTAAAACCAGAGAAATCTCAATGTATCCTTCCTGGAAAACCAGAGAAATCTCATTGTATCCTTCTTGTAAAACATGAGAAATCTCAATGTATCCTTCCTGGAAAACCAGAGAAATCTCATTGTATCCTTCCTGGAGAACCAGAGAAATCTCATTGTATCCTTCTTGTAAAACATGAGAAATCTCAATGTATCCTTCCCGGGAAACCAGAGAAATCTCAATGTATCCTTCTTGTAAAACATGAGAAATCTCAATGTATCCTTCCTGGAAAACCAGAGAAATCTCATTGTATCCTTCTTGTAAAACATGAGAAATCTCAATGTATCCTTCCTGGAAAACCAGAGAAATCTCATTGTATCCTTCCTGGAGAACCAGAGAAATCTCATTGTATCCTTCTTGTAAAACATGAGAAATCTCAATGTATCCTTCCCGGGAAACCAGAGAAATCTCAATGTATCCTTCTTGTAAAACCAGAGAAATCTCAATGTATCCTTCCTGGAAAACCAGAGAAATCTCAATGTATCCTTCTTGTAAAACCAGAGAAATCTCAATGTATCCTTCCTGGGAAACCAGAGAAATCTCAATGTATCCTTCTTGTAAAACATGAGAAATCTTAATGTATCCTTCCCGGGAAACCAGAGAAATCTCAATGTATCCTTCTTGTAAAACATGAGAAATCTCAATGTATCCTTCCTGGAAAACCAGAGAAATCTCAATGTATCCTTCCTGGAAAACCAGAGAAATCTCAATGTATCCTTCCTGGGAAACCAGAGAAATCTCAATGTATCCTTCTTGTAAAACATGAGAAATCTCAATGTATCCTTCCTGGGAAACCAGAGAAATCTCAATGTATCCTTCTTGTAAAACATGAGAAATCTCAATGTATCCTTCCTGGGAAACCAGAGAAATATCAATGTATCTTTGACAGACCAAGGCTGCAGGGGTTAAATATTATTGTGACACACCTGTAGTGTATTCTGGAAGGGAGGGGGGGGTCGCGTCCCAACAGTTTTTTTTACTGTGTTTTTTTTTCTTTTTCAAATAAAGTGGCAGTTTGCTTTTGCTTCTCAACCGCTCTGGTCGTGCCTGGAGCTTTGTAGAGGGAACGTTTGGGGCCTGCTAAAGCTGGATTTCGGGGTCCAGCTTGGAGAAACCGTTTGACAGAGGCACACAGTCGGTGTGCCAGTCGGTCTGTCACAGTATCCTTCTTGTAAAACCAGAGAAATCTCAATGTATCCTTCCTGGAAAACCAGAGAAATCTCATTGTATCCTTCTTGTAAAACATGAGAAATCTCAATGTATCCTTCCTGGAAAACCAGAGAAATCTCATTGTATCCTTCCTGGAGAACCAGAGAAATCTCATTGTATCCTTCTTGTAAAACATGAGAAATCTCAATGTATCCTTCCCGGGAAACCAGAGAAATCTCAATGTATCCTTCTTGTAAAACCAGAGAAATCTCAATGTATCCTTCCTGGAAAACCAGAGAAATCTCAATGTATCCTTCTTGTAAAACCAGAGAAATCTCAATGTATCCTTCCTGGGAAACCAGAGAAATCTCAATGTATCCTTCTTGTAAAACATGAGAAATCTCAATGTATCCTTCCTGGAAAACCAGAGAAATCTCAATGTATCCTTCCTGGAAAACCAGAGAAATCTCAATGTATCCTTCCTGGGAAACCAGAGAAATCTCAATGTATCCTTCTTGTAAAACATGAGAAATCTCAAGGTATCCTTCCTGGGAAACCAGAGAAATCTCAATGTATCCTTCTTGTAAAACATGAGAAATCTCAATGTATCCTTCCTGGGAAACCAGAGAAATATCAATGTATCTTTGACAGACCAAGGCTGCAGGGGTTAAATATTATTGTGACACACCTGTAGTGTATTCTGGAAGGGAGGGGGGGGTCGCGTCCCAACAGTTTTTTTTACTGTGTTTTTTTTTCTTTTTCAAATAAAGTGGCAGTTTGCTTTTGCTTCTCAACCGCTCTGGTCGTGCCTGGAGCTTTGTAGAGGGAACGTTTGGGGCCTGCTAAAGCTGGATTTCGGGGTCCAGCTTGGAGAAACCGTTTGACAGAGGCACACAGTCGGTGTGCCAGTCGGTCTGTCACAGTATCCTTCTTGTAAAACCAGAGAAATCTCAATGTATCCTTCCTGGAAAACCAGAGAAATCTCATTGTATCCTTCCTGGAGAACCAGAGAAATCTCAATGTATCCTTCCCGGGAAACCAGAGAAATCTCAATGTATCCTTCTTGTAAAACATGAGAAATCTCAATGTATCCTTCCTGGGAAACCAGAGAAATCTAAATGTATCCTTCTTGTAAAACCAGAGAAATCTCAATGTATCCTTCCTGGGAAACCAGAGAAATCTAAATGTATCCTTCTTGTAAAACATGAGAAATCTTAATGTATCCTTCCCGGGAAACCAGAGAAATCTCAATGTATCCTTCTTGTAAAACATGAGAAATCTCAATGTATCCTTCCTGGAAAACCAGAGAAATCTCAATGTATCCTTCCTGGAAAACCAGAGAAATCTTAATGTATCCTTCCCGGGAAACCAGAGAAATCTCAATGTATCCTTCTTGTAAAACCAGAGAAATCTCAATGTATCCTTCCTGGGAAACCAGAGAAATCTCAATGTATCCTTCTTGTAAAACATGAGAAATCTTAATGTATCCTTCCCGGGAAACCAGAGAAATCTCAATGTATCCTTCTTGTAAAACATGAGAAATCTCAATGTATCCTTCCTGGAAAACCAGAGAAATCTCAATGTATCCTTCCTGGAAAACCAGAGAAATCTTAATGTATCCTTCCCAGGAAACCAGAGAAATCTTAATGTATCCTTCCCGGGAAACCAGAGAAATCTCAATGTATCCTTCTTGTAAAACATGAGAAATCTTAATGTATCCTTCCCGGGAAACCAGAGAAATCTCAATGTACCTGTGACGGAACCGTTCTCTTCCGTCTGTCCTGGCTCTCCAGACACCCCTTCGTTGCGGTCAGCCCGGCTACTGGGAGCGCTGTCCTCAGCGCCTCGAGCAGCTTGACACGCCTGCTTCTAATTATCTGCCCTGGAGACGTTAGGAATTTCCAGAGGGCCGCTCTGTGCCTTCTGGGGGTGATAGTGGGTACCCTGAATGAGACACCAGACGAGCTGTATGTTCCCACAGAATTCTCTGACTTTTAATGAACAAAAACACCACCATTTATGCTGAAATCCAACAGTCATAATTTGCATAAATGACGCACCTCGTCCTACCAATATGCTAATTACACTATGTCAGATAGGTATTTACAATAAACATTCTTTACATTCTTTAGCCTTTAGCTCACACAACATTTGCATAACCTATTGTTCTAACACATCAGATTAAAGACAAACACTATCACAGATTTCTTGAATTAAACATGCAGCCAGATAAGGGTAAAAGCCCTGTTGCATAAATTACACAGCAGTAAAGCTTGTTTACTGGCTATACAAAAACACATTTACCTACAGGAATATAAGTATATTTAAAACTAAAGTTACGCCATTTTACACCAAACTAATTTAAACTAAAACCAAACGATGTTATATATATTTAAAAACACACAATATAAATTGAACATAAAGTCTCTTGGGGTTTGAAGCATGGAGCGTTACATCAGCTCCATGACATATGTCACCCTTCCAGATTGGCAGGGCAAGCTCTGTCCAGGGCACCTCTGCAGACCCAGGACCTGAATACAGTCAGCAGTCACAGTTCCCAGTCTCTCCTTCTGCTGATGCCCCCCTCCCAGACATTCAATCGGGGCCCACCCCACAATCCCAAATGGGTGCAACTCTTCCTGGGACCAGGAACCTAGCAGCCTCCCAGGATGATCACTCACCGGTGATCTCCTGGGAAGGGGGGAAGTGATCTCCTCTCTTTCTGCACCTTGGTTGGTAGGGGTGGCGTTATGAGGGGTCCCCAATTTCCTTGGGGAACAGTCACACATGGATGCCAGAACAGCCTCCAGCAACACCGGGTACAAACGCTCTTCGGTGCAAAATATATCAGGGGCAATGACTCGACCCCCTGTTGTGCTGCTCTCCTCCATGGTGGGCAACTGGGTGCTGGCAGATCGTAGCAGGGACAGCTCATCTTGCAGCCGCCGGCACTGTGCTTGCGTCCCTTCAAGCTCAGCCTTCAGGTGGCTGGTAGTGCCCTGGTGCTCCTGTGCCAATACATCCAGATGGTGTGTCAGGCGGCTCACCTCCTCCTCGCTTGCCTTGGCTTGAGCGAGGCTCTCTTTCAGAGCTGCGTTGGTTTCTTGCAGGTGGTGTTGGCACAGCTGGAGTTGGTTCTGGAGCAGCTGTATTTCCTCCTCCTGCTCCCAGGCCCATGCCTGAATAGTATCCCGGGAGAGCTGTGTCTGCTCTAATTCCTGCTCGCAGTTCTCCAGGTGAATTTTAAAAGCTGCTATTTCTATGTGTAGAGCAGCTCCAGTTCGCCACTCAGCCTCCAGCTGTTCAATCATTACACGGGAGCCGCGCTCCAGCTTCTCTATTTGAGCGTGGACACCACTGAGCTCTGTGTGTAGGCCGAGGTTACAGTCCTCACAGACCTGCAGCTGGGATGACAATTTTTGTATAGTGACTGACTGTTCTTGTACTTCCATGCAGCGACCATTTCTCTCCACCGTGACAGCTCGCAGCTCATCCTGTAGCCGGTGCAATTGCAGGCCAGTCTCTTTCTCGCTCTGGGTTGCAAAGTCTAGTTGCTCTTTCAAGGTCTCTACCTCCCTTCCGCTTCTTTTTAGCCTTACTTGAGGGTGGGTTGATGGTCACGGTTGGTGCGGAGGCATATTTTGTTTGGGTCTTGGCGTTGGCAGAAGCCGATGCTTCCAAAATCCCTGGTCTCTGCCAATCCAAGTCTGAAGGCACCCTCTGGGTGTGTGGTGTAGTTGCCAGCCAGTTCTCCTCCTGGCTATGAATGTCCCCTTTCTCAATCCAGCCTGGGACCTTGTATTTACTGTATTCCACATGCAGAGGGTTAAAATCTTCTTGGTCCTGCACAGCTTCCCCTTGCTGCAATAAACAGACCTCATTCCAAACGCTCTGGAACAGGTCCATGCTAGGGTTTGGACCATATTGCTTGAGGCGTCTTTTTACCTCCTTGAGCGTTTCCATCTCACTCCTGGTTGCACCACACTTGTGCCTTTGGCCCTTCAGTATTCGTTCCTTCCATGGCTCTCCAGCAAGTCCTTCAGGGTGTCCTGCTTGCAGGTTGCGTAGTTTGTCATCTCAGGGTGTCTTAGTGTTGGAGAGCCTCTATCCACACCGCTTGCCACCAATGTGACGGAACCATTCTCTTCCGTCTGTCCTGGCTCTCCAGACACCCCTTCGTTGCGGTCAGCCCGGCTACTGGAAGCGCTGTCCTCAGCGCCTCGAGCAGCTTGACACGCCTGCTTCTGATTATCTGCCCTGGAGCCGTTAGGAATTTCCAGAGGGCCACTCTGTGCCTTCTGGGGGTGATAGTGGATACCCTGAATGAGACACCAGACGAGCTGTATGTTCCCACAGGATTCTCTGACTTTTAATGAACAAAAATGCCACCATTTATGCTGAAATCCAACAGTCATAATTTGCATAAATGACGCACCTCGTCCTACCAAAATGCTAATTACACTATGTCAGATAGGTATTTACAATAAACATTCTTTAATTCTTTAGCCTTTAGCTCACACAACATTTGCATAACCTTTTGTTCTAACACATCAGATTAAAGACAAACACTATCACAGATTTCTTGAATTAAACATGCAGCCAGATAAGGGTAAAAGCCCTGTTGCATAAATTACACAGCAGTAAAGCTTGTTTACTGGCTATACAAAAACACATTTACCTACAGGAATATAAGTATATTTAAAACTAAAGTTATGCCATTTTACACTAAACTAATTTAAACTAAAACCAAACGATGTAAAATATATTTAAAATCTCACGATATAAAATGAACATAAAGTCTCTTGAGGTTTGAAGCATGGAGCGTTACATCAGCTCCATGACAGTATCCTTCTTGTAAAACCAGAGAAATCTCAATGTATCCTTCCTGGAAAACCAGAGGAATCTCAATGTATCCTTCCTGGGAAACCAGAGAAATCTCAATGTATCCTTCCCGGGAAACCAAAGAAATCTCAATGTATCTTTCTTGTAAAACCAGAGAAATCTCAATGTATCCTTCCCGGGAAACCAGAGAAATCTCAATGTATCCTTCCCAGGAAACCAGAGAAATCTCAATGTATCCTTCTTGTAAAACATGAGAAATCTCAATGGCAGAATTATCGTATCGACAGAATTATCGTATCGACAGAAATATCGGATCCGAAAAAACATTAGTTTACGTCAAAACGAATAGACACTATCAGGGTTATTCAAAGAGCTCCGAATTGCTTGAGAAAGGTAACCGAACGCTGAAAATCAGCGTTCGGTTACCTTTCCTGGCCATTCGGTTATCCAGAGAGCAGGCAATTCGCCTGTTCGAGGTGCCTGTTCGAGGGCAGTGAAATCCTCATGAAAATGCACTGCTTCGGCTATTCAGAGAACACAAACCAGCAGTGAAAGGTTCCCCTAATGCCCTGCCATTTGGTGGTTTAATTCGGCAAGTTAATTCAGGAGAATCCCATAGACGTCAATGTTAAAAATATTCCCGTTTTAATTCAATATCTAATAAACCATTCATTATAAAATTCTGCAGTAAAGAGTCTCTTTATTTATAGATTTTTTAGGATATTTTAAGCATTTTTCTTAATTTTGTTTTTGTTTTTTTAAAAGTCCGATTTTTATTTTTTTAAAGTTTACTTATTTTTTCTGTAACAGCCCTTTTTATTATCATTCGCTGGACCTTTTCGCTAAGTAGTTTCTTTGCAAACAGCGTTTCATTTTCACAGATTCACACAAACTATTTTGCTAATTTATTCACCTCCCTCGTCTGCGGTCTCAGCTGCTTTGGCTGTGTTCGGCTCCAGTTTTCGGCAGGTTAATCCAGATGTTTTTGTGGCTTTTCTGCATGCATTCTGTGGGTTTTGCGGTTAGTTTTCGTCGGGTTTGCGGCAGCCTTTCCCTGCAATTCGGGGACCCTGTGATGCTTGCTGAATACTCCGCAGGGTCGCCGAAATGGGATCGGCAAAAGGAAACGAATTGAAGAGAACGAAAAGACACCGAACGTGCGGTGACTTTTCGAATAACCCTGTTTGAAACGAGGAGAACAGATGTTCCGAAAAACATGAAAATTTCCGAAATCACGAAAAAAAAGTTGATACGAAAAACGAACCGAAACGAACCGAAATGGAAATTGTCCGAAACGAGCCTAAACGAAAATTTACAAAATCCGAATGAACTGTACGGAAAAAAAATATCAGTACACAAGTCTAATGGCCCCGTCACATGATGATGTGGATGCACAAGGCCCCATTTGAACTTTCATTTCATTCTACAGGTCACCTGTACAGTTGTCCTCTTCCGCATCCCCCTAAGGGTTGACTGAGGCTACTTCGGACAGAGACCTGCATCTTTCCCTAGAATCACAGGTTCACTATTTTCCCCTGATGTCCATGACAGCCCAGAGGTCTCAGGTGCTGTTTTCAGTCCAAGCTTTCAATGAGTAAGTTTACCAATCATTTATTTCCCTCTACAGGTGGAGGAAGTGGCTCAACCTTTTTTCCGTCGCTTGGCCACACCTCACCTCAGATTGTTGGTGTTACAGATCATTCAGAGGTATCTTATGGAACCCATGGGTTATTCCGTGCAAGCACACCCTACCCATCCCATAATTTTCCCCACAATCAATCCAATCTGTTTTCCCAGAAAATTCTCAACCTGGAAGCCCAAGGTGCCAAGAGTCCATGTCACAGTTAAGGCCAGTGTCAGACAAGTGCACTACGTGTGCCGTACTGACGTGCGTTGTGAGGCCCGTCACAGCATTGTGACGTTTTGACGGGCCCGGCCACGCGCTGCAGCGTGCGTAGAAATTGCGTGCGCTACAACAGGCGTGCTGAAAGCCTTCCTGTCACCACGCCATGACGCGTGTTTGATGAGGCTGCAAAGCATGATCCTCCATAGGGGGAAATCGAGCCTTGCAGTGCTGAATGCACTAACTTCGCTCAGCCAGGTGGCCACACAGACGTCAGAGTTGAAGGAACGTCTGCTCTCACGGAATGAAACATGCTCATCTGACACTGGCCTTAGGTAACATTTGTCAGACCCTGCCCTGTAGTACCCAGGTCCACTACCGGCGCTCCGCAGCCACCTCCTCATCCTGTCCGCGTTCCACTGCCGTCCTATGTGCGTGTGACACTGGCCTCAGCATCTCATGCCTCCGAGCGGCACGTCTCGTGCGTGACGTCATCATGTCCGCATCGGCTATTCCCGTCGTCCACCGATCCAGGCAGCCAATCATAGACCAGGGCGCAATATTTAAAAACTTCCTGATTGTCCTCCTTGTTAAGGTTGGTCTCCACCCAATTGTGTTGGAAAATGGCAAGACATCTAGAATAAAACATGGAAATATGTCGGGGAGATCCAGTGGCCCAGAATTGCCTTCATAGTAGTTCCAGAGAGAATACCCAGGAGTGTCTTCTGGGCCCTAGACGAATTCCACGCATCATCGTCTGACAGTATGTTAAATATGGCCCAGTTTGGGTTAGTAGGCAGAATTTGTGCACCGAACCTCCGAACAGCGTCCCAAAAAACTGCGATCACTGGGCAAGACCACAAACAGTGGAAGAGAATCAGATTGTCATGATAACATTTTAAGCCGGAACTGAGGGAGGACATGAGGGCCTGTCTGGCCGGGGCAATATAGGCTCTGTGCAGTCATTTGAAAACCATTTCCCCATATTGCGTAGAGGGAAATTGTTTATGTGATTTTGTAGTGGCCACTATGAGGGAAAATGGCGACTGCTCTGGAAGATGTACACACCACCCGGCTAAGCCGGAGGAGCAGTGGACCAGTCATATTGCGGACTGATGAGTGCTCGAAACGCTGCAGTGGACGGACAAATCCCCATAACCTTGTCTAAGAGCTTGTGAAAGTCGAGGTCCTGAAAGCCCTTTAACTGTGAAGATACGAACGCAGAGAGTGTCATATAAAAGACTAAGTGTAAGGGTGTCGGGGCAGTCGGCGCAAAGGTCTTTGTATGGAAGGAGTTTGCAAGAGGGTAGTATTAGGGTTTACTCTCTTTTTAATAGCTACCTTTTATCAAAGAGCTATCTATCCTGAGGTTGTATAGCGTGATGAGTAGTATTTTACAAGTATCTACTAGTTACCCACCACTAGTCCCTTCCCTTCTGTTCAGGTAGTGCGGGAGCTTCCCAAAGGAGTAGTTACAAAATTGACAGTAGACTTAAAGTGCATATTTAGATTGATGTGTTAGCAGATTAATTATTTTAGCCTATCACAATGATCAGTTTCGTAATCACATTACAGGACAAATCAGCAAAATTAGCTAAAGAGAATCGTGAGCACTTAATTTAATGAGATTGCTTTAGCACGCAGGCGACTACACAAAATCCCCAAAATCAATAACCGTCACGAGTATTTGTTTATACCTCAAAATTTATTTCAGACCAGGCCCCAAATATAAGGTATCGTTTGGAACCTAGTTTTTCAAGGTAATCTACAAGCTGGCTGGCTTTCAAGTTCACCGGCCCACTGAGCTAATGCCCGGTGGGCCCAATTCCGAGTCCTATTTGAGGCCACACGTCTTTCTTTTGCCAGTGATCAATGAAATTATATCTAGCAAAGGAAAATAAGCTTTCTAATTGTTAATAATCAAGAAGACTTTTCAAATGTACTAGCTTTACCCATTGTACCTTTGCACAATGCTGCGGAATCCCTCTAGATTGTAAGCTCCTATGAGCAGGGCCCTCTACACCTAACGTTTCCATCCTATGTCCGTTTATCTGTATCTCGTTCCTTTTTGTTATTGTAAAGCGCTGTGGAAACTGTTGGCGCTATATAAATGATGACAACAATAATAAATAATGATAATAATAATGTGTTGGTGCTTAACCCTTTCAATGCGGAGGACGCGCTCAGCGCGTCCTCCGCATTCCCGCTGCTGTGCGGAGGACGCGCTGAGCGCGTCCTCCCATTGGGGTCAGCGTTCGCCGGATTCCGGCCGATCGCTGGCCCCCCCGGTGCGGGCTGACATCCTCGATGTCAGCCGCGCATCCGGGACCGCAGCCGCCAGAATTAGGTGTCATCGCGGCAGCGCGATGACACCTAATTCAGGCGCCCCCCGCATGTGCGGAGGAGGCGCCTGAAAGGAGGGGGGAGGTCCTTCGGACCTCTCTCCCTCCCGATCGGGGGCTCTGCGGGGGTTAACCCAGGCATCATTTGGAAGGGCACAGCCTGCCCTTCCAAATGGTACCTGGCATTAACCCCTGGGGAGCTGGATCGCGAATCGGCGCTGAAAAGCGCCGGTTCGCGATCCTTTCCCGGAGCTGGCCGACATCTTGGATGTCGGCCAAGCCTCGGGAACTCCCCTGAGGACTGGCGTCATCGTGCGTAGCACGATGACGCCAGTCCTAGAGTTAACCCCTAACTGCCACCAACTGTGGAGATAGGGAGTTCCAATGAACTCCCTATCTCCCGATCCGTGGCAGTTAGGGGTTAATGTTTGGTATGGTTGGATCGGCCAGAGCATGGCCGTTCCAACAATACCAAACTTGAATGTGAAAAAAGTTTTTAAAAAACAAAAAAATTAAAATTAAAAATAAAAATATATTTTAAAAAAAAATTATAAAAAAAAATAAACATTTTTTTTTTCTTTTTTTTGGTTTGTTAGTGTAGCAATATTGTTCCCATTGCAATTATAATTGTGAACAATGATGCTGCACTAACGATTTTTGTATGCGGTGCGTTTGTTAAAAATCGCGTAATTTTCCCCCAAAAAAAATGTAACGAGACCCCATCTCTAATTTTTTTAACAAGCGCACCCCATACAAAATATAACCGCAATTTCTCGCATGTTAAAATGTGAAAAAAAAACACTTTACACGTTGTAAATTATTGAAAATACATATTTTATTGCATTTTTTGTTATAATATACAGACATGACATAACGTATACATATAATAATGACATATTATGAATCTACTGAGTCTGACGGAAAGAACGATATATAATATGTCTGGGTCATATACTAAAATAAGCCTTAAAAACACGTTTAAACATGATGAGCAAAACCGGTAAAAATGACCTCAGCACAGAGGCGGGAAAAGCCTCAGCAGCGAAAGGGTTAATAAATAACAATAATAATAATCGAAAAACTCATCTAAAATTTACCCCAAACTAGGTGCCCTGTACAGAAACAAATCCTGCCTGAGCCCCGCGGTAAGAAAGCAGATTGTACAACAAATGCTTATACCAGCTTTTGAATACAGAGATGTAGTGTATGCAGCGTCCCCGCAACCGCACCTTCAGAAACTTATACAATGTATAACTCATTCTGCCTCTTTGCACTACAATGTAACTACAGGATCCACCATTGTGACATGTTAAAAGAACTAAACTGGCCGTCGCTGGAGTCTAAACGCACTCTTCACCTTTCCAGCCTGGTGTTTAAGAGATTTTCTGGGAAGCTACCACCCTACCTGAATAGACTGCTTCAACAGCAGTTCCCTCATCCTATAACCTCCGATCCAGGACCTGCACCAATACTTGCAATACCACAATACAAAAAGAAAGTGGCTCGGTCCTACAGAGCACCGCAAATAAGGAATAACCTCCCAGACGCCATCAAATCTTCCCCCAGTCTAAAGTCACTCAAGAGCTACCTATTAACATACCTCAATACGGAATACACCTATAAACATGTAACATAGTGACTATATCCAGAATGCACCTGTAAACATGTAACATAATGACTATACACAGAATGCACCTGTAAACATGTAACATAGTGACTATATACAGAATGCACCTGTAAACATGTAACATAATGACTATATACACTATGCACCTGTAAACATGTAACATAGTTACTATATACAGAATGCACCTGTAAACATGTAACATAGGGACTATATACAGAATGCACCTGTAAACATGTAACATAGTGACTATATACAGAATGCACCTGTAAACATGTAACATAATGACTATATACAGAATGCACCTGTAAACATGTAACATAGGGACTATATACAGAATGCGCCTGTAAACGTGTATCCTAGTGACTATATACAGAATGTGCCTGTAAACATGTAACACGGTGACTATATACAGAATGCACCTGTAAACATGTAACATAGTGACTATATACAGAATGCGCCTGTAAACATGTAACAGTGACTATATACAGAATGCACCTGTAAACATGTAACATAATGACTATATACAGAATGCACCTGTAAACATGTAACATAATGACTATATACAGAATGCACCTGTAAACATGTAACATAGTGACTATATACAGAATGCAGCTGTAAACATGTAACACAGTGACTATATACAGAATGCACCTGTAAACATGTAACATAATGACTATATACAGAATGTAGACATGTGCATTCGTTTTAGCACTAAAACGATTTAGTCTGAATTTTGGGATAATTTAGTTTTCGTATGACTCAAGAGATACGAAGCTGCTCAGTACAAAAAACGAAAGAAACTAAAATAAAATGCACTACATTTTAGTTTCATTCCTTTTTGTGATATTACATAGATTTTTTTTTCAATATAAAGATTTTTATTGAGTACCATCAGAAGTTTGAAATACAAAAATATGAAAGGACAATAGAGGCCGCGCAGGGCCTGTCAGCGATATAAGTCACATATGTGCAGGTAGGTTGTTGTCAACAGTTTACGGTACATTTTACATTCTATAATAAACAATAAGGAACAAATACAGTGGTTAATACAGTAGTTGAATAAACATAGACGAAGGAGAAAGGGAAAAAAGAAAAAGAAAATGGAAAACAAAGAATGAAAAATGCGGTTCGACAGGTTGAAGGTAATTTTAAGAGGAATGTTAAGAGGATCCCTTGAGGAGATCTATAAGATATCCAACCCTCCCAGGTAGCCTGGTACTGTGGAAGGTTGTTATGGGCCGAAGCGAACATTTCCTCATATTAACAGATACTATCTAAACGGGTCAGGACTTCTGAGAGTGAGGGGGTGGAGGCCGAGTTCCAGTAACTAGCCAACACTAATTTGGCAACCCCGAATATTGCCGATAGCAACCCTCTGGGTGGTATTTGAATGGTAATGGGGATGAAGTGTAACAGGTAAGTTTCGGGCTGGAGAGGAATATCCAACGAAGTACATAGTTTGACCAGGCCATGGATATCGGCCCAGTAAGGGCTAATTTTTGGGCAAGACAAAAAAACATGTAGCAAGAAACCCTTTCTGTGAAACCGCCAGCATATGTTGGTGCCCTTGGAGATATGGTGCAGTCGAGCAGGGTAAGGTACCAGCGGTATAATAATTTAAGATGTGCTTCTCTCATGCCAGTGCTTTTAGATAGGCGATACACCGATGACGTGGCATAAAACCAGTCCTCTCGCGAGAATGATAAATTTAGGTCCTTTTCCCATCTCAACATATATGGCAGTTTATGTTCCTTATTAGGTGACACTAAGCATCGTAACATAGAGACAATGGTTTCCGTAAGTTTTTTTTACCCAAACACAGCCTGTGGAAAGCTGTCTTAACTTTGTCTGGTATCGCCCCGACCCTGTGCGTTAACAGTATATGTTTAATACTTAAGTGGACGTACAGAGGTGATTCCTGGAGTTTTATCCAAGATCCCCTACGCCATCACGATCCCTAATTCCTGTGTCTCCTCTCTCCACAGGTAGGCATCATCACCCATCACCCATCATCCACAGACACCCACATCTCAACTGATCCCCTGCATACTTTTGCTGGTAGGCATCATCACCCATCACCCATCATCCACAGACACCCACCATCTCAACTGATCCCCTGCATACTTTTGCTGGTAGGCATCATCACCCATCACCCATCATCCACAGACACCCACATCTCAACTGATCCCCTGCATACTTTTGCTGGTAGGCATCATCACCCATCACCCATCATCCACAGACACCCACATCTCAACTGATCCCCTGCATACTTTTGCTAGTAGGACCTCCATCACCCAGTATTCGCAGGCACCCACATTATAACGTTTCCTTGTTTTTTTTCTGTTTTTTATTTATTTTTGTTTTTCTCCACCATTTGCTTTGCTATTAGCATGTGAATCTCCTGCCCTATTGACACAGCCCATCCAGCTTCAGGTGTTGACTTTTTCAGGTGTTGACTCTTTAACTGCCTGAATGCAATCAGTCCGCCCTCATATAACAACTATACCCAGGCTCCATTGAGTCAGGCTCCAGTGTCATTTCCAAGTGGCATTCTTAAGTGGACGTACAGAGTTGATTCCTGGAGTTGTGGGACTGGAGGAAGGAACTGCAAGGCCCACTCTTTACTCTGGTAAACTCACGTCTATATCATGCTTTCTCTCACGCTTCTGCTCTTTACTTCTACCTTTCTCCTTAAATGGAACTCCTGCCCCTCTACCACCGACCCTACACTATCTGCATCTCTCCCTCCCTCCTCTCGTCCCACATGATGGCCTCGCATGAGCTCCTTTGTTTCCTCAGAACATGGTCTCCCTCTAACTCTCGTGCTGCCTCCCACTCCCACAAATCCCATTCCCACCTTCTCTTTCACCCTCCTGCTGTTACTCTATTCAGGTGACATATCCCCTAACCCTGGCCCCAACACATCCAATACTTCACTCTCATCCTATCTCCATCGCACATAAATCACCTCCCTGCAAGCCCAGCAACCTCATTCCCATCATCCCTCAGCGCCTGTCCTCTTTCTCCTGCGCCCTCTGGAACGCACGCTCTGTGTGCAACAAACTCACAGCCGTCCATGACCTCTTCCTTTCAAACTCCTTCAACCTCCTAGCTTTAACTGAAACCTGGCTAACTCCGTCTGAACACGGCCTCCGTTGCTGCTCTCTCACATGGCGGTCTACACTTGAGCCATACCCCCAGACCGGGTGAGAGAATTGGTGGTGGGGTCGGAATCCTGCCTCTCTCCCACCTGCACCTACCAGCATCTCCCTCCACCCCCATCCCTCTCCTTCTCCTCCTTCGAGACACACTGCATCCGCCTGTTCTCTCCTCTGGGCCTCAGGGTGGCAGTCATCTACCGCCCACCGGGACCAACCTCCCAGTTTTTTGACCACTTGCTACCTGGCTTTCTCACTTCCTGTCTTCTAATCTTCCATGCCTAATTCTCGGGGGACTTCAACATTCCCATTGATGATCCTTCCGCCCCTGCTGCCTCCAAACTTCTTTCACTCACGTCCTCCTTGGACTCACACAATCCTCCCTCCTCCCTACCCACCGCGATGGTCACGCTATTGACCTTGTCTTTTCCAACCTCTGCTCCATTTCTGAGTTCAACTGTCGCCCTTTCCCCATCTCTGACCACCACCTTCTCTCTTTCAACCTATCTGGACTTCCTAAACACCCTGCTCCCCCACCCCGCACACACACTTGTAGAAACCTACATGCTGTGGACCCCCATCAATTCTCCAAACCTACTTCACCACCTCCCTCATACCTCATCCTTCACCTGCCCAGATGCTGCCACTAATCACTACAACACTACGCTTATCTCTGCTCTAGACACTCTTGCTCCTCTTCGACTCTGTAAGGCCCCACGCCGCCAGCTTCAGCCCTGGCACACCCTCCAGACTCGCTACCTGCAAAGATGCTCCCGCACCGCAGAGCGTGCCTGGAGGAAATCCGCTCTGAAGCTGATTTGTTCACTTCAAGTTTATTCTCCGGTCATACACCTCTGCCCTCCACTTGGCCAAACAATCCTTCTTCTCATCTCTTATATCTACGCTGTCCTCCAACCCTAAACGGCTCTGGTCCACCTTCAACACCCTCCTCTACCCACCTGCACCTCCCCCGCAGCTGCCTTCAGCGCTCAAGACCTGGCAGACTACTTCCTCAGTAAAACTTTAACTATCAGAAGCAACATCCCAACACAAGATAGTTATCTGCCACCGCCACTCCCACAGGTCCCCTCTGCCACCCTCTGCCGCTTCCTCCCAGCCACTGAGGAGGAAGTCAATTCCTTATTGTCCTCCTCACATCTCACCACGTGCCCGCTCGACCCCATTCCCTCACATCTAATTCCTCCCCTCTCCTCCTCCCTCACCCCTGCTCTCACACACATCTTCAACCTATCTCTCTCCACTGGCTCCTTTCCATCCGCCTTCAAACACGCGCTAGTTACCCCTTTACTAAAGAAACCATCCCTAGACCCCAACTCTCCATCCAACTACCGCCCTGTATCCCTGCTTCCCTTCACATCAAAGCTCTAGAAAAAACTAGTCTTCAACCGCTTCTCCCTCTTCCTGTCCTCCAATTCCCTACTTGACCCCTGCAATCTGGCTTCCGTCCCCTACACTTAACTGAAACTGCCCTCACCAAAGTCACCAACGACCTCCTAACTGCTAAAAAACACGGCCACTATTCTATTCTCATCCTGCTTGACCTCTCGGCTGCTTTTGACACTGTTGACCACCCCCTCCTTCTACAGACCCTCAACTCTCTGGGTCTCGGCGACACTGCACTTGCTTGGGTTGACTCCTATTTATCCAACAGGTCCTTCTGTGTGTCCTTTGCTGGTAACTCCTCCTCTTCATTGCCTCTATCTGTTGGTGTACCTCAAGGCTCTGTCCTTGGTCCTCTGCTCTTTTCCATCTACACCTCCTCCCTGGGCAAAATAATCAACAGCTTTGGCTTTAATTACCACCTCTACGCTGATGACACTCAGATCTACCTCTCTACCCCTGATCTCTCTCCCCTGTCCTTTCAAAAGTCAGTGACTGTTTATCTGGCATCTCCTCCTGGATGGCCTCCCACCACCTAAAGATCAACATGTCAAAGACTGAGCTCCTACTTATTCCTCCCTCCAATGCCTCCCCACCTCCTGACTTCTCTATCATGGTGGAGGGTATCACCATCTCCCCATCAAACCAAGTTCGCTGTCTTGGAGTTACACTTGACTCTGCTCTTTCCTTCATCCCCCACATCCAGTCTCTTTCCTCCTCCTGCCGATACCAACTGCGTAATATTTCCAGAATTCGGCCATTTCTTACCGCTGTCACCACAAAACAACTCATACACGCCCTGGTAATCTCCCGACTCGACTATTGCAATAATCTCTTATCTGGCCTCCCTCTGTCCCACCTCTCCCCCCTACAATCCATCCTGAACGCCTCCGCCAGGCTAATTCACCTCACCGCCGCTCTGTCTCTGCCGCTCCCCTCTGCGAGTCCCTTCACTGGCTCCCCATCCACTGCAGAATTAAGTTCAAAATCCTTATCCTTACCTACAAAACCCTCACTAACTCAGCGCCCCACTACCTGTCCTCACTAATCACCAAATACACCCCAGCCCGCTCCCTAAGGTCAAACAGTGACCTGCGCCTAGCTTCTCCCCGCATCACCTCTTCCCATGATAGACTGCAGGACTTCACACGCGCAGCCCCCACTCACTGGAACGCTCTCCCTCGTACTGTCAGACTTTCCCCTAACTTCTCTTCCTTCAAACGCTCCTTAAAACGTTCCTATTTAGGGAAGCCTACCACCCAACTCACTGACGCAACCATCAATCACTCTCACCTTACAGTCCTCTCCTCCTGTTTCCAACCCCAACCCTCCCAGATTGTGAGTTCCTACGGGAATAGGGCCCTCATCTCCTCCTGTACTGTTTGTAAAATGTTGTTCAATGTATTGTAACCCTGTCTATACTGTGCTTATTGTACAGCGCTGCGGAATATGCTGGCGCTTTATAAATAAAGAATAATAATAATAATAATACGAAGGTAGGTGAAGAGTTCGTTTAGGGGAATACCAAATTCTTGTACTAAGTCTGGGAACAGTTTAATGGAGGTGGAGCGAGAAGGTTTTGGACAAGGGTCACTCCCTGAAGCGTCCAGGAGGCAAGGTTTAGGTCAGGGGACAATCTACTTAAAAAACTAAGAGGTGCAAAACTGAGCAGCCGAAACGGTTTTAATAGTGGTCTACCCCAGTGGCGCCAGGTCAGGACCGAGAGATAAGAGGAGGGAAGTATCCCTTCCAGTTTAATTCTAGGGAGAGGGTCATACCACATAAAGTCATGAATAGAATTAGGAGTGATAACGGCATTTTCCAGGCGCAGCCATAAAGGAGGTTCTGAGGAGTGCAGCGCAGCTAATAATTGGGCTAATAGGGAAGCTCTATAATATCTCAACAAGTCAGGGAAGCCAAAGCCACCCATCTCTCTCGGAGTTGTAATTGTAGTAGCCGAAACTCTAGGGGGCTTGCGTTTCCAGATGTGGGCAAATAGCATTTTCTGCAGACGTAGGAGGATATGTGCTGGGAGAAAGATCGGAACATTGCGAAAATAATAAAGGATTTGCGGGAGGATTGACATTTTTAAGGAGGCCATGCGGCCCAGCCAGGACAGATCCACTGAGTGCCATGATTGCAGTTGTTTTTCAATAGATTGCAGGAGAGGGAGATAATTATGCTTAATGATGGAGCTCCTATTTTTCGTTAGGAAAATGCCTAAATATTTAATAGATTCCGAACGCCAGTCAAACGAGTATTGAGTTTTAAGATCAACCAGTGAGGGACCAGGAATATGCAAAGGGAGGGCCTGAGTCTTACCAACATTATTTTTATAGTTGGATAGCCAACCATATTCTCTCAAGTAAATTAAAAAGAGGGGGGAGTGAGGTTTCTGGGGTGGATAAGATAGGAGAATATCATCTGCGAATAGAGCGAGTTTCTGTTCGCCTGCCGGTGTAGGCAGACCTGATATAAATGTGTTCAATCTAATATGAGATGCCAACGGTTCCAATGCCAAGACAAAAATTAGCGGGGATAGAGGGCAACCTTGACGAGTGCCGTTCGTAATTGGAAAAGTAGGGGACGAAAATCCCATCTTAACACCTTTGCCGAGGGGGTGGAATACAGAGCCATAACACTTTGGATAAACAAGGCGGGAAATCGAAAGGCCTCCAACGTTTGGCGCATGAAGCCCCAGTGCATGCGATCAAACGCTTTTTCTGCATCTAAAGACAGTAGGAGCCCGGGGGTCCCAGAACGGTTAGCTAGGTCTATTATATCGAACAAGCGACGTGTATTATCACAGGTCTGCCTCCCCTGTACAAATCCTGTCTGGTCCGGGTGAATCAATTTAGGGAGCAGGGGCGCGACGCGCGAGGCCAATAATTTTGCATAAAGTTTAATATCAACATTTAGTAGGGAGATGGGGCGAAAATTTGCGCAATGAGTGGGGGGCTTGCCAGGTTTAGGGAGTGTGACCACGGTGGCCAGGAGCATCTCTGGGGGAACTTGGCCAGTGGTTTTAATGTTATTAAATAAGGCTGTCAGAGTAGGGACCAGGAGGGAGGCGAAGTTTTGATAATAAAGATTAGATAAGCCATCAGGGCCTGGTGCTTTACCTTTCGGGAGAGCTCGGATCGCTTTGTAGACGTCCTCCTCAGAGAAAGGGGCCAGCAGGTCAGCTTGCTGATGGGGCAGTAATGTCGGCAAATGCGCTTCTGCTAAGAAGGTGGATATCTCTGCTGAACAGGGCGGTGAAATGGCCGAGTCAAGTTTGAGATTGTAAAGGGAGCTATAATAGTCGGCAAATTCCGAGACAATCAGCGCTGGATTACGCACTATTTGTCCCCCTAAGCTTTCAATATGGGTGATTTTAGTTTGAACGCGTCTTGCCCTGAGTTTAGAGGCCAGTAACTTTCCCGCCTTGTTACCTTGAGTATAGGAAGTGTAATTTAGTTTGCCTAGGGATCGTTCCATAGCCTGTAGGTTTAAGTGTTCCAACTCCCTCCGCAAGGAAAGCAATTGAGATGCAATCGATGGGGTCGGCTTATTCTTATTTTGGGATTCTAAGGAGGAGATTTGTTGTAAGAGAGTTGATGTTTTAAGAGTATACTGTTTCTTTCTATAAGCCCCCTGTTTAATGAAATGACCCCTGATAACCGCTTTGTGGGCTGACCACACAGAGGAGATCGCCACCTCCTCCGAAGTAGGGATGTGCATCGATTTTTTTTTTCTGTTCGATTCGATTCGATTTTTCGAATTTTTAAACTTTTCGATTCGGCTCGTTTCGACCGCTTTCTGTTTCGATTCAGTTCGGTTCGATTCGTTTTTCGGGTACATTTATTTTCGGAATATCGACCATTTTTCGTATTTTCGTGTCACTTAGCTCGTTTTTTGTATCGACTTTTCGTGATTTCGGAAATTTTCGTTTTTCGGCATTGTACATGGTTTTCGGAATATCGGCCATTGTTCGTATTTCGTGTCACATTGCTCGTTTTTTGTATCGACTTTTCGTGATTTCGGAAATTTTCGTCTGTTCTCGTTTCAAAGCTGTCTAACTCTATTCGTTTTGATGTAAACTACTATGGTTTACTTTTTTAATAATACTTTATATATTTTTTTATATTAAATTTTTGGTTTGTTTTTCGGATCCGATAATTCATTCTGTCGATACGATAATTCTGGCGATTCTATCGTGTTTTTTTAATTAACCCTTTCGCTGCTGAGGCTTTTCCCGCCCCTGTGCTGAGGTAATTTTTACCGGTTTCGCTCATCTTGTTTAAACGTGTTTTGAAGGCTTATTTTAGTATATGACCCAGACATATTATATATCGTTCTTTCCGTCAGACTCGGCAGATTCATAATATGTCATTATTATATGTATACGTCATGTCCTGTCTGTTTATTATAACAAAAAATGCAATAAAATATGATTTTTCAATAATTTACAACGTGTAAAGTGTTTTTTTTTCACATTTAACATGCGAGCAATTGCGGTTATATTTTGTATGGGGTGCGCTTGTTAAAAAAATTAGAGATGGGGTCTCGTTACATTTTTTTTGGGGAAAATTACACGATTTTTAACAAACGCACCGCATACAAAAATCGTTAGTGCAGCATCATTGTTCACATTATAATTGAAATGGGAACAATATTGCTGCATTAACAAACCAAAAAAAAAAAAAAACTTGTTTATTTTTTTTTTTATAAATTTTTTAAAATATATATTTTTTTTTTTACAAACGTTTTTCACATTCGTGTTTGGTATCGTTGGAACGGCCATGCTCTGGCCGATCCAACAATACCAAACTTTAACCCCTAGCTGCCACGAATCGGGAGATAGGGGGTTCATTGGAACCCCCTATCTCCACCATTGGTGGCAGCTAGGGGTTAACTCCAGGACTGGCGTCATCGTGCTATGCACGATGACGCCAGTCCTCAGGGGGAGGTCCCGGAAGCTTGGCCGACATCCAAGATGTCAGCCAGCTTTGGGAGAGGATTGTGAGTGACCTGACGCCTTTATGTGCTGAATAATAAGGCTGTATCCGGCCCCCACCTGGGGGCACAGCAATTGGCTGGAATCCTGGTTGGTGATGATTGCTGCCTGCCTTCTGTGCTAGGGACGCGCTCGCTCGCTCACCGCTCACAGCGCATCCATAGCACAGGAGGAGCACTTGGCAAGTTGGCAATTGGCATGCATGAGGCGTTGAGCAATGGCATGTCCCTAGCAGCAGCAAAGTGGTTAATACAGCATATGAATCCGCACACTGCGGGGAAGCGCCTCTCTCTGCAGTATAATAAATGCAGCATAAGAATAGAATCCACACACTGGCAGGCCAGGCAGGCGGCACCTGTAGTCTACAGTATATTAATGCAGCATATGAATCCGTAGTTCTGCAGTAAAGAGTCTCTTTAGTTTTATATTTTTTTAGGATTTTTTAATCATTAATTGAAATGTTTGTTTTTGCCACAAGGACAAGGAGTGGACTGGGAAAGTTATACCCCCCCCCATAGGCTTCAATCAACTGTTTTGGTTGGTTGTGTTTTTTCATTTTGGTGAATCTTCTATGCTCTAGAAAGATCTAGAATGATCTTTGGGGGTTGGATTACTGCGTGCATAGTCCAATCAGCTGCTTCCTTTTCTGGAATTTCCATTGAAGGCTGGCACAGACACACACTGTCACTTCCTGTTGACTGCAGGGTATATAAATCTTCCATTCCTCTTGGGTGTGCCATATTGATTTTGTGACTGAATGAGAGAAGACACAGACAGCACTGAAGGAGTCTGGACTCAGGAGAGTGAGACAGTGGAGAGGAGAGAAGAAACACAACGGTTTTGCTTTGCATTTTGCAGTGAGTGGGAGTGCAGAGTGACTGCAGAGACTCTTATTGGACTGACTTCACTTGTTAGAGTGTAAGTAAAGTTTATTAAACTACTTATTTATTTATTTATTTATTTGCAAAGGATTTTTATTTTTACCAGGAAGGATACATTGTGATTTCTCTCTTTTTCAAGCATGTACTCCTGTGTTGTCCTGTGGGTTCAAGAACATTGTATTTGTTTCTGTAACAACTGTAACCACTCAAAGTAATAATACAAAGAAATACTTGTAATAATAATATCTCTTCTGTTCTTAATTTATCCTGGCAACATTAATTTCCAAATATATTTTATACTTGTGCACTGGAGTAGTGGAGAGGAGAGAGACTGAGTGAATAGACGTGCGACTGATATCTATCTATTCTTATCTTTATCATGCCTGATGGTGGGTGCTCCCCTCTCTCTCACTCTCTGGCTGCTCCCTCCGTGTGTCACTGTGTCCATGTCCAGCATCTCATTTTTTTTTATCTTCCATGCAGTGGGCCCAGGGGCGGAGCGGACAACTAATGTGGCCCTGGCAAAATGAGGTCATGGGGCCCCCTTGTTTTTGCACCCACAGGGGGCCACACCCATAAAAAAAACACTCCCTACAATGCAGCACCCACGTGTACATTATTGTGCTAAATAATTTAATTCTTAACTCTTAAATAACCTTTTTGAAAATCCACTTGGACCCTGCAGTGAATTGGGGGATCCATTGTGCCCCCTCCATACTTATTACAGATGGCCACCGCACTGTGGCCCATTAGTGGTTGTTTTTGTCTTTGGACCTATACAGTTGTGTTCAAAATGATTCAACCCCCACTGAAATTGAGTGTTTTGGCCAGTTTGACATTGATTTTGTTCATTCAGTCATCTTGCTTACAATTAAATCAAAGAAGCACGTGTAGGTCAGACAAATATAACATCTATACTATAATAGAGTAAGGCTTGGCGTGTCCGTCGCCAAGCCTTACTCTGCGCATGCGCGCGCAACCAGCGGCGGTTGGTTGCGCGCGCATGCAACCGCCGCGGCACGAGCCGGCTGCCGGCTCGCCGCGGCGGTTACAAGATGCACACAGCAGCCGGGTAGAGGCTGCGCTCGCAGCCTCTACCCGGCTGCCGCGCGCATCCAACCCCCGAGCGGCGAAGGGAAAGTTCCCTCCGCCGCTCGGGGGTTGGATGCGCGCGGCAGCCGGGTAGAGGCTGCGAGCGCAGCCTCTACCCGGCTGCTGTGTGCAGTGGCGTAGCGTGGGGGGGCCGTGGCCCCGGGCGCAGTTTTGATAGGGGCGCATTTGCGCCCCTAAAACTGGCCCGGGGTTGAGGGGACCCAGATGCCGGGAGTGCCTGCCCGGTCCTGAAGAGTCCGTCCTGTTAAAGGGAAGCGGCTGCGTGCAGGCGCAGCCGGTCACGTGGTCCGGCTAATCAGGTGGTACTGAGTCTCTGTACCACCTGACTGGCCGGACCGCGTGACCTGCGCACGCACGCAGCCGCTTCCCTTTAACAGGACGGACTCTTCAGGACCGGGCAGGCACTCCCGCGCTGCCCGGCATCTGGGTCCCCTCAACCCCCGCCGGAGCTGGAGCAATATCCAGGTGAGAGCTGGGCAAATCCATGACCTGGGGGCAAATCCATGACCTGGGGGCAAATCCATGACCTAGGGGCAAATCCATGTGTGAGCTGGGGGCAAATCCATGTGTGAGCTGGGGGCAAATCCATGTGTGAGCTGGGGGCAAATCCATGTGTGAGCTGGGGGCAAATCCATGTGTGAGCTGGGGGCAAATCCATGAGCTGGGGGCAAATCCATGTGAGAGCTGGGGCAATATCGATAACATGTCCACAGGTGGGGGCGCACAATTCTTGGCTGGCCCCGGGCGCTGAAAACCCATGCTACGCCACTGGCTGTGTGCATCCAACCCGTCCCCCGAGCGGCGAAGGGAAAGTTCCCTCGCTTCCGCTCTTTGAAGGACCCAAGCCCCGGTCACGTGACCGCGGCTTGGGTCCTTCAAAGACCGGAAGCGGGGAAACTTACCTTTCCGAGCGGTGCCGGGGAAGTGAAAGTATGGCGCGGACGGCGGAGCTCATGGGGCGGCTGTCCGAATGCCGATAGAGCATTCGAACAGCCGCCCCATGTCTGGTCTGGGGTCTGATCTGGGGTATATATCCAGGAGAGCTTGGGGGGGGCAATATCCACAAGCCGAGGGTCAATATCCACGAGCTGGGGGACAATATCCACGAGCTGGGGGACAGTATCCACGAGCTGGGGGACAGTATCCACGAGCTGGGGGGCAGTATCCACGAGCTGGGGGTAGTATCCACGAGCTGGGGGGCAGTATCCACGAGCTGGGGGCCAATATCCACGAGCTGGGGGCCAGTATCCACGTGCTGGGGCAATATCCACGAGCTGGGGCAGTATCCAGGAGCTGGGGCAATATCCAGGAGCTGGGGCAATATCCAGGAGCTGGGGCAATATCCAGGAGCTGGGGGCCAATATCCACGAGCTGGGGCAGTATCCACGTGCTGGGGCAGTATCCACGTGCTGGGGCAATATCCACGTGCTGGGGCAGTATCCACGTGCTGGGGCAGTATCCACGAGCTGGGGCAGTATCCACGAGCTGGGGCAGTATCCACGTGCTGGGGCAGTATCCACGTGCTGGGCAGTATCCACGTGCTGGGGCAGTATCCACGAGCTGGGGCAGTATCCACGAGCTGGGGCAGTATCCACGTGCTGGGGCAGTATCCACGAGCTGGGGCAGTATCCACGTGCTGGGGCAATATCCATGAGCTGGGGCATATATCCATGAGCAGGGGCAGTATATCCACAATAGACTGCCCTCTGGGCAGGCTTTCCACCTTGTAACATTTATAATGAAATAACCACAAATGTCTTTTCTGTGCTCACATCATTATCAGTTTTATTCAACCCCCAAGTGACATTCAATCTTAGTACTTAGTACAACATCCTTTTACAGTTATAACAGCTTTTAAACATGAAGCATAGCTTGACACAAGTGTCTTGCAGCGATCTACGGGTATCTTCGCCCATTCGTCATGGGCAAAAGCCTCCAGTCAGTGGCGTAACTAGAAACCTGAGGGCCCCGGTGCAAGAATACATGAAGGGCCCCCCAACCCCCCCCCCCAAATAAAATCTATATTTTTTTTTTTCCTGCAATATAAAAAAGATAGTATTGCCCCAGCTGACTCGGATATATATTATTATTTATTATTCTTTATTTATAAAGCGCCAGCATATTCCGCAGCGCTGTACAATAAGCACACAGTGGCGTAGCGTGGGGGGGGCTGGGGGGGCCGTGGCCCCGGGCGCAGTTTTGTTAGGGGCGCATTTGCGCCCCTAAAACTGGCCCGGGGGTTGAGGGGACGCAGATGCCGGGCAGCGCGGGAGCGCCTGCCCGGTCTTTAACAGTCCGTCCTGTTAGGTGATGCGGCGTGCGCGGCGTGCGCAGCCGGTCACGTGGTCCGGCTAATCAGGTGGTACTGATCTCTGTACCACCTGATTGGCCGGACCACGTGACCGGCTGCGCGGCATCACCTAACAGGACGGACTGTTAAAGACCGGGCAGGCGCTCCGCGCTGCCCGGCATCTGGGTCCCGGTCCCCTCAACCCCCGCCGGAGCTGGGGCCTGGGGCAATATCCAGGTAAGGGCTGGGGGCAAATCCATGAGCTGGGGGCAAATCCATGAGCTGGGGGCAAATCCAGTGAGCTGGGGGGCAATCCATGAGGGGGGCAAATCCATGAGCTGGGGCAAATCATGAGGGGCAAAATCCATGAGTACTGGGGGCAAATCCATGAGATGGGCTGTGAGCTGGGGGGCAAATCCATGAGTGAGCTGGGGGGCAAATCCATGAGTGAGCTGGGGGGCAATCTGAGCTGGGGGGCAAATCCATGAGCTGGGGGGCAAATCCATGAGTGAGCTGGGGGGCAAATCCATGAGATGGGGGCAAATCCATGAGTGAGCTGGGGGGCAAATCCATGAGATGGGGGCAAATCCATGAGTGAGCTGGGGGGCAAATCCATGTGAGAGCTGAGGCAAATCCATGTGAGAGCTGGGGGCAAATCATGAGTGAGCTGGGGGGCAAATCCATGAGTGAGCTGGGGGGCAAATCCATGAGTGAGCTGGGGCAAATCCATGAGCTTGGGCAAATCCATGAGCTGGGGGGCAAATCCATGAGCTGGGGCAAATCCATGAGCTGGGGAAATCCATGAGCTGGGGGGCAAATCCATGAGCTGGGGGGCAAATCCATGAGCTGGGGGGCAAATCCATGAGCTGGGGGCAAATCCATGTGAGAGCTGGGGGGCAAATTCCATGAGGAGCTGGGGGCAAATCCATGTGTGAGCTGGGGGGCAAATTCCATGTGTGAGCTGGGGGCAAATCCATGTGTGAGCTGGGGCATATCGATAACGTCCACAGGTTTGGGGGGGTCGCACAATTTTTGCTGGCCCCGGCCGCTGACAACCCACGCTACGCCACAATAAAAGTATAGACAGGGTTACAATACATTGAACAACATTTGACAACAGTACAGGAGGAGATGAGGGCCCTATTCCCGTAGGAACTCACAATCTGGGAGGGTTGGGGTTGGAAACAGGAGGAGAGGACTGTAAGGTGAGAGAGATTGATGGTTGCGTCAGTGAGTTGGGTGGTAGGCTTCCCTAAATAGGAACGTTTTAAGGGAGCGTTTGAAGGAAGAGAAGTTAGGGGAAAGTCTGACAGTACGAGGGAGAGCGTTCCAGAGAGTGGGGGCTGCGCGTGAGAAATCCTGCAGTCTATCATGGGAAGAGGTGATGCGGGGAGAAGCTAGTCGCAGGTCACTGTTTGACCTTAGGGAGCGGGCTGGGGTGTATTTGGTGATTAGTGAGGACAGGTAGTGGGGAGCTGAGTTAGTGAGGGATTTGTAGGTAAGGATAAGGATTTTGAACTTAATTCTGCAGTGGATGGGGGCGCCAGTGAAGGGACTCGCAGAGGGGAGCGGCAGAGACAGAGCGGCGGGTGAGGTGAATTAGCCTGGCGGAGGCGTTCAGGATGGATTGTAGGGGGGAGAGGCGGGACAGAGGGAGGCCAGATAAGAGATTATTGCAATAGTCGAGTCGGGAGATTACCAGGGCGTGTATGAGTTGTTTTGTGGTGACAGCGGTAAGAAATGGCCGAATTCTGGAAATATTACGCAGTTGGTATCGGCAGGAGGAGGAAAGAGACTTGATGTGGGGGATGAAGGAAAGAGCAGAGTAAAGTGTAACTCCAAGACAGCGAACTTGGTTTGATGGGGAAATGGTGATACCCTCCACCGTGATAGAGAAGTCAGGAGGTGGGGAGGCATTGGAGGGAGGAATAAGTAGGAGTTCAGTCTTTGACATGTTGATCTTTAGGTGGTGGGAGGCCATCCAGGAGGAGATGCCAGATAAACAGTCACTGACTTTTGAAAGGACAGGGGGAGAGAGATCAGGGGTAGAGAGGTAGATCTGAGTGTTATCAGCGTAGAGGTGGTAATTGAAGCCAAAGCTGTTGATGATTTTGCCCAGGGAGGAGGTGTAGATGGAAAAAGCAGAGGATCAAGGACAGAGCCTTGAGGTACACCAACAGATAGGCAATGAGGAGGAGGAGTTTCCAGCAAAGAACACACAGAAGGAACCTGTTGGATAAATAGGATTCGACCCAAGCGAGTGCAGTGTCACCGAGACCCAGAGAGTTGAGGGTCTGTAGAAGGAGGGGGTGGTCAACAGTGTCAAAAGCAGCCGAGAGGTCGAGCAGGATGAGAATAGAATAGTGGCCTTGTTTTTTAGCAGTTAGGAGGTCGTTGGTGACTTTGGTGAGGGCAGTTTCAGTTGAGTGTAGGGGACGGAAGCCAGATTGCAGGGGGTCAAGTAGGGAATTGGAGGACAGGAAGAGGAGAGGCGGTTGAAGACTAGTTTTTCTAAGAGCTTTGATGTGAAGGGAAGCAGGGATACAGGGCGGTAGTTGGATGGAGAGTTGGGTCGAGGGGTGGGTTCTTTAGTAAAGGGGTAACTAGTGCGTGTTTGAAGGCGGATGGAAAGGAGCCAGTGGAGAGAGGTTGAAGATGTGTGTGAGAGCAGGGGTGAGGGAGGAGGAGAGGGGAGGAATTAGATGTGAGGGAATGGGGTCGAGCGGGCATGTGGTGAGATGTGAGGAGGACAATAAGGAATTGACTTCCTCCTCAGTGGCTGGGAGGAAGCGACAGAGGGTGGCAGAGGACCTCTGGGAGTGGAGGTGGCAGATAACTATCTTGTGTTGGGATGTTGCTTCTGATAGTTAGAGTTTTACTGAGGAAGTAGTCTGCCAGGTCTTGAGCGCTGAAGGCAGCTGTGGGGGGAGGTGCAGGTGGGTAGAGGAGGGTGTTGAAGGTGGACCAGAGCCGTTTAGGGTTGGAGGACAGCGTAGATATAAGAGATGAGAAGAAGGATTGTTTGGCCAAGTGGAGGGCAGAGGTGTATGACCGGAGAATAAACTTGAAGTGAACAAAATCAGCTTCAGAGCGGGATTTCCTTCAGGCACGCTCTGCAGTGCGGGAGCATCTTTGCAGGTAGCGTGTCTGGAGGGTGTGCCAGGGCTGAAGCTGGCGGCGTGGGGCCTTACAGAGTCGAAGAGGAGCAAGAGTGTCTAGAGCAGAGATAAGAGTAGTGTTGTAGTGATTAGTGGCAGCATCAGGGCAGATGAAGGAAGAGGTATGAGGGAGGTGGTGAAGTAGGTTGGAGAATTGATGGGGGTCCACAGCATGTAGATTTCTGCGAGTGTGTGTGTGCAGGGTGGGGGAGCAGGGTGTTTAGGAAGTCCAGATAGGTTGAAAGAGAGAAGGTGGTGGTCAGAGATGGGGAAAGGGCGACAGTTGAACTCAGAAATGGAGCAGAGGTTGGAAAAGACAAGGTCAATAGCGTGACCATCGCGGTGGGTAGGGAGGAGGAGGATTGTGTGAGTCCAAGGAGGAACGTGAGTGAAAGAAGTTTGGAGGCAGCAGGGGCGGAAGGATCATCAATGGGAATGTTGAAGTCCCCGAGAATTAGGCATGGAAGATTAGAAGACAGGAAGTGAGAAAGCCAGGTAGCAAAGTGGTCAAAGAACTGGGAGGTTGGTCCCGGTGGGGGTAGATGACTGCCACCCTGAGAGCCAGAGGAGAGAACAGGCGGATGCAGTGTGTCTCGAAGGAGGAGAGGGATGGGGGTGGAGGGAGATGCTGGTAGGTGCAGGTGGGAGAGAGCAGGATTCCGAACCCCGCCACCATTTCTCTCACCCGGTCTGGGGTATGGCTCAAGTGTAGACCTCCATGTGAGAGAGCAGCAACGGAGGCCGTGTCAGAGGGAGTTAGCCAGGTTTCAGTTAAAGCTAGGAGGTTGAAAGAGTTTTGAAAAGGAAGAGGTCATGGACGGCTGTGAGTTTGTTGCACACAGAGCGAGCGTTCCAGAGGGCGCAGGAAGAAAGAGACAGGCGCTGAGGGATTATGGGAATGAGGTTGCTGGGCTTGCAGGGAGGTGATTTATGTGCGATGGAGATAGGATGAGAGTGAAGTATTGGATGTGTTGTGGGGCCAGGGTTAGGGGATATGTCACCTGAATAGAGTAACAGCAGGAGGGTGAGAAAGAGAAGGTGGGAATGGGATTTGTGGGAGTGATTGGCAGCACGAGAGTTAGAGGGAGACAATGTTCTGAGGAAACAAAGGAGCTCATGCGAGGCCATCATGTGTGATGAGAGTGAGGGAGAGATGCAGATAGTGTAGGGGTCGGTGGTAGAGGGGCAGGAGTTCCATTTAAGGAGAAAGGTATATTGCCCCCAGGCCACACATGGATATATTGCCCCAGCTCACACATGGATATTTTTCCCCCAGCTCCTGTATATATTTGCCCCCAGCTCCTGTATATATTTGCCCCCAGCTCCTGTATATATTTGCCCCCAGCTCCTGGATATATTTGCCCCCAGCTCATGGATATATTTGCCCCCAGCTCATGGATATATTTGCCCCCAGCTCATGGATATATTCTGCCCCCAGCTCATGGATATATTCTGCCCCCAGCTCATGGATATATTCTGCCCCCAGCTCATGGATATATTCTGCCCCCAGCTCATGGATATATTCTGCCCCAGCTCATGGATATATTCTGCCCCCAGCTCATGGATATATTCTGCCCCAGCTCATGGATATATTCTGCCCCAGCTCATGGATATATTCTACCCCCAGCTCATGGATATATTCTGCCCCAGCTCATGGATATATTCTGCCCCAGCTCATGGATATTCTGCCCCAGCTCATGGATATACTGCCCCAGCTCATGGATATATTTGCGCCCAGGCCCAGCTCTTATGGGTATATAGGGCCCCCCAGCTCTTATGGGTATATAGGGCCCCCCAGCTCACCTCAGGCTCTTCCCTGGCTCCTCTGTCCGTGGTGAGCGGCCGCTGAAAGCATGCAGCCTGGCCGCTCACCGGAAACCACCTGACCAGCGCAGCCGAGATCTCGTGCGCTGGTCAGCTAGTTCCCATCCCACGCGAGCGGGCCAAGCTG
>CM019063.1:66897759-67049696 GCA_009667805.1 Leptobrachium leishanense
AGCGCAGAGCAGCCACTGGAAAAACCTGACACTGCAGACGAATGGAGTGAACAAAAAAAACCAAAAAACAGTACACTTGAATGTTTGAAAAGTGAAACGCTGTTTGCAAAGAAACTACTGAGCGAAAATGTCTGAAATTTATATATAAGATCCAATGAATGATAATAAAAAAGGGCTGTTACAGAAAAAAAAAATAGGGGAAATAAGGTTTGCAAAAAAACCTCGAAGAATGCCTAAAAAAAAATCTATAGAGAGACTCTTTACTGCAGAATATTAGAATGAACGGTTTATTAGATATTGAATTAAAACGGGAATATTTTTAACATTGAAGCCTATGGGATTCGTCTGAATAAACCTGTCGAATGAATCCACTGAACAGCAGGGCAATTCGGCAACTTTTCACTGCTGGTTTTTGTTCTCTATGGGGATTTCACTGCTCTCGAACAGGCACCAAATTTGCAGGCAATTCACCAGGATTTGGCAAACTGCCTGCTCTCGAAATAGACGAATGGCCAGGAAAGGTAAGCGTACGCTGAATTTCACTGTTCGGTTACCTTTCGCCAGCCATTCGGATCTCTTTGAATAACCCTGTATGTGTAAAACATTTGTAAAAAAAAATAAATTCTAAATTTCCTTTTCTCATTTTTAAGGTGGTGGCATTACCTGCTTTACTTATAAAGCAAACAATGCAGCTGCACTAACCTTCTCATTTCCCACGCTGAGACCAAATGTACAGCAGATGGTGCAGAGCTTTATTACACATTAGTCCATATAGAACACAAGCCGCTTCACTGCTGCGAGGAGACGTCCTTTGGACCCATGCATCATACACTGTACATTACTGTGAGTTTTATTGCTGTGGAGTCTGCGATATTCTCATACACACCGCACATTACATGAATGGGCTGGCATGGTGATGGTGGGGGGGGGGGCACCAAAATACGTTTTTGCCTAGGGTGCCAAAAGACTTTGCACCGGCCCTGACTGAAGGATATAGACATCTTAGAGTTCAGAGAAGGGCTACTAAAATGGTGTACGGCTTGAAGGAGAAAAGTTACCAGGAAAGGCTTAATGATCTTAACATGTACAGCTTGGAAAAAAGACGAGACAGAGGAGATATGATAGAAACATTTAAATACGTAAAGGGAATCCACAAGGTAGAGGAAGGGAGTATATTTAAAAGGAAACAAAGTAGCAAAACAAGAGGACATAGTCTTAGATTAGAGGGGCAAAGGTTTAAAAGTAACATCAGGAAGCATTATTTTACTGAGAGGGTGGTGGATACATGGAACAGCCTTCCAGTTGAAGTGGTAGAGGCCAAAACAGTGATTGAATTTAAGCAGGCATGGGATAGGCATTAGGGATGAGCCGTACACCCCGAGTTCGGTTCGAAGTCGAACCCGAACTTTCCAAATGTTCTGGTCCGAACTCGGACCCCATACAAGTCAATGGGGCTGAAAATTCGGTTTTTAGAGTGCCCTCCAAGAGGGCATATATGCTAGATATTTGCCATAAAATGTGTATGGGGGTCTGGGTAGTGCCCTGGGGGACAGGAAACAAGAAGAAAAAGTAAAAAAAACCCCCGTTTTTAAAGGGACAGTGAGTTTTCCATTCAATAAGGGTTAAAAATAAAAACGAAAAATTCCTTCAAATATCATGCCTAGGAGGTCCCCATAACCTGCCCGTGAAGTGGCGGATTTCTAGGATGTACAGAAATATGTAAAAACCAAAAAATGACATTTCAAATGAAGGTAAATGCTTTTCCTTTAATCTATCCATAAACAACTGCTTGGGGCGGCAGTCTGTATGAAAAGAGGAGACATTTTCGGACACGCAGAAAAAGTTTACTGATTTTTTGGCGGTGAAAAGCAGGAGAATGACTGGAGAATGGAAAATTCTAGGTCAAAATAGCCAAACCAGAAAAATTCTCCCATTTAGGCTAGGGTCAGACTAGCGAATTTTTAACATGCGTTTAGGCGCACTTAATCACGGCCGCACTAGCATCAAATGACGGGCAATGACAGCCAATATACGAAGTACGGTCGCACGAAAGTCCGGCTGCGCAACGCAAGTGGAAAATGAACGCATTTTTTCGAGAACGTAGAACCGCTAGTACGAACGTACAGAGTGCGCTGCGTCCACTAGCAGCATGTGTGCCTGATTTAGAGACGTACAGACCCTGCTCATGTCGGGCCAACATAACGTCCAGACACCCAAAGTTTCCTGGTTTGGATCTGTAAAAAATCACGCACAAAAATGCGCATCGTATGACCGTTTTCGCTCATTCTGTGAAAAAATACGGCAATGCGTTCGGACGCACTTTTTGAGGTCGCTGTGAAAAATGTGTTAGTCTGACCCTAGCCTTATCTCACTTTCCAAATCGGCTATTTGGTCCAGATTGTTCTGTTTTCCTGCCATTCTCCTGGTTTTCACCTTTCTCTGAACAACCCTGAGAGAGAGGTGAAAGCCAGGAGAACTGGCAGGAGAAGAGAACAATCTAGACCAAATAGCCAATTTGGAAAGTGAGTTAAGGCTGGGGTCAGACCAGCGCACTTTTAACGTGCGTTCTGGCGCACATAATTACGGCCGCACTAGCAGCAGATGACGGGCAATGACGGCAAATATACGATGTACGGCCGCACAAAAGTCCGGCCGCGCAACGCAAGTGGAATTTGAATGCATTTTTCTGAGAACGCTGAACCGCTAGTACTGACGTACTGAGTGCGCAGTTGCGGCATACCGGCGTGTTTGCGTGATTAGGAGATGTCAGACGCTGCTAATGTTCAGCCTACATAACGTCCAGACGCAAAAAGAGTTTTATTGACGATCCGTACAAAATCACGACCGACAATGCGCGTCTTCTGACCGTTTTTGCGCATTCCGTGAAAAAATACGTCAATGCGTTCGGACGCACTTTTTCACGTTCGCAGGGAAAAATGCTTTCGTCTGACCCTAGCCTTAATGGGAGAATTTTTCTGGTTTGGCTATTTTGACCTAGAATTTTCACTTCTCCAGTTATTCTCCTGCTTTTCACCGCTCTCTGAATAACCCTGTGAATGTTTAATCCCGAGGTGAAAAATAATATTGCTTAAGGCTGGGGTCAGACGAGCGCAGTTATCACGTCCGTGTTGCCGCACACTTGTACGTCCGTGGCAGCATAGCATTCTGACCAATGGAGCCCCACACACGAAGTACGTCTGCACGGAAGTGCGGATGCATGGCGGACGCAGCAAACGAACGCAGGTTAGGCAAGAACGTAATACTGCTAGAACGGACGTGCGGAGTGCGCCACGTCCACAACGTCTGCATAGCTTTGTGTGTGAGTGATGGAGCATGGTCAGACGGACTGCATTTATACGTCCAGCATTTTTGACGGACAGAATGTTTTTTCATTGTAATTTATTTTCCCTGCTACATCAGTCAAAAAATACGTCAGTGAAAAAAACCGACTGTTTGGCCACTACCTTGTTGTCAGTCAGTAAGTACGTCCGTACTGCACGGACGCACAGTCCGTACAAAATGCGCTCATCTGACACTAGCCTTAGATGTTATTTTGATTTTTTTTCAAACACAAGTTAACCACTTGGCTGCTATGGACGCGCTCAGCGCGTCCAGCCAAGTGGTTCTCCTGTGCTATGGACGCGCTGATTCCGGCGGATTGCTGCGCCCCTTGGTGCGGGCTGACATCTTGGATGTCAGCCCAGCACTCCTGGACCCCGGCGGAGCAATTAGATGTCATCACGGTGGCGCGATGACATCTAATTCAGGTGCGCCCCACCACATGTACGGAGGAAGCGCCTGAAGGGGAGGGTGGAGGTCCTTCGGACCTCTCTCCCTCCCGATCGCCGGGGGGCAGGGGGTTAATCCAGGCACCGTTTGGAAGGGCACAGCATGCCCTTCCAAATGGTGGCTGTGATTAACCCCTGGGGAGCCGGATCACGAATCGGCGCTGAAAAGCGCCGGATCGTGATCCTCTCCTTGAGCTGGCCGACATCTTGGATGTCGGCCAAGCCTCCAGGAACTCCCCCTGAGGACTGGCGTCATCGTGCATAGCACGATGACGCCAGTCCTGGAGTTAACCCCTAGCTGCCACCAATGGTGGAGAAAAGGGTTTCATTGGAACCCCCTATCTCCCGATCCGTGGCAGCTAGGGGTTAATGTTTGATATCGTTGGATCGGCCAGAGCATGGCCTTTCCAAGGATACCAAACATGAGCATGAAAAATGTTTTTTTTTAAAAATAAAAAATAAGTTTTTTTTTTTGTTTTTTTTTTGTTAATGCAGCAATATTGTTCCCATTTCAATTATAATGTGAACAATAATGCTGCACTAACGATTTTTGTATGCGGTGCGTTTGTTAAAAAAAGCGAAATTTTCCCGAGACCCCATTTCTAATTTTTTTAACAAGCGCACCCCATACAAAAAATAACCGCAAACGATCGCATGTTAAAATGTGAAAAAAAACACTTTACACATAATAAATTATTGAAAATTCAAATTTTATTGCATTTTTGTTATAATATACAGACATGACATAAGGTATACATATAATAATGACATATTATGAATCTGCCAAGTCTGCCGGAAAGAACGATATATAATATGTCTGGGTCATATATGGCTACAAAACGCGGTTAATCATGATGAGCGAAAGCAGTAAAAATGACCTCAGCACAGAGGTGTGAAAAGCCTCAGTAGCGAAAGGGTTAAATGCAGCATATTAGGATGTTTTAGGGAAATTAATTCTCAAATCTCAATCAGATGCAGACACCACCCCACCCTCAGTATGTTGTACAATGTATCAAATTGATTACCAGACTAAAAACACCTGGTGTTATGCCCGTTTGTGAACAGAAGTCATTTAGAGTTGATAATCTTTCCACGTACACATTAGTTTTTAATTCAATATCTAATAAACCGTTGCTTATAATATTCTGCAGAAAAGAGTCTCTTTATTTCTAGATTGTTTAGTATTTTTTTAAGCATTTTCTATACTTTTTTCAAAATTTCTTTTTTTTTTCGAACTCGAACCGAACAGACCCAAAAAGTTCGAAATTCCCGAACTTTCGAACTGCCAAAGTTCGGGTCGAACTCCGAACCGTCCGAACCCGAACAGCTCATCCCTAATAGGCATAAGGCTATCCTAAACAAAAGATAAATCCAGGTAAAGTATCCATGTAATTGGGCAGACTAGATGGGCCGAAAGGTTCTTATCTGCCGACATTTTTCTATAGGGCACGCTCAGTTTAAGCCAATCATTCACCACGCTCGCATCCGCCAGCCATCTTAATCGGAAGAAGACGGGTGGCCGGTGGCTTGGCTTCATACTTGGTAACAACTGCAATCATTCTAGAGCAGAGCACCCTGGCCTGAGGGGGAGCCTGACTGTGTTTTGAGAGAACCTGGAAGGATTTTAATGGTTTACCGGTACAGTATACTTTTATAATTTTGCTCCACTCGTTATATTCGAGTCTTGAGTATTCTCTCATTTCCATAATAAATCTCTATCCATCGCGTTATATTTAGGTCACGCTATACTCGAGTATCTACCATCATTTTTTTTACAAGAGTACCCCATAGAATATATAACCACAAAGGTATGGATTATAAAATGTGAAATCATTTTACAAGGTGTAAAGGATTGAAATCTGAATGGAAATTTACATTTATTTTGCATTTTTTGTTATAGCATTCTAGCAGGACACGTATACATATAATAATAATATATTGTGAATCTGACGAGTCTGCTGAAAATAAGGATTTATAATATGTCTGGGTCCTGCAATATAACCAGTGGCGTCACAAGGGGGGGGCGGGGAGTGCGGCCCGCACAGGGTTACACCACCCCCTAGAATATTTTTTTTTTTTATAAACAGAAAAATATTTTACCAGGAAGGATACATTGAGATTTCTGATATCTCTCATCTTCAAGTATGTCCTGGGTAGGCAAGGCCTAGGCTGGCGCTTTCCAGGGGCCGCCAATAAAACCACCACTAAAGGGGATATTCACAGAGCACCGAAATGACGCAGACATTTCAGTGTTCTGTTGTTCCCCGCACTTTGGGGAATCAAATTTTCCAAGTGAATTCACTGCAGGGTCCCTGAAGTGCAGGGAATCAGCCACTGAATGCTGCGGCAAAGCCGTCGCTGGCTGTTTTCAAAAAAACTACTGAACGAAAATGTCTGGAATTAACACATAAGATCCTACGAATGATAATAAAAAGGTCCATTACAGAAAAAAGAAAAAACGCTATTGAAGAAAAAAATAGAATTTGTTTTGATAAATGCCTAAAAAGATACTGAAAAAAAATATCAATAAATAAAAGACTTTTTACTACAGATTAAAGGAATAAACGGTTTATTAGATATTGAATAAAAACTGGAAGATTTTTAACATTGAAACCTATGGTATTCCCCTGAACAAACCTGCCGAATGATACCACCGAACAGCAGGATATTGCTCTGCTGTTCGATGTCTCTGAAAAGATGAACCATTACTTCTCTATGGAGACTTTCACTGTCTTCAAACAGGCACCATACTTGCTGGCAGTTTGCCAAAATTTGTGTGTGAGCACTTTACAGAGCTCCACAGCAATAAACCTCACAGTAATGTGTGGTGTGCATGAGTGTATGACAGAGCTCCACAGCAATAAACCTCACAGTAACGTGCGCCGTTATTGAGCATTCAGTGTTATATGGGAGTTACTGATTTATGAGTAAGAGTAGTTAAAAAAGAAAGCGTAAAACTCGGGGGGGGGGGTGACACCATGAGTTACTGCACCGGGTGACACCAATCCTAGTGACGCCACTGAATATAACATCTGGAAATATCCCGGGGTGCACAATCAGTGGTGTGTTATAGTTTTGAGCTGCGCTAGGCAACACAAAACTCAGCCCCCCCCATGTAAGGCTCTATGATTGCTTGTAAAGAGGGGCAGTGCGTGAGAGCGTAGACTGCATCCACAGCAATAAAACTCTCAAGATAATGGGCAGTGCATACTTTTTATTTGATTTTAATATTTACCGTTGTAGCGCTGTGTTAAAATCTTGCTGCTGGCAGTACCTAATCGCGATTAGAGACACTGGACATTGGGACTACATTTCCCGGCGTGCTTTGCAAAGAGACAGGAAGTGGGTGGGACCCAACACACTTACATCCCGAACCTCGTGGAGAAGGCGCCAGAGCGCGCCAGGGAACGAGAGAGAGCAGACGCAGTGCCAGACATCGTGAGAGGGCCTAGGCCAGAGCACGAGTGAGACCTGCCAGTTTCTTTATCGGGTCATTCAGCACAAGTGAAGGAGACCTCCAAGTTCCAGAGATTGCTGCAGATCGAACAATCCGAAGACCTCGAGTGAGGAGTTACCGCGAGTTGATCGGATACGGAGAGCAGGCGGTGAGCTGGACAAGTCGTGGACAAGCTACGGAAAGTCAGACAACGGATCCGGCTGCAAGTATCCCCAGTCAATATCGAGCGGAGAGACGTCCTGGGTCAGCGGAGCCTAAAGCAACCGGTGGATGGGTGAGAGGCCTCCAAGGCCGTTTGTAAATAAAGAACACGCTGCTGTTTTCTCTTTAAAGTCCACAGGGCCCCAACTTGACTAGTCGAAGACATTCCTTAAGTAAATTCACTGGCCAGTTGAACAGTACCCGGGTACCACACACACATACACACCTTTTACATTTCGGGACTTAACCTGTGCAGGACTCATTCTGTTACGAATCGGAACAGGGGTTAAAGATACGTTCCGAATAATATTTTTCTCTTTTCCGCTGCGCGTTTACCGTAATAAGAAGAGATTGTATTTTTGGGTTTCGCTACGTGTCCCTTTTTCGGACTATCAGGCAATTGCATTTCTTTTCTGTTCGGTTGCAAATATTTTATTTTTTCCAAAATACGAAGCCTCGTGTTTCGTTTCTTTTTTCCGCTACGCGTTTTACCGCGATACGAAAATACTGTAATAATACCTGTGAATACCGTGTCTCAACGTCTGCTTACTATTTTAGTAAACTATTTAAATGATAAAAACTCACAACGGTGTTGGAGTATATTTATTCCCTAGTGCGGGGAGACTGACCCGTGGTTCATTTTCAGCGGCTCTTCCGGGAGTGAGCGCTACACGTGGGGGCTCGTTTCCGGGATCCAGTCTCTGGAAAAACCGCATCTAAAGGGTTAAATATGGATCCAGACACTGTTGCCGAGTGGTGTGAGGAGCACAGTAGTCAGTTAGAATGTTGTATAGTCATGAATATTCCCGCAGACACTTGGGCCGAAGATCAGATTCGCCAGGCCGTGGCCGCGCTGACACCAGACCATCGGGGGTTAATTCTGGACATTGTAAAGAACACAGATACCTCTCACACGTATGTTCTTCTTGAATGGAGAAAGGGTGTTCCACCATGTTTTCAGGGTGCGAGCGTGAAACTGACCGATGAGGTGGAAGTCCAACTAATTCAGCCAAGTGCGCCACGTGACGAATCCGCAACGGTTCCCGCGCCTAGTCCGTTGGCCATGATCGGGCCTGAATTTATCGTGGCTATTGGAGATCTACTGGCTAAATGTCAGAAAACAAGCCCTCCTCACACTAACTTCGGTTATCGACGGTTAAGAAATTTCACAGGAAACGTACCAACTCCGGCGGGAGAAGAAACCTTTGAAGAATGGGTGGAACAGGCGATGCAGGCTCTGGATGAGTGGGATGTCCCTGAGGCCCAGAAAAAGCAAAGGATCACCGAGAGTTTAAAGGGACCTGCGTCAGAAGCGGTGAGAAACCTGAAACTGAGTAGAAAAGATTGTACTGCTTTAGATTACTTAAACGTTCTTGAAGAAGTTTTTGGGCGAACCGAAAAGGCGGCCGAACTGGTATATCAGTACGAACACACCTATCAGAGAAGAGGTGAGAGGATGACCGAGTACATGAGGCGCCTAGATAAGATTCTACACCAGATACTCCTGAAGAAAGGGGCCGAACCGGCCGAAGTAGATAAGATCCGAATAAAACAGATCCTGAGGGGTTCTCAACCTCTAGATCCAGTAATGATGCAGCTGAGAAGCAGAGCAGGTAACCAAGAGCTGAAGTACCTGGAACTGATCCGAGTTGTACGAGAGGAAGAGGCTTTACTGGAAGAGAAATCCTTCAGGCGGGGGAAAGGGCGTATGCACAACCTGTGAGACATAACGACGGTCTGCAGCCTGAAAGCGACTCTCTAGATACTTATGGATCTGACGGGGACGAACAAGAACACCTAGTCGTTTTTAAATCTACAGAAAGGGCTGTCAAAGAATCGAACCTCCCTGAACATGGTGAATTGTCCAAAACCGTCAAGAAAGTACAGGAAGCTCAAGCTGAATTGCAACAAGCGCACGCGGAACTGTGCCGAGTGTTGATGAAGGTGACCGAAATGCAGGCAGAAATGCAGAAATTCCTCACAGGTATGCAGACGACGGGAGTTGCTGCGGCGTCTGGTCCAAGTCCTTTACCCAAATCTCAACAAGCAACTACGTCTCCGCTCTCTAAGAAGAGATGTTTCGGTTGTGGAGAAATGGGCCATTTCCGCGCACAGTGCAAAGGCCGAAAGCCTGAGAAGGATAGAGTCGAGGGACTGTTGGAAGCCCTAGAAGGACTGTTATCTACCTCACCGGCGGGAAACGCCAGAGGGCACAAGTGAAGGAGCAACTTAGGTGCCCGAAGGTTGAACCCCGCTCCAAAAACCAAGCCAAGACTAAGAGGGCGAGAGGGCCCAAAGCCGAGCCAACTGCTGAGCCTGCCAGGACTGAAAGAGTCACTCCCTTAGCATCCGGGTCTACGTCATGGGGAAGCAATGCACACCCAAAACCACACACTGCTGGGAAGCGCAATTATTATTAATTAATGTATACGTCTCTGTTATATGTATACTGTATGTATCCTATCTGTATATTATAACTTAAAATGCAATAAAATTAGAATTTTCAATAATTTACAAGTTGTAAAGGTTTTTTTTTCACATTTTAACATGCGAGCGTTTACGGTTATATTTTCTATGAGTTGCGCTTGTTAAAAAAATTAGATGGGGGACTTGTTACATACATTTTTTTGGGTGAAAATTACACGATTTTTAACAAACGCAACTGTAACAGATCTCTGTGCCCGGACCAGGTTCACAATCTGCCAAATGCTGCTTCCTCGCTGGACACCCAGTTTCTCTTTGTGACTCTCACACCTTTCTCTTGTACCTCAGCTGCAGCTCAAGGCCCGGTGCAAGAGCCTGGCTAGCACCCCCAGAAATAAACCGAAGCTGTAGACCTGGAGCCTTTCCTTGGCACAGCGGGCTGAAGATTCCTGGTTCCCCAAAACATGAGTAGTGACTTCAAGCTTGGTCAGAATAGAACTGACTGTTTATTCAGAGAGAGGACAGATAGAGTCAAGGACCGGTTTCATTTGCATACTATCAAACAGACAACATCACAGATCAGATAACTACCCAGGACCTTCAAACAATGGAGAATGGGGGAAGGAGAAAGCCAGGGTAAACAAAAGGAATTTCTTACAGAGAGAAGAGAGACACAATAGCAGGTACTAATACAGAGATCAATACACTATACAGGGAATAACACACCGACATCAGAAATATTTAACTGGCAGATATATAAAACGTGGAAAACCAAATATATTTAAAAGGCCCACCAGTTCCCCCAATAGTCTCTTTCACGGGCCATAGTCTCTGGGCAGGAGGCCAGCGCACAGCCCCCTCCAAATTGCACAGTGACATTGTGTTCTGTAACAGCAACCCATACAAAAATCGTTAGTGCAGCATCATTGTTCACATTATAATTGAATGGGAACAATGTTGCTGCATTAGCAAAACAAAACAAAAAAAACAACTTTTTTTAAAAAATTTATTTATTTTTTAGTATTGTTTTATTTAATTTTTTGTTTAACTTTTAACATGGTCATGTTTGTTATGGTTGGAAAGGCCATGCTCTGGTTGATCCAACAATACCACACATTAACCCCTAGCTGCCACGGATCGGGAGATAGGGGGTTCCAATGAACCCCTATCTCCACCATTGGTGGCAACTAGGGGGTTAACTTCAGAACTTACTCTATCCGATGTCCCGATGTGAAATATTATGACTTTGGATAGATTTCGACAATTTTTTTTTTCACTTTCAGATAGTCGAAATCTATCCTAAGTCCCGATGTTTCACATCGGAACTTTGGATAGAGTAAGTCCGTGCGGCCGTTAGAAAATCATAATGTATATATGTTTAACGATCAGGATGATGGATAGCACTGTTGCTGTCCAGTGTCCTGATCCTGATCGTTAGAAAATTTATATAAAGGATTTTACAAGGAAGGATACATTGAGATTTCTCTAGTTTTCAAGTAAGTCCTGGGTTCAAGAACATTAAAATGGTACAGTTGTTACAGAAATACAAAGTAATACAATGCAAGATATAAAAATAACAAAAAAACACAAATATACAGATTAACATAAAATAAATATGTAGGAAATAGTCATTATATTACATGTTTACAGGTGCATTCCGTATTGAGGTATGTTAATAGGGAGCTCTTGAGTGACTTTAGACTGGGGAAGAATTGATGGTGTCTGGGAGGTTATTCCATAATTGTGGTGCTCTGTAGGAAAATGAGGATCGAGCCACTTTCTTTTTGTACTGTGGTATTGCAAGTAAGGTGCTGGTCCTGGATCTGAGGTTATAGGATAAGGGCACTGCTAGAAGAAGCAGTCTATTCAGGTAGGGTGGCAGCTTCCCAGAAAAGCTCTTAAACACCAGGTTGGAAAGGTGAAGGGTACGTTTAGACTCCAGCGACGGCCAGTTTAGCTCCTTTAACATGTCACAATGGTGGGTCATGTAGTTACATTGAGGCGCAAAGCGGCAGCATGAGTTATACAATGTAGTATGTTTCTGGAGGTGTGTTTGTGGGGCCGCTGCATACACTACATCTCCATATTCAATAGCCGGCATAAGCATTTGTTGTACAATCTGCTTTCTTACCGCTATCGTTTAACGATCGTTTCGGCCTTCTTGGGCCTCGTCAGGAGGGTATAGCTGACACCCCTCTAGGCACTCCAAGCAAGGTATCGGGACCTCGGATAGAGTAAGTCTGCCGTTAAACACTTCATCCGACTATTTTCTACAGATCAACACCTTGGATAGCAACAACTTGTTGCTATCCAAGGTGCTGATCTGTAGAAAATAGACGGCTGAAGTGTTTAACGGCAGACTTACTCTATTCAAAGTCCCAATATGTGAAAAAAATAGACTTCATCTATTTATTTTTTTCACATCGGGACCTCGGATAAAGTACTGGAGTTAACCCCGAGCGACCACCAATGGTAGAGATAGGGGGTTCCATTGTAAACTACTATCTCCCGATCAGTGGCAGCTAGGGGTTAATGTTTGGTATCCATGGATTGGCCAGAGCATGGCCTTTCCAACAATACCAAACATGACCATGTTAAAAGTTAAGAAAAAAAATGAAAATAAAAGAAAAACTATTTTGTTTGTTAATGCAGCAATATTGTTCCCATTTCAATTATAATGTGAACAATGATGCTGCACTAATGATTTTTGTATGGGCTGCGTTTATTAAAAATCGTGTAATTTACCCCCCAAAAAATGTATGTAACAAGTAGACATGTGCATTCGTTTTAGTACTAAAACGATTTAGTCCGAATTTTGGGATAATTTAGTTTTAGTATGACTCAAGAGAAACGAAACTGCTCAGTACAAAAAACGAAAGAAACTAAAATAAAATGCACTACATTTTAGTTTCAGTCCTTTTTGTGATATTACATTGATGAGTGAAGGAGACCAGCAATGAAGATCGCAACATCGCAACATCCGAAGTTCTGCACCCTCCTCATGCCAATGCAGTAGGATGTTCTATACAGAGAGTGGCATTAATTAATGCAGGAGTATGTTCTATACATTATACAGAGAGGGGTATTAATGCAGGAGGATGTTATATACATTATATAGAGAAAGGTATAAATTGAGGAGAATGTTCTATACAGAGAGGGACATTAATGCAGGAGGATGTTATCTACATTATACAAAGAGGGGTATTAATTAATGCAGGAGGATGTTCTAAACATTATACAGAGAGGAGCCTTTTTTTTTAGCCTTTAAATCCAGTGGCTGTGAGCGCTGAGATCAGCTGCTTGTTACATTATCTCTCAGTACAATGTATCAGGCACAGTTGTTACAGTAACTGACTGTAACAGCGCTCAGAGTTTCAGTAAAAAAAGGAAATAATATTGTTCTAACCTCTTATATATAAAAATATTATTTACTAGTTTTACAGAAACTCTGAGTGCTGTGATAAGCAGCAGTCAGTTACTGTAACAGCTTTGCCTGACACGGGGCAGTATTACAATGTTGGTGCTAACGTAGGCTGGGGTCAGACCAGCGCACTTTTAACGTGCGTTCTCGCGCACATAATTACGGCCGCACTAGCAGCAGATGACGGGCAATGACGGCCAATATACGAAGTACGGCCGCACGCAAGTCCGGCCGCGCAACGCAAGTGGAATTTGAACGCATTTTTTCGAGAACGCCGAACCGCTAGTACGGACGTACAGAGTGCGCAGCTGCGGCATAGCGGCGTGTTTGCGTGATTAGGAGATGTCAGACGCTGCTAATGTCCAGCCTACATAACGTCCAGATGCCAAAAAAGTTTTATTGACGATCCGAAAAAAATCACGCACGAAAATGCGCATCATCTGACCGTTTTCGCGCACTCCGTGAAAAAATACGTCCATTCGTTCGGACGCACTTTTTTACGTTCGCGTGTAAAAATGCTTTTGTTTGACCCTAGCCTTAACCAGAGCTGTTGTAAACTGAAAACCTCCATAGGCTATAATGGCTCTGGGAAGGTTACAACAGCTCTGGTTAAGTTAGCACCAACTATGTAATATGGCCCACATTGTGCTGAGAGTGAGAGATACTGTAACAAGCAGCGATCTCAGCCCTCTGAGGAGCCACCACTACATTAGTAATTGTATCCACTCGTTTTCGGATGAACGAAATTAGTTTTCATACTAAAGAACTGAAAACGAATTTCTTTAGCAACTAAATAAATTGCATTTTAGGACTAATCCATTAGTTCAAAACGAAATTTTGTGCTGTGCACATGTCTAGTAACAAGTCCCTCATTTCTAATATATTTAACAAGCGGCGATTTTAATGTTGACTGGCTGAATCCTAAAAACAATAAACACTGCTCCCAGTTTAAGGCTTTCCAGTTAACACATTTAATCTCCTCCCCCACTCACATTAATATGAAAAGCCTTAACCATACCTTGCTGGACTGGATTCTCTCCTCATGTCCTGATAGAATACAGGAGGCAGGCGTTCTCGCTAATAGCTTAAGTGATCACTGTCTAGTGTACTGTGTGTGCAAAATAAAGGCCACAAAATCTCCCACAAAGGTAATAATCACCAGGTCCTTCAAGAAATTTAATCTTGAATCCTTCCTAAATGATCTCAAACGGCTCACGTGGTACAGGCTAAACCTAATCCCAGACCTGGACTGTGTAATTGAATACTTTCAGTCAGAGCTCCTGCAAGTCTGGAATGCCCATGCTCCGCTACGTAAAGTGCGAGTCAAAGGGGCACATCTCCCCTGGGCTACAGCCGACCTCACACACATGTACCAGCTTAGAGATTCACTTTGGTCAAATTTCAAGAGTACTGGATCCATGAACGATCACTGTGAATACCAAAAATGGTGGAATGCATGCACAAAGCAAACAAAAATGGCCAAAGCCCAATACTTCAATGAAAATCTAAACAATATCATATCAAACCCGAGAAATTTTTGGAAAATCCTAAATAACATACAATCGCCCCTGTCCACTCCCAACCAGCTGCTGTCAAAGTAAACAACCAAACCTTGCAACACCCCCTAGATGTAGCAAATGCCTTTAATAACTATTTTGATGGACGCGCCAACACCCTGATTGCTAAGCTAGCAATTGAAACACATTCAAAAAGGCAGCACACAAGTCAGATCCTTCCAACTGTGCAAAAACCCTGTATCAAAGAGATATTCAGTTTTAGACCGGTGCCTGTCAGTGCCATTACTAAACTTCTCTGTAACCAAAAAATGAAACACCAGTCAGGACCTGAACAAATCCCAGCAATGCTGCTGAAAATCAGCGCCCCGGCAATTGCAAAACCTGTCGCAACCCTAATCAATGAATCACTGGCGACTGGATATATACCCAAACTCTGGAAGACTGTGAGAGTGGTACCCATCCATAAAAGTGGAGACAATACTTTGGTATCCAACTACCGCCCAATATCATTGCTTCCTGTAATGTCAAAAATCCTGAAAAAATGTGTTTACACTCAATTACACGATTACTATCAGTATGGGAACTATTTAACCCCAGATCAATCTGGCTTCCGTCCAAATCATTCAACCACAACTGCCCTTTTAAAAGTTTCCAATGATATCCAGGCTGGCAGGGAACAAGGAAACCTAATTGGAGCCATCTTCCTTGATTTTGCCAAGGCCTTTGACACAGTGGACCATGGCATCTTATTACAAAAACTTAAAAACTCTGGTATTGGTGATCGCACGCTAACCTGGTTTCAATCATATGTGTCTGATCTGTCGCAATATGTGTCCATTTCTGACAGCACTTCCCTCCCCCTCCCAGTCACGTGCGGTGTACCCCAAGGCTCGATACTCGGCCCCCTGCTATTCACAATATTCATAAATGATCTGCCCAATGTCTGCAAAGCCTCAACTGTACACATGTAAGCAGACGACACTGTAATCTATACCAGCAAACCAGATCTCCCACAGCTGGAGGCCGTGCTACAAGACCAATTTAGAGGTAGAAAAGTGGATCAAAGATAACAAACGTTTTCTAAATGCTGACAAAACTGTTACAATGCTCTTTTGGAACAGCACCTAAACTACACAAATTGCAAACACCCCATCTTTGTGTGGGGACAAAATCAAATGGCACGCTGACCACAGTCACTTCTCTCAAATATCTAGGTATGTGGTTAGACCCAAATCTTTCCTTTGGCCCCCACATTGAAAAACTTTAATCTAAAATTTACCCCAAACTAGGTGCCCTGTACAGAAACAAATCCTGCCTGAGCCCCGCGGTAAGAAAGCAGATTGTACAACAAATGTTTATGCCGGCTATTGATTACGGAGATGTAGTGTATGCAGCGTCCCCGCAAACGCACCTCCAGAAACTTACTACATTGTATAACTCATTCTGTCGCTTTGTGCTACAATGTAACTACATGACCCACCATTGTGACATGTTAAAAGAACTAAACTGGCCGTCGCTGGAATCTAGACGCACCCTTCACCTTTCCAACCTGGTGTTTAAGAGCTTTTCTGGGAAGCTGCCACCCTACCTGAAAAGGCTGCTTCCCTCAGCAGTTCCCTCATCCTATAACCTCCGATCCAGGACCAGCACCTTACTTGCAATACCACAATACAAAAAGCAAGTGGCTCGATTCTCATTTTCCTACAGAGCAGCACAATTATGGAATAACCTCCCAGACGCCATCAAATCTTCCCCAGTCTAAAGTCCCTTAAGAGCTCCCTATTAACATACCTCAATAAGGAATGCGCCTGTAAATAAACACGTAACATAGTGACTATATTTCCTACATATTTATTTTCTGTTAATCTGTATCTTTGTTTTGTGTTAATTTCTTGCATTTTACTACTTTTGCATTTCTGTAACCATGTTCTTGAACCCAGGACATACTTGAAAACGAGAGAAATATCAATGTATCCTTCCTGGTAAAATCCTTTATAAATAAACAAAATAAATAAATAAACTATAACCGTAAACGTTCGCATGTTAAAATGTGAAAAAAAAACACTTTACACCGTGTAAATTATTGAAAATTCTAATTTTATTGCATTTTAATTTATAATATACACACAGGATACATATAATAATGATATATTATGAATTTGTTGAGTCTGCCGGAAAGAACGATATAATATCAATATGTCTTGGTCATATAATAAAATAAGGCTTCAAAACATGATGAGTAAAACCGGTAAAAATGAGCTCAGCACACAGGGGACAATTGGCTCAGCAGCGAAAGGGTTAAATTGAAAAAACTATGCTGCCTTAATATACCGCAGAGAGACGCTTCCCCGCAGTGTGTGGATTCATATGCTGCATTAATTATACCACAGAGAGGCGCTTCCCAGCAGTGTGCGGATTCATATGCTGCATTAATTATACTGCAGAGAGGCGCTTCCCAGCAGTGTGTGGATTCATATGCTGCATTAATTATACTGCAGAGAGGTGTTTCCCAGCAGTGTGTGGATTCATATGCTGCATTAATTATACTGCAGAGAGACGCTTCCCAGCAGTGTGTGGATTCATATGCTGCATTAATTATACCGCAGAGAGGCGCTTCCCAGCAGTGTGTGGGTTCATATGCTGCATTAATTATACTGCAGAGAGGCGCTTCCCAGCAGTGTGTGGATTCATATGCTGCATTAATTATACTGCAGAGAGGCGCTTCCCAGCAGTGTGTGGATTCCAATGCTGCATTAATTATACTGCAGAGAGGCGCTTCCCAGCAGTGAGTGGATTCATATGCTGCATTAATTATACCGCAGAGAGGCGTTTCCCAGCCGTGTGTGGATTCATATGCTGCATTAATTATTCCACAGAGAGGCGCTTCCCCGCAGTGTGTGGATTCATATGCTGCATTAATTATACTGCAGAGAGGCGCTTCCCAGCAGTGAGTGGATTCATATGCTGCATTAATTATACTGCAGAGAGGCGCTTCCCAGCAGTGAGTGGATTCATATGCTGCATTAATTATACTGCAGAGAGGCACTTCCCAGCAGTGTGCGGATTCATATGCTGCATTAATTATACCGCAGAGAGGCGCTTCCCAGCAGTGAGTGGATTCATATGCTGCATTAATTATACTGCAGAGAGGCGCTTCCCAGCAGTGAGTGGATTCATATGCTGCATTAATTATACCGCAGAGAGGCACTTCCCAGCAGTGTGTGGATTCATATGCTGCATTAATTATACCACAGAGAGGCGCTTCCCAGCAGTGTGTGGATTCATATGCTGCATTAATTATACCGCAGAGAGGCGTTTCCCAGCCGTGTGTGGATTCATATGCTGCATTAATTATACCACAGAGAGGCGCTTCCCAGCAGTGTGTGGATTCATATGCTGCATTAATTATACCGCAGAGAGGCGCTTCCCAGCAGTGAGTGGATTCATATGCTGCATTAATTATACTGCAGAGAGGCGCTTCCCAACAGTGTGTGGATTCAGATGCTGCATTAATAATACTGCAGAGAGGCGCTTCCAACAGTGTGTGGATTCATATGCTGCATTAATAATACTGCAGAGAGGCGCTTCCCAACAGTGTGTGGATTCATATGCTGCATTAATTATACTGCAGAGAGGTGCTTCCCAGCAGTGTGTGGATTCATATGCTGCATTAATTATACCGCAGAGAGGCGCTTCCCAGCAGTGAGTGGATTCATATGCTGCATTAATTATACTGCAGAGAGGCGCTTCCCAGCAGTGAGTGGATTCATATGCTGCATTAATTATACTGCAGAGAGGCACTTCCCAGCAGTGTGTGGATTCATATGCTGCATTAATTATACCACAGAGAGGCGCTTCCCAGCAGTGTGTGGATTCATATGCTGCATTAATTATACTGCAGAGAGGCGCTTCCCAGCAGTGTGTGGATTCATATGCTGCATTAATTATACCGCAGAGAGGCGCTTCCCAGCAGTGTGTGGATTCATATGCTGCATTAATTATACCGCAGAGAGGCGTTTCCCAGCCGTGTGTGGATTCATATGCTGCATTAATTATACCACAGAGAGGCGCTTCCCAGCAGTGTGTGGATTCATATGCTGCATTAATTATACCGCAGAGAGGCGCTTCCCAGCAGTGAGTGGATTCATATGCTGCATTAATTATACTGCAGAGAGGCGCTTCCCAACAGTGTGTGGATTCAGATGCTGCATTAATAATACTGCAGAGAGGCGCTTCCCAACAGTGTGTGGATTCATATGCTGCATTAATAATACTGCAGAGAGGCGCTTCCCAACAGTGTGTGGATTCATATGCTGCATTAATTATACTGCAGAGAGGTGCTTCCCAGCAGTGTGTGGATTCATATGCTGCATTAATTATACTGCAGAGAGGTGCTTCCCAGCAGTGTGTGGATTCATATGCTGCATTAATTATACCGCAGAGAGGCGCTTCCCAGCAGTGTGTGGATTCATATGCTGCATTAATTATACTGCAGAGAGGTGCTTCCCAGCAGTGTGTGGATTCATATGCTGCATTAATTATACCGCAGAGAGGTGCTTCCCCGCAGTGTGTGGATTCATATGCTGCATTAATTATACTGCAGAGAGGCGCTTCCCAGCAGTGTGTGGATTCATATGCTGCATTAATTATACCGCAGAGAGGTGCTTCCCAGCAGTGTGTGGATTCACATGCTGCATTAATTATACCACAGAGAGGCGCTTCCCAGCAGTGTGCGGATTCATATGCTGCATTAATTATACCGCAGAGAGGTGCTTCCCAGCAGTGTGTGGATTCATATGCTGCATTAATTATACCGCAGAGAGGCGCTTCCCAGCAGTGTGCGGATTCATATGCTGCATTAATTATACCGCAGAGAGGTGCTTCCCAGCAGTGTATGGATTCATATGCTGCATTAATTATACTGTAGAGTGCTGCCCAGCAGTGTGTGGATTCATATGCTGCAACTATCGAATTCGAAATGAACTATCCAATGGATATCGACTAAACTATCGAAACGATACGAAATTACGGAATCAGCAATGGAACTGAAAAATACGATTTTCGAATTTACCGAAATGGAACCGAAATCACAAAGGGAGCGAAAATGACTTGTGATTTTACAAATTTCACGTTCATGCGAAATCATTTCGTATTGGATGTATTTTGGATCCGATCCAATAGGAAAATCGGTCGAATCCGAAGCACCGAATCGTGAAAAAAACGAATCGGTCCGAATCGAAACGCACATCCCTAGTACAATCCAAAGAGGAGAAAACATGGCTGCACACAGGAAGTACCAGCTGCATTGTCAAGGGAAGAGATACGACATTGGTTTTTAAGACCAATTCTCTATCCTTTTCCGCCAATGGATTATCATGACACTACAGGTCCACTTTATGGCATAGTTACCATAGGAAAAGATGGAGACAAGCAAGAGTAGGCTTGCCCTAGTCCACTTTTTTCACTAAGAGACTTAAGTAATATTAATGAAGTTAATGCTCAAAGTCTAAAGCAGGGATTCTCAAGCTTGGCCCTCCAGGTATTTTGGTACTACATTTCCTGTGATAACCTTAAGTCAACAGAGCCTTGTGGGAAATGTCAAAACATCTGGAGGGTCAAGGTTGACAACCACTCATTTGCAAACAAAATTGAATCCGATCGCGATCGCCAGAGGAGACTGTGGGCATCAGCGAGGAAGCGCAGGGACAAGAAGTAATGTATACAGCCTGAGTGTGTCTCGGGGTTACCGCTTTCAGCGGTGAAATTTAACCCAGAGCCACACTCGGGATAACCGTCAGGCAGGTTAAGGAGGAGGACGAAAAAAGGATGAAAATTTCCAGAGAGAATATAAAACTAAGAAAATCTTGCAGATCCCCTTTTGAATTTATTAGAAATTTGATTAGCACCTTTTTCTTGGATATCTGCTTCAAGACAAAACTGGTAATAAACAAACAAAAATAAACAAAAACAGGACATTTTGAAGCCGTTACAAAGCCAAGAGCTCTAAGTTTAGCATATTGGCTCAGTGTTATTTCAATTGTGACTTGGAATAAAATAGTCCCCCACAAAAGCTTATTCACTCATATCTTATACTGAACATATCCAGAATTGTTGGGAAACCCTTGAATTAATAGCTTGAATAAGCCCAGGTCCTCTGGAACCATGAAAGAGGCAAAACGGCTTTTCATAAAAACATAGAATAAAAGAGCACTGAGAACGGGCAGTGGCACTTGTGCCTGCTTCATGGTATGTCCCCATTCAGGTCTCGTAAGGTTTTTAGCTCTGAGATATAACCATATGTAAATCAGACTGCTATCACCCAAACAGGTGGCCAGAACTGAAATGCCAAGGAAGATAGTTTTGACCTAGCTCGTCTTGGAGGTATAGCTAGACCTTCGCAGGTACATCGAGCAAGGGGTCCACATCTGGACTACCTTCTAAACTCATGGAGAGCAAAAACAACCTTATGAGACCTGATTGAGGACCCACCGTAGAGCTGTCCACCATGGCTGCTGTCCGTTCTCAAAGTTCTCATCATTTTCTTCTAGTTGTTAAATGTAATACACAATATTAGCAGCTAGGTGAGTTATGGTCAATGTAACAAAGCCAGTAAACAAAAAAAAGAAGTAGCAAAAGAACTGATAGTTACTGTGTGCTGCCATCGCATTGGTCCATGGGTATCTGAGATACCGTATCTGTGCTGAGCAATCGTGTAACCTCATCCTTTTTCACCGCTCTTCAACAGTCAACGTGTGGCTGCACAAAATTGGAGAACGCTCTAGTTGACCCTTGTCATTGTCAGCCAATCTGCTGTTATCACTAATGTGGACGACAATGGTTGGCACATAATTTCAGACTGGTCGCCGGATATGGTCTCTGGCAGTCAAGATATTGGAAATCCCAGCTTTTGAGTGACAGTAGTGTAGGTGGAGGACACCCCCAGCTTGATACAGCTGTACCAGCCAAAATGGAACTGGTGGTGTTGGGAAGGGGGGGGGGCCTTCCACGCAGTCTAATAGCTTTAATACGCTAAAGTGGTTTTGGTGTGTAGAGTGTCCTTTTAACACCAGTTTCTGAAAGTCAGTTGTCATTTCTCAATATCGGTTTGAGATGAAGGAGCCACCATGGAACAACCTGTTCTTCTCTAGGTTGCTCAAATTTACAACAAGCAGCCACAACTTCCGAGCTCCAAGCTTCGGTTACGGTGCACTTTTTATTGCGGCTTGAGCTGTTAAATGGCTTGACTGGAATCTAGCCCTCGAAACTTTGTCCAAGGTGTGGTGGTGATCGCTATAAAACACTGGAGGGTGTGACACATTAATGTTTAATAATGGCAATGTAATCAGTCATGTAATTGGGCTCAGGCCAAATATTTCAGCCTTTGCAAGCTGTACGGTACAAGCCGAAGCGTGCATCGAAATGCATTGTGCATCAATTTTGATCTACTTGTCCACAGCCCATAAATTCCTTCTTGGAATAAATTGAGAGCTTAGAAGGGCTCGTTATTTTAACTTCCTGATATCGCAACGTGTGTTTTCATGCAGGAAAAGTGTTGGAATTCGACTCTGCAGGGACATGCACATGTCAGGATAAGACATTAATCTGTGCAAAGGATAAATGGAAAACAAAATGTCAACATGACTTCCCGTGAACCGAATGTCAAGAGTTTTGTTGTTACCTTAACCCTTTTTACAGGTTCTTGCAAGTCAATAATTAATCGTAGGTCTTCTGTCACCTATTTTGTTAAAGACATTGCTCACATCATCCAATAACACTTGGGAAGAGCAAATTGAAAATGGCTGAGGGTGTTTCTATAGGGTTGGGCATCTCCAATCAACACCTTCCATTTTATGTCATGGATTGGACTCCACATTTGGGAGTTGGCGGCTGTTATTATCAGTTGAAGTCGCCATTAACCCAAGGATTCACTTACTCCCCCTCTCCTTTGCCCTGTGAATATTGAACACACAGTGTAAACAAAGTCAAGAAAACATCAACTTGCTTGAGCGCTATTTGGTGTAGGTGGGGTTGGTCAAATGGTGTTGGCCTAGTGCTGTGATAAAGTGCAGACTAAACATAAAAATCAATTACAGCATACAAGGAACTCATTGAACAGGGAGAACTATTGAATTTGCAGGTGGTAGGGTGGAGTGAGATGGTAGGGCGGTCCCTATTGCAAGGTCAGGAGTAGACAAAGACCTAAAGGCAGTATTCCAAGCAATGAAAACCAGATACTTTTACACCAGCCAAGGAAAGCAACAGCTCATGTACAGGGAGTACTATTGTATCTGTAGGATGGGTTGAGATGGTAGGTGATCCCATTTGCTAGGTCGGAGAAGACCAAGAACTAGGGCAGTATTCCAGGATGCGTGCAGCTTGGTCATTGCTACATGGCCTCGCACAACTGTTACTGCTCCACTTCTTCATCTGGATACCATTTATTTTTGTGTATAATATATTGTATAGGAAATATAAGGGGGTTATGCACTCCAACATTAATAACAAAAAGGAAAAACCGGTGCTTACAACAATCACCAATATGGTGCAGGACTGTAGAATCCAGAAAGGAGACTAAGAACCTCAGGTCACTCAGTGGCAATTTTATGAAGTAGACAACATTTCAGCAGAGACGTCAGCCTTTGTCGAGCTTGGCTTGACACATTGTCCACTAGATATCCAATAAAATTGCCAATACGTGACCTGATTGCCTGGTCTCCCTTCTGCTGCTGGGCTCTATACTTTGGATAGGATATGCCGAAAACGCACTAGCGCTCGAATAACATGCATTTCCAAGTTGCTGGTTATTCTAGCAGGTGAGTGTAAAAATGGGCAAATAATATCATCTCCTTGTAGCTGGTGCAAAGTGGTTTCTCCAGAGCAAAATCACTTCACCACCAGTTAAAACCCCCTATCCATACTCCTACCAGACTCCTTGAGATCCTCACTCCGATCCCATGTTTTCTGATGACATGATGGGAAGGACACAGAGGTCAAATAGTTCTGGTAGAAGTACCTTGAACTAAGCGTTGTTTAGTTCCTATGGATTCCGGAATGTATACTACCAGTGAAGATTGTCACCGCTCATGGTGACGGTGCTTCGCATAACAAAGGCTTCAACCAGGATATCAATGGTAACCCACGCACACTAGAGGGTTGCCGAGGGCTGTAATTCTGCAAGCTAATGCTCCAAATGGAATAAGGACAATACGGGTCATACTTCAAAAAAAGAGAGTTGTTCAGAAAAATCCGAAATGTCAGTGCGTTCTTGTTAGGCACACTTCGGCTATTCCAGTTTGTCGACCCTGCAGCGAATTTACTTTTCACCAGAGGTTCTCCAAAGTGCGCCAAAGTGGAGCCGCCGAAGAGCATCCGCGATCGCTGAACAGACCACCGGACACAGCCACCGACTTCCGATTGGCCCGCCGAACACTGCTGAAGACAGCCGATCCGAACGCCGCAGAACAGACCGCTGAACTGACCACCGAAATGCAGAAAAAAAAGGAACTCTGCCATTCTTTAAAAAGGTGTTTTAAACAATAAAAATGCATGAAAATGTGTGGAAATAATAAAGGTCCTATAAAAAAAATAATAACTTTCTTTCACAGAATAAAAAATAAAAAAGACTTAAAAAAAAATTGGGAATCAAATTTCTTCTAAAAAATAAAAAACATTCAAAATAAATAAATAATACTTTTTGCTGAAAGTAATAAATGGTTGAATAAAAAAAGATAGAAACGATAATATATTTTTACATTGAATCCTATGGGATTCGCCTGTTTAAACCGGTCGAACTGAACCACCTAAAATCAGGGCATTTCACTGACCTTCCGGTGCAGTTCGGCATTCTGTGAATAGATTAACCATTACGTCTCTATGGGACAATTTTGCTGCCGCCGAATCTGCGGCGAACTGCATCGTATTTCACTGTCATTTCACAAATAGGCGAATTTACAGCTTCCTGATTAGGCAAACTGCCACGAAATTGCATCGTACGGTGAAATTCACCTTCAGATGGCAAGTTCGGCGCTTTTTGAATAACCCTTTAAATTTCAATGTTCTTCCACTTCACTATTCATCATTAAAAGGTACCTTGCTCTTGCAGTTGTCAATCATAAGATAGGCGTTTCTGCATAATAATAACAAACACCCCAGATAGGGGATTGGTCAAACTTGGCCTAATAACAGATTATTCAAATACCTTAAGGAAAATGTCACTTATCAAGAACAAGTATTTTAAACCCTTCACTACCAAGGGATTTTCCAGAAAACAACCGTCAAGAACCAGTGTTTTGTTTTTAACTCATTTTATTATATAGTAATAAATATTTGGAATATTCCCAGTGTATTCCTTGCTGTAATAACCTATTTGAATGTAGATGCCGCCATCTGCTGACCAAAAGGGGTTACTGCAGTTCTGGGCTCCGTGCATGATCAGCTGGAGAGATGTCATTCAGGTAAATTCCCAGTAGGTTTTAAAAAGTGTTAGAACCTTAAGTAGCATGCCCAAGGTGCTATAACCTTAGGAACATATTTTGAAGCCCAAATGCAAACAAATTGTATGTGCAATAATAAAAATTCCTTTGTATTGCTCCTGTGGAACACAGGGCCAGATTAACACAATGGGGCTATTGGAGATGAAGCTCCAGGCCCATCCCCCATAAAGACCCAAGAGAAAGGATAAAGATCAGGGTTATTCAGAGAAAGTTGAAACTCTGGAGAACCTTTGGAAAAGTTAAAATTCTAGGTCAAAATAGCCGATTTCGAAATTGAGATAAATGGGAGAATTTTTCTGGTTTGGCCATTTCCATCTAGAATTTTCACTTCTCAAAAAGTTCTCTAGAGTTTCACCTTTCTCTGAATAACCCTGTATGTCTGCACTGATACCGATTTGGACCCCTGTATCTTTGAAACTGTTGCAGCCACAGGGTCGTGTGAGGTATCACTGGAAAAGCCAGAACATTTTTTATGTAAAAATAAATAAATAAATATTTTTTTCCCTAACACAGCACTATTGTTTACGTTTCAATTATAAAGTGAACAGTGATGCTGCACTAAATCACCATCTCATTTCTAATGATGCCAGCAAGTGCGGAGGAGATGGCACAATGCATTATTATGCATTGTTCCATCAAAAACCCAGGAGTGCAAGGGGTCCTTTAGAACCCTGCGTCTCTAATCTTTAGACTGCACAAGGTCAAATGAGGTGTCATTGGAAAGGTCAGAATGTGGCCTTTTCAACAGTACCAAATATGACCACATAACTTCTAAAAAGCGTCTAAAAAAAGAAAAATGAAAAAAAAGTGTAAAATCTTTGGGTCTATTCACAAAGTGCCGAAATTTCAGAGAAATTTCAATGCTTTTCTCTTTGGTGCACTCCGGCAATTCCATTTAGTTGAATGCACTATTTAGCGAATTGTCACCGTAGTGCACCGCAGATGGAGGTGCTGAAGCCCCACGAAAAATTTGGAGAATTTCACCTAAAAAGGCACAGAAGCGGCCATACTGGATAGTGGGGCATCAGGAGTTACCTTGCAGATCGAGTATTGTCGATCTTGGTAGTGGAGGAGCAAAAAATAACGTGCATTACAGTCATTACTTTTTAGTGTACTATATCCAAAAGGGATTGGAGTAAAAGTCTATAAATAAACAGATTTGTCTATAAAATACAACACAGACACAATGATAACATTGTGCAAATTTATTTTACAAAATCTAATAAAATATTCATATCTATACATCAGTTATCAATTCGTTATGGATACATGGCGTGTTGTGCTCCTAGTGTCTCCCGTGCACTTACTGTATCTATGGCCACAGTTATTCTGTACAATCTCAGTGCGTTGCTACTATGTCAATGTGAAATGTCTGGATAGAACATATCAGGATAGAAACATTCTAGATGTTTATATTTTGGCTCAAAAGTCCTCGAATTGCTTTGATTTCACTGCAAACCGATAATCTGACATTTTCGAAATCCTCGTTTTTTCCAGATTTACAAAACCTAGTTGATGTCAGTTGCATGGAATGCAGATTGCAGTGGGACGTGACTGGTTATTATGGCACAAAGCGAATTAAGTGATGAGGATTCTGAACTATGTGTCCCTTAATGCTCAGGCAGCCTTGAAGCTAGCAGAGCATCATGGGACATGTTCTGAGGTGGCAAGGTTCGCCATCACTGGTTTAGTTGATGAAAATATTGCAAAATAGAAGACAGGCAGAATATCCGAAACCTTGAGCCAATAAAGAAATGTAATCCACACTGGGAGTGATCCAAGGTGCTGCCCAAAGTTATCTGAAAACGTTCATGCTTTCAATCCCCCTCCCCCCAAGCATTGGAGGAAGTTATTACCCATTATAACCGGTTTATACAACAATATTGCCTGAAAAAACATACATATATGTTATAGATAACCGGATGGTCAGTTCTATACCATTTAGTACACAGGATTTCTGTTCATATTCTGAAATGTGTGACACGATTATCACGGATCCCACTTCTACCACCAATATCAGGGTTTCAATCAGAATTTCAACGGTTTTCCCGGAAAACCAGCCTCCACCCGGGCAATGCATGGATTTCTGGCGCCCTACACACAAATTTTTTTTGGCAGGTCCAACATCCCAGTGTTTCAACACCAAACATTGTCTCTGTTCCCCCTATACTACTCGTACGCTTATATAATTTCTATCCCTCTCATTTCATCCACCTTTAATGGTTTTCTGCCAATCTCTTCACTCTCACACACCTATTTCCCTAACCTCCTAATGCCGTTCTCACCGCCTCGCAAGCAGAGGGCACTTGCCGTCAGGGAGCTCTTGTTACTATCTCCTGAATTCGCCCAACTGCAGAAAGCCACCTCTGCAAGCTCCACAGCAGTGTTACACATTCAGAACATAACTCTGCCATAGTGCCTGGCGTTATATTAGCCCAGAGATGACTCCCCCTCCTATTGCCGCCCATGGCAACTGCCTAATTGGCCCAATGGATGCACCAGCCCTGCCTCCACCTCCTTTTGATAGTAATCTAATGGTGTTATTCCTTATGTATAGTTATGCAAACCAGTCTGATCTTGAAACTTGATTTAACGGTGAATCGTTTTGGCGATGGGTGAAGTCAATCTTCCTGCTTAAGGACTGCTGGCAGATTTTACCAGTGTTTGACCACGTAAGGGCTAAAAATGGATGATATTCAAAATCTCTGACATTTCACGTGGCTGTAGTAAGTTTAGGAATACGGGCAAACAGATTTGCTATTTACAAAAGGTTATTTTGCAGATTTTGTACAGAACACAAGGATTTAAGTGCAAATTCCTCATATTAAAAGGCAACGTCGGTTCCCGAAGCTGCGTCAAGACCTGTGTTTACATGCACAGGGTTTATATTGTGTACAATGACTACACGGCGGGAATAATTCATGAAATGTCCATTGTAATCTTTGAACAATTGGTGGATCTCATCCAAGCTGGTGGAGGCTCCATGCACTGAACAGGAGTCGCATTGAGGAAATAAATTGGAACAAGCTTGTTATCGCTTTGCCATCGGAGGACATCAGGTTCTTTCTGACTCCTTCAAGAGTTTGATATTTCGAAGCATGAAATAGGGAGACTTTGAGCTCAACATGGATTCTCTGAAAAAGAAAACCAGTTAGGTGTTTCAATGGAAAATGTCGTCACGCCATAGTTTGATGTCAATTTAAGGGAATACTCATCTTTCTGGCAGTGAAAGTTAATGGTTAAGTTGTGTAAGTTGAGTAAGAGTATGTGAAAGCCCAACAGACAGGCAATGTCACAAGGTTTGTGGGGGTCCTGAGAACGGGCAACAGCATAGGTGGCCTGCCCTACAGTGGGTCCACACTTAGGTCTCTTAAGGTGTTAGTGCGATGGTGCCATTACAGAGGAAGCTGGACCATATACAGATGAGACTGCTGCCACCCAGAAAAGCCAGAGCTGAAATGCCAAGGAAGCCTCCCCTGCACAAGAGAACCGCATCCCTCGACAATCATTTCGGCCTTTTTAGGACTCGTCGGGAGGGCATAGCAGAGCACCTAGAGCAAGTAGTCCACGTCTGGATTACCCTGTACTCTACTAGTGAGCAAAAGTATGTGAAGGCCCTGAAAAAGGGCAACGTCACAAGGTTTGCGAAGGTCTCCATAGTCTAGCAAAATCTGTTTTTATTAACTATGAGAACACCGGGTAATCCAGACGTGGAGCTCTTGCTCAAGGTGCTTTGAGGGGTGTGAGCTATACCCTTCTGATGAGGCCTAACAAGGCCCAAACTCTCATCAGGGGTTGCTGTATCTCTCATGAAGAGAGTTCTTCCTTGGCATTTCAGTAATGGCCGACCTTTCTGGGTGATATCAATCTGATTTGCATATGGTAGCGTCTTCTCTGTAATGGCACCACCGAGCTAAACCTTGTGAGAACTGAGCAGGCCCCCCCTTAGGGCAGGACACTAATGCATCAACAGCAGTAGGTGATGTGTGAAAGGCTGAATCTGATGGACGCACGTCTTTTTTCAGCCTATGTAATGATGATGATTTTACTCAATGCAAGTATTCATTTATTTTAGAAATTTTGTCTTGTAAGGCTAGGGTCAGACTGAGGCAGTGCGAACGCGCGTTCTGGCGCACTTAATCACGGCCGTGCTAGCAGCAGATGCCGGGCAATGACGGCCAATATACGAAGTACGGTCGCACAAAAGTGCGGCTGCGCAACGCAAGTGGAAAATGAACGCATTTTTTCGAGAACGTTAAACCACTAGTACTGACGTACAGAGTGCGCTGCGTCCGCTAGCGGCGTGTGTGCGTGATTAGGAGACGTCAGACGCTGCTAATGTCCGGCCAACATAACGTCCAGATGCAAGAAGTGTTTTATTGATGATCCGTACAAAATCACGGATGAAACTGCGCATAGTATGACCGCTATTGCGTATTCCGGGAAAAAAATACGTCCATTCTTCGAACGCACATTTTCACGGACAACGCGAAAAATGCGTTAGTCTGACCCTAGCCTTAGTCTCAGCTGTGGAGCAGGACGGGTTCCTTTGATGCGTTGGATGCCAAAGTGTCAATTTTACAAAACATAATAGAATACACTTCTCCTGAATCCAATTTTTGGAGAGAATACAAGAGAAAGGGGAAATATGCCAGAAATAGAGAGTGGCTTGCAATGCTACACTAAAAAAAAAGAGAGGATCATGTTACTTTTGGATAAATACATTACACAATAATCTGACAATAACATTTGGACACATCACCTACTGTGTTGCAAAGCCCATGGTGTCACGACCAAAGCCAAGGGGCTCATAGGAAACACAAGACCAATGCCCACAATTGTCCTGCTTCAACTTGGAACGGGCAGCCATTTTCCCGCTCATGGTTTTGCTCCCATCCCACCAGTGAGGAGCTACTTCTCCCCCCTCAGTCTCAATCTGCTCCCAGCGGCAAGAAGAAGCGGATGGAGCCTCCATTCTCGCTGCGGGATTAGAGGCGAGTATGTGATTTTTTAGCTGGTGCTGATGGATTCTGCTGAAGCGTAATCCATTAGCACCAGGTCCAGGCTGTGGGTAACTTTCGCGTTAACCGCAGCCGGACGGTAATTAGCGTTAGGACTTTGTAATCCTAACGCTGATTAACACTTTGCGTTCCCTATGCTTAACATGGGGAGCGCAAAGTACAGTAACCTCGCACTGAAAAGCGCAAGATCAGAATCACTAGTAGGTTTTTTAACCCGTTAGAGTTTGGATTGTAATAATGGTGCCCCCGCGCTAGGGCCACCAAAGCTAACGTTAACGCTCACACAGGTGAGCGCTAACTTTAGCGCTATGATTGCAATATGGCCACTTGTGTTTACAGAAAAGTAAAAAAAATAAATAAATCTGAAAGCAGTACTCCAACTTACTTTACTAAAACACCTTTTGACACTTTCAGTCTGCTGGGATTAGACGTTTGTTCCACTTTACATTTCATTTCTTTATTCTATTGAAAAAAAAAAGAACTTGTATTACAAGTGAAAGACAGCTGGGTATGAAGAGTCAGGGTGCAGATCATTAACAAGGTGCGTTATTATAATAATCATGACGTAAGCTCACTTTCCACAATGCTCTGAAATCAACTTAACCATCAAACAAACAACAAAGTGACGTCAAACACATCTTTTCCATGTTTATTGTTCATAATATTCAGGCCTGCCCTTTGGGTGGGGTGAGAGGCGCATAACATTAGCCCCACCCTTTGGCAGGTCCCCCACCACTGCTCACACCCTCTGTGATAAAAATTGTCAACAACCGTCTCCTCTATCTGGCAACGAGGGAATGTCCATCTGTGGAGTGGTGTCAAGGCGGTGTCCATCTGTGGAGCGGTGTCAAGGAGGTGTCCATCTGTGGAGCGGTGTCAAGGAGGTGTCCATCTGTGGAGCGGTGTCAAGGAGGTGTCCATCTGTGGAGCGGTGTCAAGGAGGTGTCCATCTGTGGAGCGGTGTCAAGGAGGTGTCCATCTGTGGAGCGGTGTCAAGGAGGTGTCCATCTGTGGAGCGGTGTCAAGGAGGTGTCCATCTGTGGAGCGGTGTCAAGGAGGTGTCCATCTGTGGAGTGGTGTCAAGGAGGTGTCCATCTGTGGAGCGGTGTCAAGGAGGTGTCCATCTGTGGAGCGGTGTCAAGGAGGTGTCCATCTGTGGAGCGGTGTCAAGGAGGTGTCCATCTGTGGAGCGGTGTCAAGGCGGTGTCCATCTGTGGAGCGGTGTCAAGGCGGTGTCCATCTGTGGAGCGGTGTCAAGGAGGTGTCCATCTGTGGAGCGGTGTCAAGGAGGTGTCCATCTGTGGAGCGGTGTCAAGGCGGTGTCCATCTGTGGAGCGGTGTCAAGGCGGTGTCCATCTGTGGAGCGGTGTCAAGGCGGTGTCCATCTGTGGAGCGGTGTCAAGGCGGTGTCCATCTGTGGAGCGGTGTCAAGGCGGTGTCCATCTGTGGAGCGGTGTCAAGGCGGTGTCCATCTGGAGCGGTGTCAAGGCGGTTTCTATCTGTGGAGCGGTGTCAAGGCGGTTTCTATCTGTGGAGCGGTGTCAAGGCGGTTTCTATCTGTGGAGCGGTGGTAAGGCAGTATCTGTGGAGCGGTGTTAAGGCGGTGTCTGTGGAGCGGTGGTAAGGCGGTTTCTATCTGTGGAGCGGTGGTAAGGCGGTTTCTATCTGTGGAGCGGTGTCAAGGCGGTTTCTATCTGTGGAGCGGTGTCAAGGCGGTTTCTATCTGTGGAGCGGTGTCAAGGCGGTGTCCATCTGTGGAGCGGTATTAAGGCGGTGTCTGTCTGTGGAGCGGTGGTAAGGCGGTGTCTATCTGCTGGTGAGAGGAGTTAGAGATATGTATTTGGGGGAGGAAGGAAAATTGGGGGGGATCATGGTGTGTGAAAAAATGTGGAGTATAAGGAGGTGGGGCGCTGAAACCGAAGCAGGGGCCCCCAAAAAAGTCTCAGTCAGGGCCCCTCAAATACCTTGATAATATCCATACTTCGATTTATTTATTCTGCCAAAAAAGTGCATTAAGAAATAAAATGTAACGAATCCGTAAGGGTTTACCTGACATTCGAGTGTATTAATTCTTTCCTTTAAGTGCTCGATCGTGTCATCCTGCTCCTGCAGTCGATTCTTTAAATCTTCCCTCTAAAGTAAAACACGGAGATACAGTCTGGATATAGGTTTGTGATATATTTAGAAAAACTAACATTTTAAATAATGATAAAAGCAAGCGCACAGCAACGGGAAGTAAAAATCCCGAAATGCAGCCTCAGTGCTATGCCTGGATTGTCCAGCAGTAGGAGCCCTCTGCCTGTCAAATACAGTGTATTCAGGGTGAATGTTCTATAGTGACAACAAAGGAGGAGAGGTCCAGGCATATGTGTGTTTTCCTGGGTATGTGTGGGTATTTGTGTGTTTGTATGTATGCTTATGTGTGTGTCGGTATGTAAGGCTGTATATGTGTTAGTGTATGTGCATGTGTGTATGTTTGTATATACGTCTGTATGTGTACATGTGTAACAATGTATACTGTATGTCTTATAGGTCTATGCATGTGTAAATGAGGCTGTGTGGGTGTATATACACAAATGTAAGTATATATATATATATATATATATATATAATTACACACTGTATATGTATAAATGTGTGCCTCTATGTGTGTGAGTGTTTTGGAGTATATATGTGTGTGAAGATATGTATATACTGTACAGTACGTGTGTATATATAGCTGTGTGTATATGTGGGCATGTAGTTGTGCATATATTTATGTGTACAGGTGAATATATGTATGTGTGTATACAGGTTTCTGAATGTAGGCGTCTGTAGGTTAGCATACATGTGTACATAGGTTTCTGAATGTATTTGTGTATATGTGAGTGATGGCGTGTGTGTAGGCGAGTATATCGTGTGTATATAAAGTATGTATGTGTAGGTGTATATGTGCGCGCGACGGTGTGTATATGTGCGCGCGACGGTGTGTATATGTGCGCGCGACGGTGTGTATATGTGCGCGCGACGGTGTGTATATGTGCGCGCGACGGTGTGTTCGGTGTTTTTGTTGTTAACCGGTAATTTAAAGGATTTTATTAAAAATTCTAAGACCACAGCTGCTGCCAGGAGGTTTAAAGAAACCCACTCGGTGGTGTAAGGGTTAATGATTGTGTAAGATTTTATCGCACTGTCTCAAACAATGTCTCACCTCCTGGATTAAGTTCCGTAGACTCTGGTGCTGCAGCATCATCAGTTGCTGCAGGTGTGTGATCTGCTCCTCTGTGGTTGAGACCTTTGTTTGCATGTCCAGGCAACTGGTAAAAGAGGGAGAGATCACATGTCTGTCATTCAGGGAGGTCCGCACCGCCAGCAGGATAAACGAACGCATAAATGCATGAAACAAAATCACGCCGCCTCACTATCAGTAGTGCAACGCCTCGTAAGAACCAAGAAGGGATGCGAAAGAAATTAATTGTATCCAAAAAAATTATACCAAGGCCACTGCCACATATTAGCCACATCACAGGGCATGGCTTTCATACCATAAAGTGTTACGAGCTCTGGTATGACAGCAGCACCCCTAAATATAATGGTATGAGCTCTGGTATGACAGCAGCACCCCTAAATATAAATGGTACAAGCTCTGGTACCATAGGTTTCTCTAATTGTCTGGGCATCACATGTTGCCAGCTTCCAGAAAGCTGGAACATGTGTTGTGGCTGCGTGGTGGACGCTCCAGGAGCAAGTAAGCATCCAGCCAATGCAATGGGTTGGATGTAGGGAGGTGGGACCCAAATTGGTTCCCACTTCCTGGTCCCAATGCCTGAAGCTCAAGTCAACTCTCACTGAGCTTTTTCACAGAGCTAAGCCCCTGCTCGTAGAAGGCTGAATTCACCTTCCAAGAGCACCCAGAGGGGTGAATTAGTCCTCCGAGACTCCTCTGTAGAGGCGGGTGAGGACACACAAGGAGAGATCACAATGCCGATAGTAACTGTAAAATTAATTTAAAGGGACACTGACTAAATAATTGTTTTTGGGGTCCCCCCAATTTGTGATCTAGATCAGACCGTCTACAACTAACGACATACGACACGCATACTGACTGACCCATTTAGGTTTCCAGGACTTGCCATTCTTCGGGAAATTTCACTCTCCAGCACCCATTTCTTTTCGAGCAAACTTGCTTTTTCCTGCAGTAAATAAGGACAAATTAATGGCGCTGTACCGGTGCTTAACAGTTAACTTCAAGATGTATTTTCGTATTTTAGGAACTTTTTCTATCACCACACCGTTGATGGTTCGCATAGCTCGCCATAGAGCAGATGGATGTATGCAAATGTTAATGAAATGGAAAAAAAAAAAAAAGAAGATTGCATGCACAGACTTAACCCTTTCATTACCAAAATGTATAAACATGATTTTTTGCACGGATATACAATAAAGAAAATGAGGATATAAAAAACTTTTGCATATCTTTTAAGAAAATATTATTGCTCTCCTTAGGAAGGAACAAAATGTCCTGCGTGATCTCACTCTAATCACCCTGTATTATTGTAATGAAGCTAGAAAGAGCGGCCCCACCATCACTGTAACAAAAATCCTAACAAACTAACTTTACTGTTGCATTACAGCAGCTAGAGAGAGGGCAGAATAGAGGGAGAGCTGTGGGGTCAGTCACTGCTGTACGGGGATAAAATTTATGGGGTTACAATGACTGAAAATCCCAGTACAGATACATGGTGTTGCTATAATTGCCATACACAGGCATTATGCAGCACATACAGATACAAGGTGTTGCTGTAATTGCCGTATACTGGCATTAAGCAGCACATACAGATACAAGGTGTTGCTGTAATTGCCATACACAGGCATTATGCAGCACAGATACAAGGTGTTGCTGTAATTGCCATACACAGGCATTATGCAGCACATACAGATATTGCATTGCTAATAATCTCATTATGATCACTATAAACCCCCATAAGCAGGAGATCACCATTTTATTATCTGTTTGCAGCACATTTACTGCATCTGACACAAACGCCATTTCTGCCTGTATGCGGATAATGCAGACCCCGTGTGACATTGTGCAAGATAAGGGATGCCATCTAGAGTTTAGAACCTTTCATCCCAGCAATATTTCTGTACAGGGTAAACCAATACATGAAAAATTAGCAAATTTACATTCTAATACTTTAACTGTTTCAAAACAGCAATTTTTGTGTGAGATTTATCCCACATTTTAGTGTTAAAGGGATACTCTAAGCAACATGACCACCTAAGCTTTTTTAGGTGGTCATGATACCCAGAGTATGCCGCCCTCTGTCCCCCCTCCCTCCGCTCAGCCGATCAGCTGAAAATGCTGAAAACAGCTGAGAGAGGCAGAGGACTTTACTCCGCCCTCCCAGCTGTCAGTCAGCAGAGCGGGAATCATATTTCCCGCTTCTGCCGACTTTTGCCGAGTAGGAGACGTCATCGCACTTTCAGCGCGATGACGTCTCCAACTCACCGTAGAAGCTGGCGGCTCCCTCTGAGGGTTAGTGTTGCGCGCATCCTCTTGCGCGCAACACTAATCCTCAGAGGGAGCCGGGAGGAAGCCTGCCGATTGGCTGGCTTATGTGAGAGGAGCGCATGCGCGCTTCTCACGTAAACCAGAAGGCAAGTCGGAAAGAAGAAGGACGGGAGCGGAAGAGGAGGGAGGGGAGTATAAAAAATAAAAACGCCGCTGGAAAGAAGAGGATTTTAGGGTAAGTATTACAGTTACAAGAAAAAAAATAAAAACGAAAGTTTTATTAAGGGAATAGGGATAGGTTAGGATAAAAAAAACAGGGGGGGATTTTTTTGTTAGAGTGTTCCTTTAACTTCTCATCTCAGGTTTAAAAAGCACTTGGTAGTGAAAGGGTTGAATGATTATTGATGAAGCTGTGAACCTGCGGGGAAATGAAGGGTAATTGCAAATGTTACACCCACATTTCTGAGCTGAAGGAAGAGGATGAAGTTGAAAAATGGGAAAATTATGAAATTCAGATACTTTGGCCTGAAATTCATGGTTTTCTTGCAATTTCCCACTAACAAACAAACCTTTTAGTCTCTGGAGTGTAGTATGGAACGAACTGTATGGAACAAATGATTTACTTCATATGCACATGAAAGTTTCTATATTAACAAGAGTTATCCCTCCAGCAGACTGGTTTTAACATTCTGCCCGTCGCATTTCGCACTCACGTCTTCCATTCTCTTCATGAGGTTTTCCAGTGCCAGAATTCGACCGTGTTTCTCCTCAATCTTCTCAGCCACATCATTTAACTTGACTACACTTTTCTTGAAAGTTTCTTGATATTCAGTGACAGATGCCTAGGAGACGTAGCACAAGCTTGATTAATTTAGCATTTCGCCCATGGTATAAACAACTCATCTCCCCATTTACTTTCATGCAGTTAGTATTACATGCAACTGTAGCAGCTGCCCGAAGGGGAAATAAACGCCTATGAATGCCACTTTGTCACCTACCCCTAACCTGGCACCACCAGGGGCAGAGTAAAAAAAAAAAGGGACCGTGTAAGATAAGCATCTTAAATATGCAACTTTGTAGGACTGTACAGGTTCAGCAAGTATTCCCGAACAGAGGTGGCTCTATAATTAGGCCAAATAGGCAGTTGCCTAAGGCCTCGCTCTACAAGGGCCCTTGGATGATGGTCTTTATGTGGCATTTCACCATGCACATGTTCATGCCATTAATGATATGCTACACATATACCCACCTACATTAAAATACACCGAGCTGACAGGAGAGCCTTCCGAACCTTCATTAATAGGATGTTTTTTGGGCTAATTTCTGCATATCTGTAGAGTAATTGAAGCCTCATTAGTTGAGCTTTGCCCCAGACCTCACCGACTCTAGAGCCGTCCCTGTTCCTGAAGAACTGAATATGGATGGCTGGTTGAGCGAAGTTTGATGCTGCCCTTGAACAAAGGTTTATTTTGGGGCATTCTAGGTCACTTTACTCTTTCTTTGAGATTAAATTGCACCTTTGCAACAGTGAGTCTGCTATTGTATATTTAAAAAAGTCCACCTGCTTTCGTCTTTTATTTTTGCCTTCAAAATTTCTTAAAAATCGGCCAGTCTTACTAGTATCAAACTACTGAGAACCTATTCACCAGCCGGTATTCAGAAATTAATACCAGCTCAAAGCCCATGAAAAATCTTGAACGTGCACCAAAATAAAAGTCACTTACCTCTTGGCCCACGTTGCAGTGATCCACCACCTCTTCTGGATGTATGAGGCATGTCACTGGAAACAAATAATTACTGTTGTCCCCTCATCGACCCAGTTCAACCATTCTTCCAAGAGCTAGAGCAGTTTTGTGCTCGTCTCAGCAGAATCCTATGGTCTCCAGGAACCAGTGGTCTCCTCTGGTCTCCAGCGGCAGTGTGTGGCGCCACTGCCAGTATTGTGTACCAGCTCCCTACTGTTGCAGCCTAATATAGTTGCTCTATCATAATGGACCAGAAACCATAAGCAGCCAAGGGCTATCAGCTTGCAGGGTATTTCGCATTAGCGGTTTCCTGATAAGACACGGTTGGAATGGGGCCATGAAGAGCCCACCAAATTCCTATGGGTAGTCTTACTATACCTTGTGGTAGATCCACAAATACCTGCCATTGTTTTCCCGAACCTGGAATGTCTGGGACGTCTTCCTACATAGACTCTTAAGTGCAACAAATGTCCTTTAAGTCCCAAACATCTCCTTACCTTCACCTTTAGTTGTGCAACCATCACATGCAATATCCGATCTACGGACAACCTAACCTCAATACCCAATGTTAGTTCACCTCTTTACAGTCACCAAGAGCCTAAAACCTGTCATTCCCAATATGTCTGTGGAGGCTGCAGTCTCACATAGAGGTCTTTTGTTCTCCCATTCAGCTTGGCCTCCAGTTGGTGGCGGTTGGAGGTGCATCCTTGGTGCAGCTGAGCTGTCACACCCGGAGTCTCCGGGCCGAACCTGGACAGTTCCCAGGCATGCTGGAAAACACACACATGCTCTCTCGCTTATTTTTTTTCCTAGCATAACAGATATTTCTGTTTAAGAGGTAAATGCATGTATTTTTCCTACGTTTGGGAGATGACTTAATACACATATATATCTGGAGTATATGGAAGTAGGGATGTGCGTTTCGGGTTTCGGAATCTTCACGAAATTTCCCGATTCGTGCATTCGGATTCGGCCGATCTTCCGAAAATTTTCAGATCCGAAAATGGCAGATACGAACAATTTACGAACCGAACATTTGTTCGGAATTTTCGAATGGACTAGATATGTGTAAAATCTAAAATCATTTTCGTTCCATTCCTGATTTCGGTTCCATTTCAATAATTTCAGACAACGTATTTTTTGGTTATATCGCTGATTCTGTAATTTTGTATCATTCCCATCTCAATGTATCCTTGTAAAACCAGAGAAATCTCAATGTATCCTTCTTGTAAAACCAGAGAAATCTCACTGTATCCTTCCCGGGAAACCAGAGAAATCTCAATGTATCCTTCTTGTAAAACATGAGAAATCTCAATGGCAGAATTATCGTAGCGACAGAAATATCGGATACGAAAAACCATTAGTTTACGTCAAAACGAATAGACGCTTTGAAAACGAGGAGAACAGACGTTCCGAAAAACACGAAAATTTCCGAAATTACGATACGAAAAGAAAAGAGAAACGTCGATACGAAAACAAAACGAAAATTTCCAAAATGCAAACGAACCGAAAAAAAAATAAAATAGGTGCACATGTCTATATGGAAGGCAAACTGTAGCAAAGGATCCTTTCGTTTTTTGCTCTTTCCATTATTTGAAATGAGCGGTAAGCTCGCAAACCATATTATGACGAACAATGAACCATGAATTCATGAAGTAGGACTCTGCGGCTTGTGGCTGTACCTGTATAACTTCATGCTCTTCTTTCGTCCTTTTTCGGAGTTCTGCAGATTTTTTGCTGTAGTTTTCATACAGTCTACGTGTAGCTTCTCGTATCGCTCCTGATCCCGCTTCCCGTGAAGCTTCTAGCTGGTTCGGTGCAGAGAGTATAGGCACAGGTTAGAGATGAGCAGATCATAAGAAGTTAAACACCAAAAAAAAAAAAATATTCTAGTGACCCACATTGTGCAATCAACAATACGTTTGCCGACGAATTAAAGACTCGATTTAATTCCACCGGCCCCTTTCTTTTGGGGGGAGGGGGCATTTGCTGCTTGCGTAAGAATTTCTTTTTAATTATCACCTGATTCATTTTAAAAAAATCCAGCCAGAGATGATATCGAAAAATGCTGCTGGTCTGAAAAAAATAATAAAAAAATGATGGTAAAAAAAAAATAGAAAAAGCTTCTTTTTTTGGGTCAGCATCATACAAATCTGTGCCTTTAAAACATGGCTATTAGAAAAATCCGATCTTTAAAATAAGATTTCAGATTATTTCCTCTATTTCCCTGCCTGAAAATCCATTTATCAGCTCCTTTCTGTGACAGAACGGCCGCTACAATGTGCATTTGATTTTCTTATATTTCGATTCCCTAACTTCTGTGTATTATTCCCCTGTATTTAGGTGCTGTGTGTATCAGTGAGAGGACCCTGCTCAAGAGCTTACACTTACAATCTAACCATTTGTGGGCTTCCCCTCTCCACCAGAAACAGGTTTGAACTGGATATCACAGCATTTCCTTTGTCTGGGGCACAGGGTGTTGTGTGTGTGGGGAGAGTTTTGAAATAGGGAACACAGAGGCAGGTCTTACTTTTGAAATGGTTGTAACTGCTGAGCCAGAATAAAACATTCTTAGTTTGGTGTTCAAGCGGCAAGCATCACAGTCTGTGTGTCGTCTATTCTGTGGGGGTACGATCACCTCCTAGTACAGTGGAAGGGGCACAAGCGAGGATGGAAGTACAAGCTTGTGTACTAGAATCCGTAACACTCTCAGCAATTAAATTTATTTTAGAAATTGACATATCGTTAAGTTCGAATTGAATCGATAAAGCTGTTATTTCCATTGAAATGTACAGCCGTGAGAGCCGATGTGAGAGACAAATTTTTAGTCCCACAGGCCGAAAGAACTAAAGCGAACCCTAAATTACTATTTTATGTCACACCCACACGTGGAAACGCGAACACAAGTTAATAAAACAAAAAATTTGTAACAGATCTGTCACGAATCCCCCTGAATACTAAGATAGTGGTCCCTTTACGTAGACCGCTCTCTACCCTTCCGATCCTTGAATGGTCGGCACAACTAGATAGATAATTAACCAGACAATAGACAAGCAAGGGTAAACACCAGACAGAGGTACAGAATAGAGTACTCGTTCTCCCTAGGACCTTAGTAATATCAGAGGTAGCCTGATGTGTGCTTAGGGTGCCACATAGACTGACCTCGGTACCAAAGTTAAGAGCAGAACCGTGAGAAGAGTAAATGCCAATACCAAGGGTTATACACAGGGTGGTTCGTTCGCCAATGCCAGGGGTCGTACACAGAATGGTTCGTTTGCCAATGCCAGGGGTCATACACAGAATGGTTCGTTTGCCAATGCCAGGATTCATACACAGAATGGTTCGTTTGCCAATGCCAGGAGTCATACACAGAATGGTTCGTTTGCCAATGCCAGGAGTCATACACAGAATGGTTCGTTTGCCAATGCCAGGAGTCATACACAGAATGGTTCGTTTGCCAATGCCAGGAGTCATACACAGAATGGTTCGTTTGCCAATGCCAGGAGTCATACACAGAATGGTTCGTTAGCCAGAAGCAAGGTCAGACACAGATATATTAGCCAAAAACACAAGAGCTCTGCGGGAAGTGAATACCACGTCAGGGCACCGGCGAACTAGTGAAGCCGGGTTTTAAACCCGGCGGGTCCGCGTCATAACGCCAGGCTCCGCCCCCCGGCGTCCCACGTGAGCGCACCCGGTGGCGTTATTATTCGGCGCCTGGCCAGCGAGCAGCGAGGAATCTGCTGCCAGGCGCCCCAGAACAGAGCCATCCGTAACAAGATCTCAGCACCCCAACTGGGTCAAATCTGTTAATGTCGCTGCCTTGCCGGACCCCCATTCTCTCACCAGCAGTCTTTTGTGTCTTCTCCAACCCTTAGCTGAAGCTTAAGGACAGGGACACTAACATAGCCGTGATAGCATTCCCCAGGAATGAGGTGGCACTCAGAGCTTTGGGTAGAAAAGACAGGAACTGAACGCTTAATGAAAACATGGGAGTCAAATATATACAGTACAATGAGGTACCTGAAGACCTATGGAACATGACACCCTGGTGGCGCCAGCCATAGCCCATTTTACTTTCCAGATGAAAAACAATTGGGTGCCGTGTAATCACCCCCTGGGCAACTCACTGTCTATACATTAGATTACTTGTGCAATGTCTTATCAGTTGACAATAGACTAATACAATAGTCTGTCACAGATGTAAACATATTGCAGGGGGGGGTTTAGAAAGGGCTGCGGTGAGACACAGACAGTAAAAATATCAGAAAAACTAACAGTAACATAAGCATACACAATATTAACAATATTCACACATAACACAAACACCCAGTACCCTCATAGCCACAGGGCGACTTGGTCATAGGAGAGTGCTGAAGAAAAAATTGACATGTCAGACTACCCAGAATCCACAGCCCCACATCCCCCAACAGTAATGACAAGTCCAGGTAAACCCAGTTCAGAGTAACTCTAATCAGAGAAATGAAAATATAAGTGGCCTTAAAACCCGGTTACCTTTATCTGCAGATGCTCATTTTCCTTGAACGCTTCGGCCAGTGAATAATCATTGTCTTGCAGCTTTTCAAATATCTGCTTATATCTGGAATCAAATGAGTTTCCGTCTGGTGAATTGTGCTGTAGGTTGGTAAAATCCAGAGATAATAAACAGTATTTAATGAATGAATTATCCTGTAAAAATTGCATTATAAACTAAACAGAACAAGAGACCATTCGGCATCAAAGGAATAGATTTTTTTATGGAGTCCTTTATACAGGCCGCAACATCACAGATACAACTTCCATACGGAGTTGACCCTTTCACTGCCGTGAAGGTGTATACTAGACATGTGCATGGCTGAAAAATTTGCTTTGTTTCGGGAAAATTTTTTTGTCAATCTATTTCACATTCAGGACCATGGTTAACGGCAGGCTTGGAACTGTCCATGGTTCTTCTGACACACTGTAATGCATCCAATTCATTGCTGAACGCACACGGACTGTAAGAAAAAAAATAACACAGCTGCATGCGTTCAGGAAAGAAAAAACAGACCTCATTATTACATTTAAAATAAGTTAGGAAAGATTAACCCAAAAAGTCCTGAAAAATGCCAAAAACTCTAAAAAATAAATAAACAAAATGGCTTATTGCTGTAATTGAAAATAATATGCTCTATACAAGTATTAATTATACCACAAAGAAGAGAAATGCTTCCCAGCAGTGTATGGATTCATCTGTTGCATTAATTATACTGCAGAGAGGCGCTTCCCAGCAGTGTGTGGATTCATATGCTGCATTAATTATACCGCAGAGAGGCGCTTCCCAGCAGTGTGCGGATTCATATGCTGCATTAATTATACTGCAGAGAGGCGCTTCCCAGCAGTGTGTGGATTCATATGCTGCATTAATTATACTGCAGAGAGGCGCTTGCCAGCAGTGTGTGGATTCATATGCTGCATTAATTATACTGCAGAGAGGCGCTTGCCAGCAGTGTGTGGATTCATATGCTGCATTAATTATACTGCAGAGAGGCGCTTCCCAGCAGTGTGTGGATTCATATGCTACATTAATTATACCGCAGAGAGGCGCTTCCCAGTAGGGATGAGCTGTTCGGGTTCGGACGGTTCGGAGTTCGACCCGAACTTTGGCAGTTCGAAAGTTCGCGAATTTTGAACTTTTTGGGCGTGTTCGGTTCGGGTTCGAAAAAAAAAAGGAAATTTTGAAAAAAGTATAGAAAATGCTTAAAAAAAATTACTAAAAAATCTAGAAATAAGGAGACTCTTTACTGCAGAATATTATAAGCAACGGTTTATTAGATATTGAATTAAAAACTAATGTGTACGTGGAAAGATTATCAACTCTAAATGACCTCTGTTCACAAACGGGCATAACACCAGGTGTTTTTAGTCTGATAATCAATTTGATACATTGTACAATATACTGAGGGTGGGGTGGTGTCTGGTGTCTGCTTCTGATTGAGATTTGAGAATTAATTTCCCTAAAACATCCTAATATGCTGCATTTAACTGGTGTTTGAAAAGAATCTAAAGCAATGTTATGTTATTTTTCACCTCGGGATTAAACATTCACAGGGTTATTCAGAGAGCGGTGAAAAGCAGGAGAATAACTGGAGAAGTGAAAATTCTAGGTCAAAATAGCCAAACCAGAAAAATTCTCCCATTTATCTCACTTTCCAAATTGGCTATTTGGTCTAGATTGCTCTCTTCTCTTGCCAGTTATCCTGGCTTTCACCTCTCTCTCAGTGTTGTTCAGAGAAAGGTGAAAACCAGGAGAATGGCAGGAAAAGAGAACAATCTGGACCAAATAGCCGATTAGGAAAGTGAGATAAGGCTAGGGTCAGACTAACGCATTTGTCGCAGCGACCGTCAAAAAGTGCGTCCGAACGCATTGCCGTATTTTTTCACGGATTGCGCGAAAACGGTCATACGATGCGCAATTTTGTGTGTGATTTTTTACGAATCCAAACCAGGAAACTATGGGTGTCTGGACGTTATGCTGGCCGGACATGAGCAGGGTCTGACGTCTCCAAATCACGCACACACGCCTCTAGTGGACGCAGCGTACTCTGTACGTCCGTACTAGTGGTTCTGCGTTCTCGAAAAAATGCGTTCATTTTCCACTTGCGTTGCGCAGCCGGACTTTCGTGCGACCGTACTTCGTATATTGGCCGTCATTTGCTGCTAGTGCAGCCGTGATTAAGTGCGCCTAAACACACGTTAAAAATTCGCTAGTCTGACCCTAGCCTAAATGGAAGAATTATTCTGGTTTGGCTATTTTGACCTAGAATTTTCCATTCTCCAGTCATTCTCCTGCTTTTCACCGCCAAAAAAATCTGTAAACTTTTTCTGCGTGTCCGAAAATGTCTCCTCTTTTCATACAGACTGCCGCCCCAAGCAGTTGTTTATGGATAGATTAAAGGAAAAGCATTTACCGTCATTTGAAATGTCATTTTTTGGTTTTTACATATTTCTATACATCCTACAAATCCGCCACTTCACGGGCAGGTTATGGGGACCTCCTAGGCACGATATTTGAAGGAATTTTTCACCCTTATTTTTAACCCTTATTTCATGGAACACTCCCTGTCCCTTTAAAAACGTTTTTTTTTTTTAAACTTTTTGTCCTTGTTTCCTGTCCCCCAGGGCACTACCCGGACCCCCATACACCTTTTATGGCAAATATGTAGCATATATGCCCTCTTGGAGGGCACTCTAAAAAAACCCGAATTTTCAGCCCCATTGACTTGCATGGGGGTTCGGGTTCGGACCCTAACAAATGGGAAGTTCGGGTTCGGGCTCGAACCGAACTCGAAGTATGTTCGGCTCATCCCTACTTCCCAGCAGTGTGCAGATTCATATGCTGCATTAATTTTACCGCAGAGAGGCGCTTCCCAGCAGTGTGCGGATTCATATGCTGCATTAAAATTATTTTTTGATCTTTTGGTTCCGTTTTAGATCATTTCGTTCTGGGTTTTCTCGTTTCAGATATTTATTCTTTTTTAAAGACTTTAAAGTAGTCAAGGCAAAAATCGAACAAACAGTAAAGCAGGTTACAAAACGACATAGGGATCCGACACGGACCCAATTTTATTACTTAGTAGGAAAGCCCTCCATATTCCGAAAAGGCAGAGGGCACAAATACGAGAAAAGAGAAGAAGGAGGAAAGGGGAAAGATGTGACAGAATGACAAGAAACACGGGGGGGAGGGGGTACACAAAACACAAAGACGTAACAATACAACACTAGACGGACAAAGGCACGAAGGGGGCCAGAAGTAAGCCTGTACACAATCCACATTTAGCTGCTGGCTCAGTCTCCCAAGGTCGTCAGAGTGACCGTACGAGGCCCTTCACTCATTACTCAAATATATCTTCTATACTCCAAAAGGAGTCCCAAACCTTCCGATACATTTCAGATAATTTGATTAGGTTTTTTTCGTTTCAGACCATTTGGTTCTGTTTTGTTTTTTTCATTTTAGATAGTTTTGGGGTTTTTTTCATTACAGATCATTTGGTTCTGGTTTTCTTTCGTTTCAGATCATTTGGTTACAAAATTTATTCTTTTTTTTGATAGTTTTGTTCTGTTTTTTTCAGCATTTCGTATAATTTTCCTTCCGTTTTTTTTTCGTATCGGGTCCATAATGAAATGATTTTGTTTGTGTTGAAACATGATTCGGGTTTCGGACGGCCGATATCACATTTCGAAAAAATGGTGAATTTAGTACGAAATTAAATTCGGAACGAAACGAAATGCACATGCCTAAAGGTAAACATTTGTGTGAGTACACACACACACACACACACACACACACACACACACACACACACACACTATATATAAATATATACAGTTGTGTTCAAAATTATTCAACCCCCACTGAAATTGAGTGTTTTGGCCAGTTTGACATTGATTTTGATCATTCAGTCATCTTGCTTACAATTAAATCAAAGAGGCACGTGTAGGTCAGACAAATATAACATAAATAACCACAAATGTCTTTTCTGTGCTCACATCATTATCAGTTTCATTCAACTCAAGTGACATTCAATCTTAGTACAACATCCTTTTACAGTTATAACAGCTTTTAAGCGTGAAGCATAGCTTGACACAAGTGTCTTGCAGCGATCTTTCGGGTATCTTCGCCCATTCGTCATGGGCAAAAGCCTCCAGTTCAGTCACATTCTTAGGCTTGCGCACTGCAACGGCTTTCATTAAGTCCCACCAGAGGTTCTCAATCGGATTTAAGTCAGGTGACTGCGATGGCCAAAATGTTCCAGCCTTTAATCTGCAACCATGCTCTAGTGGACTTGGAGGTATGCTTGGGATCATTGTCCTGTTGAAAGGTCCAACGTCTCCCAAGCATCAGGTTTGTGACGGACTGCATCATATCGTCATCCAATATCTCCTGGTACTGAAGAGAATTCATGGTACCTTGCACACGCTGAAGCTTCCCTGTACCTGCAGAAGCAAAACAGCCCCAAAGCATGATTGACCCCCCGCCATGCTTCACAGTAGGCAAGGTGTTCTTTTCTGCATAGGCCTTGTTCTTCCTCCTCCAAACATAGCGTTGATCCATGGGCCCAAACTGTTCTAATTTTGTTTCATCAGTCCACAGAACACTATCCCAAAACTTCTGTGGTTTGTCCACATGACTTTTGGCATACTGCAGTCGACTCTTCTTATTCTTTGGAGACAGCAAGGGGGTGCGCCTGGGAGTTCTGGCATGGAGGCCTTCATTACGCAGTGTGCGCGCCGTATTGTCTGAGCTGAAACTTCAGTACCCACATCTGACAAATCTTTTCTCAGTTCCTCAGCAGTCACACGGGGACTTTTCTCCACTCTACGCTTCAGGTAGCGCACAGCAGTCGAAGTCAGCATCTTCTTTCTGCCACGACCAGGTAGCGTTTCAACAGTGCCCTTTGCCTTGAATTTGCGAATGATGCTTCCTATGGTCTCTCTTGGTATGTTTAACATCTTTGCAATCTTCTTATAGCCATTGCCCTTCCTGTGAAGAGTAATCACCTCTTCTCTTGTCTTCCTGGACCATTCTCTTGACTTCACCATGTTTGTAACCACACCAGTAAATGTCTAGAAGGAGCGGAGTATCACAGCCATTTTAAAGCTGCCTAATTGGTGCTTATTATGCTTTATTGCTGCTCCGTGACATCCACAGGTGTTTTCAATACCTGAATGAAAACACTTGAATGAACCTCTGTTCTTCAGAGTGGTAGTCTTTAAGGGGTTGAATAATTGTGTCAATGAAGAATTCACAAAAGAAACATTTACTACTGTATTACAAAACCAATTGATGTCATTTTAGTTGCATATGGTTCTTTAAAAAGTCCTTGTAGGATTTCATTCTGAATACAATTACAAATGTACACTAAATTCCCTAAAACCCTTTACAGCATTGGGGGTTGAATAATTTTGAACACAACTGTACATACAAGCAGGTTTTTTGCAAGTCAATCTGGCGTTAATATGAATCCTATTCTGTTTTAGGAAACTTCAAGAACAAATCTTCCACGATACACCACGATTGCATATTATGAAATTTCTCAGTAAAAAGATCAGCTTATATAATTTTCTAACACTTTAAATTGTTGCAAAAGTTTTGCATGTGGTGCACAATAGCTTCTTACCGTGTCATTTTTGGAATTTATGGTGTTTCCGTTAATATCATCTTTAAATAACTGATTGTGGATCTTCTCCAAAGTGCTTCGAATCTGAAATCAAAGGGTTTTGTTAGTTTATGCAAATAGGGAAAAGGACTACAAACACAAATGGTGATATCCCACATGTATCAATTCCTGCGCTAATAAAATTGGCCACTCACGAAGACATCTTGTTAAAATCGCACATCATCCTCCAGAGGTATGCGGTGACTGGCACTGCTCGATAATAAGGGATCTCGAAATTAACAGCATACAGCAAATAACGTAATTGTCCAGCACAAAGTGGTTACCACTTTTGCACCTGAGGAAGTCCCATTTGGGAAGAAACGGGTTGAGCTGGACAATTTTATACCGATTGTTCCCAGTATATGCTGTGCTGTTTTATGGACTCAAGGTTGTTGTTTTTTTTTTTTAAAAGTATTTTACCTGGAAGGATACATTGAGATTTCTCTCGTTTTCAAGTATGTCCTGGATGGCGAGTATGTACCGTTCGGTGTCTTGCCCAAGGACACTTACTGGAGAGGTGCTCTTGCTGGGATCGAACTCATGTCTCAACAGGCTCTCTCCATGCAGAGCAGTGATGTTACCTCTACTCCACCCAGCTGGTACTTAAGTTAATAAATATTACTTATTATATACGATTATTTGCTACATTAAAGAGAATATCAAGTATTCCCAGGCGAACATTGCTGGGAATGACCGTCTGAAGTGGCTGCAGACTTTTCTGGCCTGGCTGAGAATCTCTGACAGCCCTGGGTACCTGGTTAGGAAATGCTCTATGACCAGATTTAGGACGTGTGCTAGGCATGGTACATGCGTCAACTTACCCAGGTGTAGGGCGGAGAGAAGGTTGCTGCCATTATCACAGACGACCATTCCCAGCTGAAGCTGGCGTGGTGTTAACCATCTCTGCACCTGCCCCTGCAGAGCTGACAGAATTTCTGGCCCGGTGTGGCTCCTGTCCCCTAAACAAACCAGCTCAAGCACAGTATGGCATCTTTTTGCTTGAGCCATTGTGTAGCCCCTGCCACTTAAACTCGGTTTAACTGCCACTTCGCCAGAGACAGAGAAGGAGGAGGAGGAAGAGGGAGAGGTGGTGGTGGAGCAGACAGACCTCATACAAGCAGCTTTCTGGAGGCGTGGTGGATTTACAAGCTCCAGCACAGAGTCTTGGATCCCTCCCAGCTGCAATCAGAGTTACCCAGTGTGCCATGAAGGAAATGTAACGGCACGGTCCATGCTTGCTGGACCACGTGTCTAAAGTCACATGCACCTTGATGCTGACTGCCTTTCCCAATGACTCGATAACATGGTCTTCCACGTGCTGGTATAGTGCTGGAATGGCCTTCCATGAAAAGCAATGGCGTTTTGGAACATGCCACTGTGGTACAGCACATTCAGCAAATTCATGGAAGGGAGTCCACCAGCTGGAAAGGCAGCAGCTGCAATGTGAGTAATTTTGCTAAACTGGCATTTAGACGCTGTGCTTGGGGATGGTTGGGACTATATTTTTTCTTACTCTGCAGCAGCTGGGGCAACATTATCTGACTGCGTAAATCTTCAGCTGATGGTATGCTGTCACATTGTGAGGAAGGACCTGGTACATCCATTACTGTAGCATCATCCCTGGAGGTTGGAGTAAATGACATGGCAGGACATACAGTGGGAGTAGAGACAGATGAGGAGGACCTACGCAAAGTTTTGCGCCAACGGGATGCGTGGCAGGTGGTCATATGTCGCCTCAAGAACGTGGTACCCAAGCGTCCGGTGTCTTTCCCACGCTTGAGCCTCATCTGACAGATTACAAATAGCAATGGTGGGGTCTGCTGCACATTTCTTAAAGAACTCCCAGACAGCAGAGTTCCTGGATGTGTGCTTTGAGACAACAGCGCTCTGCACCTGAGCAGCTCTGACATCTGATGCCTTGGAATGGCTAGTGCTACAGTTGGTCAGAGGACGATGTGCCTCATGTTTGTTGTGCTTCCTCCTCACTTGACTCCTCTGTTCGATCAGGCACCCAGGTGGAGTCAGTGACTTCATCATCATGGACTTCACCCCCTATCTCCTCGTTACTGGAGCCAACTTGGCAATATGCTGCAGCTGCTGGGGCAACATGAGTGCCAGTTATTTGTGTGTCACTGGCACCCCCTCCCTCTAGGTTCATTATATTCCCTTCCTCAACCTCAGAGATTGAATCAGAGCACTGTAGTTGCGGCGCATCCTCAAGCAGCATGTCACTGTCATTGTAGTCAAACAATTCAGCTGACTCCTCCGTGTGTGATAGGGAGGCTATGGCAGGAGTAGCTGTGGACATGGAGGCCGCATTAGATGCTTTGGCAGCTGAGGTGGACTGTAAAGCACTACAAGCTTGGCTGGCAGAGGACTCGGAGGATGAGGGTTGCCTGGTTAGCCAATCCACCAAATCCTCTGTATGTTGCTGCAGGTTAAGAAGACGGCCAGCACCAGTTAGAAAGGACAAGCGTGCCCCTGCAGAGGATGCACCACGTCCACGACGACCAGAGGCACAGCCTCCCGACACAGAGGCTGCTTGCCCTCTTATCTGTGCCTGGGAGCGTCTGTCCTTTTTGGTCTGACATGGTGAGTGATATATAGATTAAAAAAGATAAACAGAACTCTGATTCAACTCTGTTATAAAAATTGGAGATATGCTGCAGAACTCTGATTCAACTCTGGTATAAAGATTTCCAGAACTCTGGTATAACTCAGGGAGACACCCCGATAGCTGGCAGCCAGTGACAAGACACAGATTACAATTCCTAGAAACCTCCTATAAATCAGTGAGACCCCCTGATGGGTGGCAGGGACAAGACACAGATTACCACAATTCCCAGATATTTTGTAGAAATTACTGACCCCCCCAAAATACTGGGTGGCAGTGAGAACACACAGATTAGAACAATTCCCAGAAATATTGTAGAAATGAGACCCCCCCCCCCCAGGAGCTGGTGGCAGACTGGCAGGGAGAACACACACTGTTCTTGTGTTAATCTCCTCTCAAACACGTGCTGAAGCGCTGTGTGAAGTCTTACATAGTGTGCTGCGGGACGTAGCTCTAGGGATGTGCGTTTCGGAATTTTCACGAAATTTCCCGATTCGTGTCTTCGGATTCGGCCGAATTTCTGAATCGGATCGGACCCGAAAACCGACAGATCCGAAAAGTTTTCCGAGCCGAAACGAAAAATTTTCGGATTTTTCGAATGGACTTGAAATGTGTCAAATCGAAATTTATTTTTGCTCTATTCATGATTTCGGTTCCATTCATGATTTCGGTTCCATTTCGGTAATTCTGGACATCGTATATTTAACTATTATCGGTTATATCGCTGATTCTGTAAATTTTGTATTTGTAAATGGCTTTCATACCATTTTAATATGATTAAATAAAGTTGTGAAATGTATATTCAATTATTCATAAGAAAAAAAGGATCTTTATTTAATAAAAAAAAACACGATAGAATCGCCAGAATTATCGTAGACACTTTGAAACGAGGAGAACAGACGTTCCGAAAAAACGAAAATTTCCGAAAAGTCGATACAAAAAACGAGCAAAGTGACCCGAAAACACGAAAAATGGTCGATATTCCGAAAAAAAAAATGTACACGAAAAACGAGCCGAACCGAATCAAAACAGAAATCGGTCGAAACGAGCCGAAACTTTTAAACATCCGAACAAATCGAACCGAAGAAAAAAAAAAAAAAACGTGCACAAGCCTACTTAGCTCTGTGAGCCCATGATTGGGCAAAATTTGCCCAATCAGGACTCTCAGCCGTGATTGGCATAGTCTTGAACCTGTCTTGCATGACCCGTGGTCAGGTGCAAGGCTGTAGCCAATTACAAGCTTCAGGCCAGTGGAAAAGTGCATTGTGGTCCTTTGTGGTGCATTGTGGGCGAACATGCGGAAATGTTCGTAGTTCGCGAACATGTGAACAGGCGATGTTCGAATCGAACTCCGAACCGAACAGCTCATCCCTAGCAAGGAGCCTGAGAGGTAGAAGTAATAGTGGCACCAGCTTTCACCTGAAGGGAAATGGGTGCAGAATTGTTGGATTTAGAGGGAGGGAAAGGGAGGGAAGAGGAGTTCAGTTTTAGAGAGGTTGAGCTTTAGGAAATGGGAAGTCATCCAGTCGCAGACAGCTGACCAGCTGGTAGTAATACAGGAGAGAGATTGTGAGAGGAAAGGTAAATTTGGGTGTCATCCACCCCACCCAGCGTAACCAGCGGTCTGAGGCGCGTTCAGTTGCTCAGCCACTGCAAGTGCTAAGTTAGCAACTTCCAACTGAATGCCGTTCTGCCGCTCAGCGCTCAGCACTCAGCACTGCTAACTTAGCACTTGCAGCGACCCGGAGAGGTGCTGCAAATAGCTGAGTGTGACATATTAAAGATGGCCGCCGCCATGAAGCAAGTAACAATTCAGTATGGCAATGTTAATTTTGAGGGTTTTTTTGTTCACCAAAGCACAAAATATTTATTTATTATTTCCCCCTGCACATAGACATTTTATTACAGTTAGATTATATTTTGTTTCAGAAGTAAACATTACGTTTATTCAATAAAAACTATTATTTGTGGTGTGTGCATACAAAACGGAATTGTGCTGACTGCTTTTCTTTATCATATATACCTCAACGGTTGTCCGAGTCATCCGAAAGTGTGAACGAAAAACAATCTGAATCTGCCATTTTGCTTTGAAATTCGCATCCAAAGCGTTCAGTGACACTGCTGCAGCATACTGAATTGCTGCGCTGCAGCAATTCAGCAGCTGCTGAGGAACTGAACGGGGCTCAGGATTTTTGAATTTCCTGGCTGCAGGTCACCAGTTGACATCGGCACGGAGAGAACATGCCAACGTCACCCTCTCTGAGAGCAATCGTGATAGTGAGTGGTCTCAGAGGCATTCAATGGATCAGATCTGCGCATGCACTACAGAACTCGCGTACATAAGTTGCGGAAGTCCCATAGCGCTGCGCACTTTGATTCCTACACTATGCAAGTTGAGACAAAATATCCGTTAAGAGCCGTGATCTCTATTACCCATTCTCTGTCTCACACTATCCGGGTTATTCACAAAAGAGCCGATCTGGCCCCGAACAGTGAATTTCCCCGAACGATGACATTTCGGGGCCATTCGTCTATTCACAGAGCAGGCAGCTCACCCAATTTTGTCAAATTGCCTGCAAGTACGGTGCCTGTTCGACGGCAGTGAAATCCCTCAGAGAAGCAATGGTTAATCTATTCACAGACACTGAACAGCATGGAAAAGTCAGTGAAATGCCCTGCCGTTCGGTGGTTTCATTCAGCAGGTTTAACCCCTTCACTGCTGAGGCATTTCACCACTGTGTGCTGAGCTCATTTTTACCGCTTTCGCTCATCATGTTTAAACGCGATTTGAAGCCACATTTTAATAAATGACCCAGACATATTATATATCGTTCTTTCCGGCAGACTACGCAGATTCATAATATATCATTTTTACATGTATACGTCATGACCTGCCTGTATATTATAACAAAAAATACAATAAAAATAGAATTTTTAATCATCTGCAGTGTGTTTTTTTTCACATTTTATCACATGAGCATTTGCGGTTATGTTTTCTATGGGGTGCGCTTGTACAAAAAATTTGAAATGGGGACTTGTTACTTTTTTTGGGGGGAATTACGTGATTTTTAGCAAACGCACCCCATAGAAAAAAATCATTAGTGCAGCATCATTGTTCACATTATAATTGAAATGTGAACAATATTGCTGCATTAATAAAAACAACACACAAAAAAATGTTTTTTTTTATTTCTTTATTTTTTTAAATTGATTTATTATTTTAATTTTTTTTTTTTATTATTTTATTTTTACTTTTTACCTAGTCATGTTGGGCATCATTCGAAAGGCCATGCTCAGGCCTTTCAAATGACACCCTCCATGACCCCCTAGCTGCCACGGTTCTGGAGATATCGGGGTTCACAAGAACCCCCTATCTCCACCTGGGGATTTCCTTGGGAAATCCCCGGCAGCTAGGGGTTCCCCGGCTATCTGACGTCATCACGCTATGCGTGATGATGTCAGACAGCGAGGGGAGTCCCGGGGGCGGAGCCACCATCCAAGATGGCGGCCCCCACCGGAGATAGGCTGCACTTCGGCGCCGCAAGGCGCTGAAGTGCAACCCAGCACTTGAGGGCTTAAAGCCAGGCACCGCTTAAAAGGGGAGACTCTCCCCTTTTAAGCGGTGCCTGGCTTTTACCGCTGCTCCTTCCCGATCGGGAGGGAGAGGGATCCGAACGGATCCCCCCCTCCCTTCCAGGCTATCTCCCGGGGGCTATCATTGCATGGCGCGATGACGTCATTTACGCCGGGAGGAGCTTGACTTCAGCGTCTGAGGACGCTGAAGTCAGAACGCCGTGGGACCCTGGACAGAGAGGTGAGTATCTCCGCCGGGGGTCCCGCACAGCTGATGACGTGTGGGGCACGTCCTCAGCATGCCACGTGCATCAATGAGGACGTGTCCCACACGTCTTCAGCAGTGAAAGGGTTAATCAGGGGAATCCCATAGGCTTCAATGTTAAAAATATTCATGTTTTTACGCAATATCTAATAAACAGTTTATTATTTTTATCTGCAGCAAAAAGTCTCTTTATCCCTTTCGCTGCTGAGGCGTTTCCCGCCTCTGTGCTGAGGTCATTTTTACCGGTTTTGCTCATCATGTTTAAACGTGTTTTGAAGCTTATTTTATTATGTGACCCAGACATATTATATATCGTTCTTTCCGTCAGACTCGGCAGATTCATTATATGTCATTATTATATTTATACGTCATGACCTGTCTGTATATTATAACAAAAAATGCAATACAATATGAATTTTCAATAATTTACAATGTGTAAAGTGTTTTTTTTTCACATTTTAACATGAGAGCAATTGCGGTTATATTTTGTATGGGGTGCGCTTGTTAAAAAAATTAGAAATGGGGTCTCGTTACATTTTTTTTTGGGGAAAATTACACGATTTTTAACAAACGCACCGCATACAAATATCATTAGTGCAGAATCATTGTTCACATTATAATTGAAATGGGAACAATATTGCTGCATTAACGAACCAAAAAAAAATTGTTTTATTTTTAATTTTTTTTTTTAAAAAAAACTTTTTTCACATTCGTGTTTGGTATCATTGGAACGGCCATGCTCTGGCCGATCCAACAGTACCGAACTTTAACCCCTAGCTGCCACGGATCGGGAGATGGGGGTTCCAATGAACCCCCTATCTCAACTGTTGGTGGCAGCTAGGGGTTAACTCCAGGACTGGCGTCATCGTGCTATGCACGATGACGCCAGTCCTCAGGGGGAGTTCCCGGAGGCTTGGCCGACATCCAAGATGTCGGCCAGCTCCGGGAAAGGATCACGAACTGGCGCTTTTCAGCGCCGATTCGTGATCTGGCTCCCCAGGGGTTAATGACAGCCACCATTTGGAAGGGCAGGCTGTGCCCTTCCAAGCGGTGCCTGTATTAACCCCCTGCTCCCCGGCACTGGTGTATTTTGGCTTAGGCCAACAAGGCCTAGGCCTAGGGCGGCACTCTCCAGGGGGCGGCGGCCTGCCGGGTGATCCCACCCCTAAAAAAAAAAAAAAAAAAAAATTATTTTTTTTTACTTTTGCAAACTATTTTATCAGGAAGGAAACCTTGAGATGTCACTAATTTTCAAGTATGTCCTGGGTAGGCAACGCCTAGGCTTTCACTTTACAGGGGGCAGCAAAAAGCCTCACCACTAATTGAGCACCGAAATGACGCCAACATTTTGGTGTTCTGTAGTTCCCTGTACTTCGGGGAATAAAATTTCCCCACCCTGCAGTGAATTCACCATTCACTGCAGGGTCCCCAAAGTGCATGGAGTCGGCCGCTGTATGCTGCCACCACAAACCCATGGCCTGCTGTTTTCAAAAGAACTACTGAACGAAAATGTCTGGAATTTACATATAAGATCCTATGATTGATAATAAAAAGTTCTGTTACAGAAAAAGAAGAACCGCTATTAAAAAAAGGGGGTGGGATTTTGCCAAAAAAATTCTGAAAAATTACTAAATGGTACTAAAAAAAAAATAATCAATAAATAAAGACTTTTTACTGCAGATTAAAATAATAAGTGGTTTATTAGATATTGCATAAAAACGGGAATATTTTTAACATTGAAACCTATGGGGTTCGCCTGAATACCTGAACCTGCTGATTGAAACCACCGAACATCAGGGTATTTCACTGACATTTCTCTGCTGTTTGGTGTTCTTTGAATAGATTAACCATTACTTCTCTATGGGGATTTGCACTGCCTTCAAACCGCAACGTACTTGCTGGCAGTTCGCCAAACTTGTGTGTGAGCATATCACCAGAGCAGTGGTGTACTTAGAGGAGTGGCGGAGGGCGGGCTGCCCCAGGTACCAGTGATTATTGGTGTGTCATTAGGGGGTACTAGGAGGTGCCACTGTCACTGTGTGTCAGCTTTGAGCTGTGTTCTCAAACAACGAGCAGCGGAGCATGGTTTTTGCATACGGAATAAAATCGAATAGAATAAAAATCCCCCTCTCCTCCCTCCGTAGCTCCTCCCCTGCCCCGCAGCAGCTCTAGGAGGGGGATGTGATTTGTGTCCAGAGAGAGATGACAGTAAACGGCAGGGGGGGGGGTATCAGCAGAATATGAAGCCCTGTCTGCTTACTGCTGTTTAAAGTGGACCTTTCCTTAACCAGCACTGCAGTGATAGAAATTTGTCATTGAGCTGCCTGGCTCCTGGTGAGGCTGTGTGCGTGCAGGTCACACTCGGTCCGGCCAGTCAGGTGGTACTGAGTCTCAGTACCACCTGACTGGCTGAACCACGTGACACGCATGCAGCTGCCCACCCTTTCGTTAACATGGACTGTCACTCTATTCTGGACTGAACACCCACCAGGAAGGGAATCAAAGCCACGGTGCACCCTCTGGCAGTGGCACCCCACTGCTGACAAGATGGCTCCACGCACAGGCACAGCTGCGATCCTAACGTGGCCTGGAGGGACCTCCTGCTGAGTCTGTACACAGTCCCTGCTGACTCTGCACACAGCCCTACCGCAGACGGAGGCCGGTAAATGTAGAATAAATAATTGCTGTGTGCTCATATACACTCGGTTTGCTGGGAGTTTTATTGCAGTGGATTCTGATGCACTCATACACACCACACATTGCATTGCTGGGAGTTTTATTGCCGTGGATTCTGATACGCTGACACACACCACACATTGCATTGCTGGGAGTTTTATTGCTGTGGATTCTGATACGCTGACCCGCACATTGCATTACTGGGAGTTTTATTGCTGTGGATTCTAATACACTCATACACACTGCACATTGCATTGCTGGAATATTTATTGCTGTGGATTCTGATACGCTGACACACACCAAACATTGCATTGCTGGGAGTTTTATTGCTGTGGATTCTGTGATACACACTGCATAGTACTGTGAGTTTTATTGCCTTGGAGCTCTGGGATACACTCATACACACTGCACATTACTGTGAGTTTTATTGCTGTGCAGTTCTGTGATATGCTCATACACAGTGCACATTTCTGTGGGTTTTATTGCTGTGCAGCTCTGTGATACGCTCATATGCAGTGCACGTTTCTGTGGATTTTATTGTTCAACCAATTAGAGCGGCTGTGATCCAGTATACTTGACATGCGTGGCTGTTCTTTGTAAAAATGCTTGAATTTAAACATTTCATAATTTTATTTATCTCGATACATTTGAAATGGTATACAAAATATACAAGTAGGCACTTGGTATCCGCTTTTAATATAAAGAGAGGAAAAGGCGGAGCTCTAAGAGGAAAAGGTGGAGCTTAAAGAGGAAGGGTGGGTATTAACCAGGAAGAGGTGTGGCCTTGACAGGAAGGGGTGCCTCAAATTTAAATTAGGGGGTGCACGAGTTTAGTCAGGCCTAGGGCAGCACAAAACCTAAATACACCACTGCTCCCCGGCGATCGGAAGGGAGAGAGGTCCGAAGGACCTCCCCCCCCTCCCTTTCAGGTGCCTCCTCCGCACATGCGGGGGGGGGTCGCCTGAATTAGATGTCGCCGTGATGACATCTAATGTCCCCGCCGGGCTCCCGAGTGCTGGGCTGACATCCAAGATGTCAGCCCGCACCGGGGGGGGGGGGGCGCAGCAATCCGCCGGAATCCGGCGGATTGCTGCCTCCTGTGCTCGGACGCGCTGAGTGCGTCCATAGCACAGGAGAACCACTTGGCTGGACGCGCTGAGCGCGTCCATAGCAGCCAAGTGGTTATTGAATTTTTTTTAGGATCTTTTAGGCGGATGTTGCAGCGGATGTCCGGCGGGTTGGCGCCGGGCGGCAGCGGGCAATGGGTTTGCAGAGACGGCTGGGGGGTTTTCCGGCGGCATTCAGCTGAGTCGCTGCACTTTGGGGACCATGTATACGGTGAATGCTGAATTCACGGCAGGGTGGAGAAATTAGATTCCCAGAAGTGCAGGGAAGTTCCTCCTTATACCAGCCTCTAAGCTCTAGGGGTTCGCTCATACTTTACATTGTTTTTTGGGGGTTTTAGAAATTCCTTCCTGGAAGGAAAGTGAATCATTTCTTGTTTTTCTAGTTTGAATGAGCGAGTCAATAATGTCTTATCAGAAATAATACACCCAGGCAAATCTAAGATTGCACGTGTTTCAGAGCATTGATGGCAGCGGCTACGTGGAGGCCAGGTCGAGGTTCCTCTGTCCAATAGAAGTTCCCCTTTAATCTAGGAAGCTTGGCGAATCAGCATAGGTTACATTAATAATGGTTTTGGAATATGAATATTACTCATTTTATTTTTGTCCCGGTGACTGTCAGTGAAATGCCCTGCCATTCGGTGGTTTCATTTCGACAGGTTTATTCAGGCCAATGCCATAGGCTTCAATGTTAAAAATATTCCCGTTTTTATGCAATATCTAATAAACCGTTTATTCTTTTAAATTGTAGCAAAAAGTCTATTTTTTTAGGATTGTTTAGGCATTTTTGCAACAAATTTTTCCCCCTTATTTTTTTAAATAGCGTTTTTTCTTTTTCCTGTAACAGACCTTTTTATTATTATCATTCATAGGATCTTATATGTTTATTCCAGACATTTTCGTCCAGTAGTTTTTTGCAAACAGCATTTCAAATTTGACACTTTCAATAGTTTTTATTTATTTATTTTTTACCCGTAATTTTTCGGTGGCTAGTTCGGCGCTGTGTTCAGCGGGTCATCGGCTGCGTTTGGCAGCGACCGATTTGTCGCACTTCGGGGAATGCTGAATTCACCGCAGGGTCAGCGAATCAGACTCGCCATAGTCACAACATTTTCCTGTTCTCTGAATAACCCTGATTAAAAAAAACAACAAAAAAAACACTTCATATAACAAAAAGGGGAACCAAAAGTTTGGCCAAAAAAAAAATAAAAAAAAAAAATTGGATTTTTCCTTAAACTGAAAAGAATAAACGGTTGAATAAAAAAATAATAAAACAATATTTTTTTACATTGAATCCTATAGGATTCTCCTGATTAAACCTGTCGAACTGAAATCACCGAACAGCAGGCCATTTTACTGACATGTTGGTGCAGTTTGTCGTTCTCTGAATAGATTAACCATTGCTTCTCTATGAGACAATTTCTCTGCTGCCGAATTGCACTGCATTTGTGTGAAATTCACCGTTCGGTGGCACGTTCGGCTCTTGTTGAATAACTCTTCTGGAAGATAAGTGTACCTGATCTCACCTTTCGAATGTAGTCTGTTTCTTCAGTAGTATGGCCGGCCGTGGAGCCGTACATGTAAAACATATCCTCTCCAGTTTGTTTCATGCCGTCTATCCTCGCTATCCCGTCTTCTGCCATCGCAAGGGTTTCCATCATGTTTAAAGCTCCTGAAAAAGAGACACGGAGAGCTTAGAATATTTTGTGTTTATTCACACCTTTCAGATGAAAAAACATAAGGGGCCCGATTACATTCTTAACGCAAAAACGCATGGTAAACGCGTGAATTTTTGCGCGAAGCATTAAACGTTAGCGCGCGTAAATGAACGCCGGTATTACAATCCTTGCGCATTTTTTCATCTTTCAAACAAATAACAACATGCGTAAAACGCACGCACAAAAAATGCACACGCAGCAACGTTCTGCGCGGAAATCAGTGTGCGGACTGTTTTTTCACGCGATTCAGCCAATCAGAATTAAGAACCACAATTGTCTCAAGTTACGTTTTTTGCGCCTGTCAAAGTCAATCTGCGCATAACTGCTGCATCAATAAAAAAAACACATAAAACTTATTGGTTTGGGTATGTGTAGAATGTGTAACTATACTTTGCTGCGTATTTTTTTTTGGGCTGGTGTATTTGGGTTCGGCCAGGTTGATAGGAGTTGCTAAAATTATGCGCGCAAACGCTGTGCGTTACAAACTGCGCATAGATTGTAATACCATCCGCATACCAGTGCACAAACGCTTTTGCGCACACAATGTTAAGTATAGGACGCGCGACGTACAGTAAGCGTTCGCGCAGGTTCACCCGCTGTAGACGTATATGCGCGTTTGTTGCACTGACAATGTAATACAACGTTCTCCGCAAAGGGTTTTGCCCCTCGCATTAATGCGTTTTTGCGCTGGCGCAAACGTATGCGTGAAGATTATAATTGATTTTGGGCCCTATTACAAACAAAAATCTGTATAACTAAACATCGTGGGGTGCGTGGTAAGGGTCTCCTGCACAATCAGGGTTCCCAAGAACAGCTGCCCGGTGCCGTAGAATTCCAAATAGATGGACCAGCACTCCAGGGTTTTTCAGCAAAAAGCTAAACAATTTAATGCAACACAAAAGGGGTTATTCAGAGAGCACTGGAATGTCGCTGACATTTCAGTACTCTCTCGTTCCCCACACTACGGGGAATCAAATTTCCCCACCCTGGGGTGAATTCAGCATTCACCCCAGGGTCCCCGGAGTGCAGGGAACAGACCTGAAAACCTGCCGCAAAAAAAAAAAAAAAAAAAGGCTGAAAACGTCGGGAAAAGCCGCCGAACACAGCGCCGACCAGCCTCCGGAAAAAGCCGACGAGCCGACAAATGGGGTAAAAAAAAGAAGTTAAAGAAAAAAAAAAAAAAAGTTTTAAAAGTGTCAAAATTTAAACACCGTTTGCAAAAATAGTACTGAATGAAAATGTCTGGAATTAACATATAAGATCCTACGAATGATAAAAGGTCTGTTACAGAAGAAAGAAAACACACTTAACAGAATAAAATTTGGTAAAAAAAAAAAAAAAAAATCCTAAAAAATGCCTAAAAGATCATTTTAAAAAAATCTTTATTTATAGGAGACTTTTTGCTGCAGAATAAAATAAATAAACGGTTTATTAGATATTGGATTAAAATGGGAATATTTTTAACATTGAAGCCTATGGGATTCGTCTGAATAAACCTGTCGAATGAAACCACTGAACAGCAGGGCACTTTGGCAACTTTTCTCTGCTGTTCGGTGTCTCTGAATAGATTAACCATTGCTTCTGAGATTTCACTGCCATCGAACAAGCAACGTACTTGCTGGCAGTTCGCCAAAATTTGGCGAACTGCCTGTTCTCTGAGTAGCCGAATGGCCCCGAAATGTCACCGTACGGGGGGAAATGCACTGTTCAGTGACATTTTGTCTCTCTCTGAAATTGTGTATATATATATATATACACACACACACACATATATACAAAATATAATCTGCACTTCTAAAACTTGAAAGACTGGAATCTTTGGAGCGGTCCAGATTTTAGAGATTCCAGAGTAGGAATGCTCCAGATATATCCTGCTGCAGCAGAGCGCGGCACACGCTGGAAGCCTCTAGGCAGCTCCAATGTGCAACATGCTGCTGCGAGTCATTTTCACTCCAGACACAATGTCCGCAAAGAAATGCTGCAGAGCGCTCCCGATGTGTGAACATTCTGGGACCTGCAACAGGAAGGGGATATAGCAGCTCTCCTGCCTTGATCCCCTTCCTCTAAAAGGAGTGGATTCTGAAAAATCCCAAATATAGAATGGCCAGGTTGCTATATAGCAAGGGCTTGAGCGGGATGTGCCCAGGCACACCCTAATGTTGGGCGAAGAGGTCCTCTTTCACCTCTCACATTGACGTTTTAGATGTCCCTTATCTGGTTCATGATGAATAGAACATATAAACCGACTGTATCTCGGATTACTTGCTATTTCTAATAAAACTGTGCATTTTGGGCAAAATCTCTTATAAATACGTTTTCAATTACTAAATGTTCCACAGGTGTGCACCCGAATGCAACGGGCTGCGCATGATAAAGGAGTATATATGTATATATATATATTTATAGAAATATCACTAAGTTGGGATGGAGGGCAAAAGAATTTGATTAAAAGCCTCCGTACGGCAAATAATAAAGTTTAATATTGTAGAAGACATTTACACATCCAGCAATTCAGAGTACTGCATCGCAGAGCTCATGTGCCACATTCTCCACATGCAGCAAGGAACTCTGGGTAACTCTTTGTTCATGCAAAGGAAATGTGTAATTTCTTATTTTTTTGCATCCTGGGTCTGTTTTAACACAGAACCCTCTCACCAGTGTCGTGCCATACTAGAAGGCTTTTATTTAAAAAGTCAGGTTTATGCAACAGGTCACAGACACTGTCTCTACAGCTGATTTTGGGCTTATTGTGCCCTCATCAGTAGGAGATAGGGATGTGCGTTTCGGGTTTCGGAATTTTCACGAAATTTCCCGCTTCGTGTTTTCGGATGCGGCCGATTTTCCGAACATTTTTAGATCCGAAAATGGCAGATCCGAAAAATTTTCCGAGCCGAAACGAAATATGTACTTGAAATGTGTCAAATGTGTCAAATGTGTCAAATCGAAATTTATTGCTTTGAAACGAGAACAGACGTTCCGAAAAACGAAAATTTTCGAAAATACGAAAAGTCGATACAAAAAACGAGCTAAGTGACACGAAAATACGAAAAATGGTCGAAAATACGAAAAAAATTTACACGGAAAACGAGTCGAGCCGAACCGAATCGAAACAGAAATCGGTCGAAACGAGCCGAATCGAAAAGTTTAAAAATCGAATAAAAAAAAAAAAATGGGTGCACAAGCCTAGTAGGAGATGGGCAAATCAATACTGATATAAGTCATGGTGGAGGGCAAAAAATGAGATTAAAAGCCTCCACAAAAGGAAATAATAAAGGTTATTATTGCAGAAGTCATTTACACATCCCAGCAATTCAGAGAACTGCATCCCAGAGCTCCTGTGCTACATTCCCCATATGCAGCAAGGAATTCTGGGTAAGACATGCAAAATAAATGGTGTGTGTGTGTGTATGCACACAAAGAAATTGCATGTATATACACACACACACACATACATACTTTACAATAAATTAAAATTGCAGACAATGCAGCACAGGAAGGGAAAACAAGCAAAAATAACAGACCTGCAAAGGAAAAAAGAAATTGTAAGCTTGTAACGTATTTTCGGTGGAATTTGAAAATCAATATATAAATTTCATATCATACAAAATTTTTCCACAGTTCTGACGCTTTGTTACCAAGTATTGTTTTCTGCTCCCTACAGTTCTTTTTCGCACTTTTTGTATTTTTTGGACTGATTAATATTTTGTATATGAGGGAATTCAAGCATTGTGAGCGCCTGTTCACCCCGGTTGTTTGCTTCTTAGGAAACTGAAAAGCCAGACTCTAAATCGTGTTCTGCGTTCTGTAGTCAGGTGTGACACATGGCTCGTCGTGGACGTGTCGGCCATCCAGATAAACAACGTGTAAGTTTTGCGCACGTAAATATATTCTGAGTTGGCCACACAGTGGGCACCATTACAATGTGCCCGCTTAAAACGTGGACACCAAGGTGGATGTGTGCCTGCAGGTTTCTCCTTAGAGTCCCCGTTTTAGCTCCATATAAAAGCAGCCTGCCCCGTAATGCAGCACTAAGCCAAAGGATACTCGAGGCAGGGCTAATGTACATCCCTGAGCATCCCCTCCTGGAGTCCATAGGACTACATGGAGGCTTGTGCTGCCCGGTCATGTGGCCTGCAGGAACTCGCCTCGCACGTGATTGTGCAGGGCCATGGAGTGATTCGCGGAGGGGGACTGGGGACTAGTTGTCCCCAGTCTCACTTTACTCCTGGCGGATCAGGTCACAAGAGCGGCACGTATTTGATTTTTGGTGGGTTTTACAGCTGGTGCTGACTGATTCCGCAGAAGTGGTATCAGTTAGCACGAGCTTCTAGCTATACGTAACTTTTCAATTAATCGTAGGATTTTGTAAACCTAATGCTAATTACTCTTTGCGCCATGTTAAGCATAGGGAGCACAAAGTACAGTAAGTTCGCGGAAGCAATCACCGATGCGCCAATGGGTTTCTTTGGATCGTAATGAGGGGGTGATATGTTAGACCCACTTAAGCTAGCGTTGATGCCCACATATCTGAGCGCTAACGCTAGCGTAAAGGTTGTAATCGTGGCCGGTATGTTTCATGTGGTTACACAGCACTAATTTCATTCAATCTCATAATCCAACATAAAAATGATAAACGTTTTCAGCGAAAAAGCTGTACGTGATGGAGCAAATCTGAGGTCATCTTTGCATTCAGCTCCCCGAATTCATATGAAACCAACACATATTTACATGAAAATGTTTTATGACCCTCCAAATCTCATCTGTTATTGATGAGAAAAAATAAAAGTATGGCTATAAAGAACCAAATATGTTTAATGGGTAGGGTTGGGGCTAAAGAAGGAGATTGGGTAGGGGAGAGGGCGAGGCATAAGTAGGGCCATGGGTTGGGGGGAGGCCCTTTCCCTATTTGGTCCGGGCAGCCCTGAGTAGTGTCAGTCTGCCCCTAGGCACAGATGGAGAACAAGCTGGTTGGATTAGCATGTTTTTGATCTTCTATGCACACATTAACATCTTCTATACTTTGTATGGGCGATGTCAATGTACAGTAAGCAGCTGCTACATCCAAGATGCAAACTGAGCTGGTATCTTGGAATAGGAGGAGGTAAAATTTGTCGTGAAACAAAATTCCTATTCATATTTACAAGACATGCAATTTCGATTTCTGGTTTTCCATCATGTAAGGAACGGTGCAGCGCTACGCTAGCTAGCGGATATAAATGAAGACATCAAACACAGATTTCATTCTCCAAATATCTAGTATTCCTTTGTTAGGACATACAAAAAAAAATCTCACATTTACAAGCCAATAGGATTTTCTCAACGTCACAGATAATTACCATAGTTGAATCCACATACCTATTCATCATATATGGTTATATCTTGACAGGACAAAGATCTCTTTTTTTTCTCTTCTGCCCAGCAACTAGAATGGGGGAAAGTGTGGGGGGGGGGGCTCTGGACAGTTAATTTCCTGCTTCAGGACAATAGCTTGATTGTGTTCCACATTTTTAAGTTTCAAGAGGATATTGCAAGCAAGGATTTTAAACTGAGCTTAAGGGGGCATGTTAACCAAGGGTAGCTTTCATGTACAGGAAATGTAAAACGATAATTATTTTCCAAAATTTAAGCTCAGTGCTGGAGCTTTTATGCTGTACGTCTCGAGCACTGTGCATTCCGTCCTGGGTGTGATCAGGCCCCAGGTTGTTATCGGTCGGATTTATTGTAATTTCCTCTTTTTCTCTCTACTTCCTTACCTGTAATCATGCTGTCACTAGCACACAGTGTGAGAATGGGATCTGTCTCAATCCGAGGGTGCTAGCATGTAACCAGTAACCATTTATAGATGAGGGAACCGTGGCTAATGTTCATTGTTCTCACAATTACCACGCAAAGGTCCATTTACAGTATTTACTGCTACTATAACAATATAATCCTTCAAGAGCCAAAAAAACACTGGCAATTATCTATTCAACTAGTGATAGAGCGGTCAGAGGTCTCTGATAATAAATACCCATTAGAATAGAATGAGGAAGGACTTTACAGAGAATTCCGTTTCCCAGCCACCGGAACGGTAAATATATAACCGAACTAGTCTGCAAGAAACATTACTAAAAGCAAAAGATTCATTTCTTAAAGGGATACTCTATTAAAAACAGTGTTCCATTTTTTCTGCCCTTAAATAATTGGGATGGGGCTGCCGACTGCTTCTGCCCAATAATTGTTTATTTATTTTTGCCATTTTTTGTGTTTATACTCCTTTTCTACCTCGCCGCGTGCTGTTTCTCTTCTTCGGCTCAGGGACTCTCGAACCTGGAAGTCCTTGAAGCTTTTCTGCACAATTTGCGCTCCTATGCAACATGCATAGCGAAAGAACTGCAAATTGCGTACAGCTACTGGACATACGCAAACTCTGTAGTGCCTGCGCAGAACACTGGATCAGAGCTGCATGAGTATGTGCAGATCCGACCCATCCCTGCCTCAAGGAGACCGCTCGCCATCACACGTGTTCTCAGAGAAGGTGACATTGAGATGCACTCTGCATTCCAGTGTCACTGGTGACCAATCAGGTGCCTGGCAGCTGGAATATTCAAAATCCCCAGTTGCGCATGATGTTGGGTGAAGGGAACTCCTCCACTTCAGCCCGTGATTTCACCAGAACAGGGGACCTGGGAAGGGAGACTCTACACATCCTGGCCACTATAAAAAAAACATTAAAAGTTATCAGGATAAGTAGACTGTCCCTTTACAAATGGTATTTTTCACTGATATTTTTACTCTTTCACACAGTTTCTTATAACTTCTTGCAACATTTTAAAAACACAAAAAAAGGAATCCCTCGTGTCCCAGGCAATTTCAAAACTCTGTTTTCTATTACACAGAGAGCAAATGAGAGACGGGAGAGCAAAGCTTCAAAACGGAAGTAAAAATGGGTTAGGTTTAGACTTCCTGATGCTAAGGAGATACATTGTATCGAACAGCTGGATTAAGGAATAATGTTTTTACCCAATTAGTAGGTCGCCTGATCTGCAGACCACAAAGCCAGGTAAGCACACGGACCAGGATGGCCAAGTCCCAAATCATGCAAGGTGAACATGCACGCAAACCTGCTGCCCAAGTGTGATCAAGTAGCAGCTTCTATTTGGGCCTTCAGTAAAAATGTTTTGGCTCAGCACAGGGGCCTTTGTCACATGAGAAAGATCCCCCACTGCAAAACCGAATCGTTGTACTGGTTGTCTTGATAAAAACTCCTATTGGATCGCACTCAAGTGCCTGGCACTTTCTTACACCAAGAAATAATAGACGGACGGACGGATCCGGAGAGGAAAAGACAGACGGACGGATCCGGAGAGGAAAAGACAGACGGACGGATCCGGAGAGGAAAAGACAGATGGACGGATACGGAGAGGAAAAGACAGACGGACGGATACGGAGAGGAAAAGACAGACGGACGGATACGGAGAGGAAAAGACGGACGGACGGATACGGAGAGGAAAAGACGGATACGGAGAGGAAAAGACGGATACGGAGAGGAAAAGACGGATACGGAGAGGAAAAGACGGATACGGAGAGGAAAAGACGGATACGGAGAGGAAAAGACGGATACGGAGAGGAAAAGACGGATACGGAGAGGAAAAGACGGATACGGAGAGGAAAAGACGGATACGGAGAGGAAAAGACGGATACGGAGAGGAAAAGACGGATACGGAGAGGAAAAGACGGATACGAAGAGGAAAAGACGGATACGAAGAGGAAAAGACGGATACGAAGAGGAAAAGACGGATACGAAGAGGAAAAGACGGATACGAAGAGGAAAAGACGGATACGAAGAGGAAAAGATGGATAGATAAGAGGAAAAGATAAATGGATAGATACGAAGAGGAAAAGATATAGACTTACAGTATACTTGTATCGGAACGATGTTGATTGCGAGCTCAGTTGAGCCTCTCACCGATCTTGAAGCACGCACAGGTCCCAGCCTGTTATGAGCTCGTTCTCGACACGTTTCAGAATGATTGCTCTAATTGTATCCTATAGATATTTATTGTAGGTTGGAGGCCGGCCAAGTGAACAGTTTATCCCAGCTTTGGAATGTTTGTGATGATTGATGTGAATCCCTGACACATAATATCATTTACATATTAACCTCTTCTCTAATGAGACGAGTTAACAAAATCAAACCTAATGTAAAACATGCAAGTGTGAAACATGTAAGTAAAACATTTCCATCCTACTGTACTGTATATGTTTAAGCTTTGGAAACATTGCATGGTGTCCCAAGCTTTCTAAATCTTTCTTGGAAGGTGAGAAACAATACTTGACAATAGCAAATGTATATATTAGTAACTTACAATAAATTAACTTGTCTTACATCTGGCTAAAACCCTTTATCTCTCGCTTTCTACAGAGCCTGGCTTTCCAGTCTATAATCCGAATTTCCACGAAAATATCCCAGGTCTTAAAATAAATACCCTAATGGTAAAAAAGAGGAGTTTTGGGGGGGGGGAGACGCTCCACCCCCTATTCCCATTGTAACCATTTAATTTTATATTTATTTAAAAACACAATGTAATCTCAGCGCTGGACTCTGGTCAGATGTGCCAAGCTGTCCGCTTCCTACTATGCCACAACTGTCACGTGACCAGCGAGAACCTCCGTGCAAGCCATAGGTTACAAACCAGTGCAGATCCTAAGGAAGCTGTGTTCAGCGCTCCTTGATACCAGTTTCTAGGCGGGACTAATTCCCTTACTGTTTCCATGTTACAGGGAGGGTGCCAGCTCAGGATTTTGCCCCAGAACGCAGAGCTAATGTCCCGGATACCCGCAGTAGCACTTCCGCACTGCCACAAGTATCAGCTCCTGGAGTCCATAGGACTCCATGGAGGCTTGTGCTTCCGGCCCGCGTATCCTGTTCCCAGTCTCTCTCTGCTCCCGGCGACAAGAAGCGTCGGATTGTATTACCTCACTTAACAAGATGCTAAATAAAATTATTGTATCCCCCATATTAGGTATAGGAGTAAGGTCGCGCAAGCCACGAGGTACAAAACATGTCACCCCAATTCAGCATCAAGATTGGAATATCAATGCCAGACGTTAACCCTTTGCCGCTGGGCGGGTTGTACCCGACAGGAGGAAGTCAACGCCAGCAGTTCGTACTAGTACACCCACTTGCCAGCCACCTTGGTGGGCCACTCCTTCGGCCCGCCTAGACGAGCCTCAGTGGCTGCATAGGGCCAGCCTGACTTTAGGCCGTCATCGGGGCATAATATGCCACCCTTTGGCTTCAAGACCCACCCGCTGCGGTGATGGCATAGTATGCCCCATGGAGGAAAAGGGTTAAATTTACTTCTTCTAGCGCTAACATTTACATATCAAGATGCTACATTAACACCAACTTTAGAATAGAGCCCTGAGTTTGCAGCCGCCAATAAACACAGGGTTTGAGCGCATTTTTTCTTGCGGTCCTTCAGGTAAATCCATGCGTCATCGCGCTGCGTTGGCTTAGGACCAGGTGAAGCACCAAAACCACCAGAATGTGCCTTTAAAATAACGGTTACACACAGTATTCTGGTTACAGATCACGGCGGTTATTCAGATTCATTCTGCAGTTTACTCGCTGCTTGTAAATGCTTAGAGGAATAAATCGGCGCTGATTACCGGTCTGTATACCGGTGTGCGAGGAGACTGGGTTTTTGTTTTGTTACAAGGTGTTGTTGTCACGCTCGGCCTCTAGCGAGGTTTGTGATGTAATTGTGCGTCGGGTTGTCTCCGTAATATTACGATACCTGTGAACACTCCGCATTCCCGGGAAACATGACAGCGGATTAAACTGGATTGCGTCCAGCCAGCCCGTGTCAGAACATAAACACAGCAATTACAGCCAAGCAAGGCGCAACTTGTCCCGGCTATAGTTCTAGATGAAGGATGGCAGCAGTACATGTACAACAAGCTCCAGGCACATCATGACTAACCAGCCATTTCTTTGCAGGGCTTTAACTCCTAAAAATGTGATGGGAACCGCAAGAAAAAGGACACGCTGGCACTAGTCATACTCCGTGTGTTATGTTGCCTTAGGTACGCGATCATCTCCATCCAACATCCAAACCACCCTAGATGGATTTATTTCCAGGGCTTTAACTACTAACAGGGTTATTCAGAGAGTCGACTTAGCTCCGAAATGGCACCGAACAGTGAATTTCCCCGTACAGTGCAATTTTGTGGCCATTCAAAAGATGACAGTTTACCAAATATTGGCGAATTGCCAGAGAAATACAGTGACCTTAATCTATTCAGAGACACCGAACAACTGCACCAAAATTGCAGTGAAATTCCCTGCTGTTCGGTGGTTTCATTCAGCGGGTTTAAATCAGGCGAATCCCATAGGTTTCAATGTAAAATATATTCCCCGTTTTTATTAAATATTTATTCAACCGTTTATTTTTTTCACTTGCAGCAAAAAGTCTCTATTTTTAGTCATTTTTTGAGATTTTTTTGGCTTTTTTCCATTTTTTTTCTGTAACAGATCTTTTTATTATTATTTATAGGACCTTACATGTTATTTCCAGGTATTTTCGTGCAGTAGTATTTTTGCAAACACCTTTTAAAAGTTGTGTTTTTTTTTTTTTACCTGTTCCAAGGCTTGTCGACTTTTCTGGCAGCTGGTCAACGCTCTGTTCGACGGGTCGTCGGCTTTTTTCTTGGATTGATGCAGCAGATTGTTGGATGCATTTGGCGGGTTCTCAGCAGCTTATCGGATCGATACGGCGGTTTTGCGGATGCGATCGGCGACTTGTTCCCTGCACTTTAGGGACCCTGTGGTGAATGCTGAATTCACTGCAGGGTCAGCGAATCGGACTAGCCAAAGTGCGGGGAACAGGAGAGCACCAAAATATCGGGGACATTTCGGTGCTCTCTGAATAACCCTGTAAAATGTGATGGGAACTGCAAGAAAAGGACACGTTTCACGGGTTAACATGACACCTTGAACATAGGGGTGCTATAGCGGTGCTCGATTCAGCATTCACTGCAGGGTCCCTGAAGCACAGGGAAAAGCCACTGACCGCATCCGAAAAGCCGCCTCAAAAAAGCCAACGATCTGCCAAACAAAGCGCCGACCAACCGACATACAGGGTAAAAAACAAACACACACGTGCACAGAAATGCAACTTTTAAAAGAGGTTTACAAAAAAAACTACTGCACGAAAATTACAAATAAGCTCATATGAATAATAAAAAAGGTCTGTTAGAGAAAAAAAAAGGCTATTTAAAAAAAATTAAAAAATAAAATAATGGGAAAAAAAAAAAAATTGCCGAAGAAAATCCCGGAAAATGCCAAAAAAAAAAAAAAAAAAAAAAAAAAAAAGGGAATTCTTTTAATCTGCGGCAAAAAGTCTCTAAGATTTTAATAAATATTCAATAAAAACGGGAGTATTTCTAACATTGAAACCTATGGGATTTGCCGGATTAAACCTGTTGAATGAAACCACTGAACATCAGGGCATTTCACTGCTGTTCGGTGTCTGAATAGATTAACCATTGCTTCTCTATGGGGGATTTCACTGCTAACGAAACACAGTTTTGCTGGCAATTCGCCATAATTTGTTGAACTGCCACCTTTGGAACAGCCGAATGGTCCCAAAATTGCACTGTATGCGGAAATTCACTGTTTGGTGCAATTTTGTCTCGCTCTCAATAACCCTGCATGTCGAAGCGAGGGCAAGCTTGGCTCCACCAAGGGAACTATCATCTAGGAAACGCTAACTGTAGCGTTCAGGTGAGCAAGCGTTACCGTCAGGATAAGTGACCAACACATTCCCCCTTATTACCTTCCTGATGCTAAACCTGGTGAAAATCCATTATCGGTGATTTGGTGAGCTTACGGTACTTTGTGCATCCTATACTTAACATGGGGAGCGCAATCAGTAATCAGCAGTGGGATAAGTAAGGTATTACAAAAGTGCTAGCGCCAATTATCGCACCGAACCAAAAACTTTGCGACACCTAGAAGCTGGTGCAAACTGGTTTTGCATTTGTAGAATCATTTAACACACCTTAAAACCCCCCCAATAAATCAGATACTCACCTCTCATCCCGCAGCGAGAATGGCGGCCCGATCCGCCGCGTCTGGCTGCCGGGAGCGGAGCGAGACTGAGGACAAAAAGTCCCCCAGTCTCCCTCCGCACCCCTGCTCAATGTCGCAAGAGCGAGACTGCCCAGCAGCACAACCCTACATGGAGTCCTGTGATGAGGAAGGGATTAGGGCCCCAGATGTTTTGGAACTATACCTTCCATGCTGCTCAATCATTCATGAGGTTGGCTGAGCCTCGTGGGAAATGTAGTTCTAAAATATCGGGAGGGCCCAGATTGCCGAGCCCTGCTCTGGTTTAAGTTTACATTCGTTGTTTTCTGTTTATTCCTTATTTTATGAAGTGGATACAGGCAGTTAAAGAAATGTAGGATATTTTTCGGCGGGGCGGCGTGCCAGCCAAGAATTTTTTTTTTTCTACCTCTATCCCATTATCCAGGAGAAACGCCGGATTCGTTCAGTAAGGTGGAAGAATAATCCCTGGAGCGCCAGTGACAGGCATCCTGCCCAACATTTCCAGAGAGGCCTGTGCAGGTTAGAGGTTTAATAATGAATGCAGTGCATTGTGTGAGGATAAACAAGTATGTCATCTAATGATTCCTTTACTGGATTAGGTTAAACAATCACATCACATCGCTCATTGTCTATTGTGTCCCACAGCCGTCCAAACCCGTCATCCGGCACGAGATCAAAAATTGCATTCGCAAATCGATTTGCAAATGATTTTCGGCACTTAAACCGAGTCACCGTGGTCTGGGTACTCCAGTATTGCTGCCACCTGTGTCTCCAAGGAGTCTACTCCTATTTAATGAGCTATTTTGTGTCCTCCAGTTGAGGGCCAGCCCAAGACACTGTGCTGCCTGGGTGACTGCTGCCTGGGTGCAAGGATGAAATTCTGACCCAGTCCCCAAAACATATGCAATGTTTGAGCGTTTTACACAATTCCACAGCAATAAAGCTCACAGTAATGTGCTGCGTGCCTAGTTTACCACCAAAATTCCGCCCCTGGCAAAGCGCTGCCTGGAGCCATGGCTCCATCTGGCCCCATGGACAGGCCAGCCCTGCTCGAGGCTGTGCGCCGACTACGGGTGATGCATATTCTCACTGGAAGGGCGCTGCGAGATTATTAGCCGGGAGGCACACATTTTGTATCTCTGTATTTATGCATGTGAATTTAAGAAAGTGTAAAGAAAGGTGTGGAGTGAATGTCATTAAGGAGAGCCACACCTCACATGCATGTCTGAACCCCTTACTATCAGGCGCATTGTGTTTCAATAAGGATCGCAAAAAAAACTATAAAAAGTTATCACAGCATCCGGTCAGAAATATTGTTGGGATGAAAGGTTCTGGACACTAGAAGGGGGTCGCTTTTCTTGCTTCACTTCAGACACACTCTGCATTATGCCTGCTTAGAAAACGCACAGGTACACCTTATAGTGAGTGACCCCAGAGCTCTCCCTGTGTTCTGTCCTCTCTGTAAAGCAGCAATAAAGTTTGTTGAGCTTTTGTATGGTGAGGATGTGGACTCTTCCTTCCATGGATAACATCGCTATTGCATTGAAATGGTGCCAATGGGGGCTTTGAGGGTTAAATTTCCATTTGTAATGCTTTTTCAGTACAAAAACACATATACACATTGGAGTGTGAAGGGGTTAAATGAGAAGAGCAGCTCCTACTCGCTTATGTTCCTTTATTTATGGGCTCCTCCATATAATGAGAGTGAGCTGGTGTCTTTTAGAGTCTCCTTCAGGTTGGTGTCAGATGAACGAACTACGTGCACCCGTACTGATGTGCCTCCCGGCGTCCATTGCAGGGTTGTGACGCTTTAGACGGAGCGGGTCACACGCCGTAGCGCATGCACAAATTGTGCGTGCTATAGCAGGTGTGCTGCGGACATTCTGAAAGCCTCCCCGCCGAAACGCTACAACGCACGTTCAATGGGGCTGCCAGCGTGATCCTCCATGGAGGATCGAGCCTTGCAGTGCTGAGAACACTAACTGCACCCAGCGAGGTGGCCAGACGGGTGTCAGAGTGGAAGGAACATCCACTCTCACGGACGTTCCTTCTGTTCCGTAAATCGCTCATCTGACCTCGGTCTAAAGAGGTTAATCAGAAAGCACCAACATTTCATTGACATTTTGGTGCCTTGTTCGGCGCACTTTGGTGAATTCGCTATTCACTGCAGGGTCTCCTAAGTGCGCCGAACATTGAATCACCGAAGACTGCCGCCGAACTGCAGAAAGAATTAAAAAAAAAAAAAAAAAAAAATGGAACTCTGCTAGTCTTCTAATAGGTGTTTAACCCAATTAATGCATTAAAAAAGGTGTCTATAAAGACGGTCGGTTGCAGAACTGAAAAAGAAAAAAAAAAGCCTTTTAAAAAAATAAATTGGGAATCAAAAATTTTGTTTAAACATACAAAAAAAAAATACATAAAGGTGTTACAAAAATATAAATAAAAAGACGGTTTGCTGAAAATGAAAAGAATAAGCGGTTGAATAAAAAACAAAATAAATTTTTTTTTCGATAATTTATTTTTTACATTGAATCCTATGGGATTCGCCTGCTTAAACCTGTCGAACTGAATCACTGAGAATCAGGGCATTTCACTGACATGTCAGTGCAGTTCAGCATTCTCTAAATAGATTAACAATTACTTCTCTATGGGGTAATTTTGCTGCCGCCGAAGACCGGCAAACTGCACCGTATTTTGCTGGCAATTCACCAATATTTGGCAAATTGACAGCTTAGGCCGGCATCAGACGAGCGCAGTGATCACGTCTGTGTCGCGGCACAGTTTACCGTCCATCGTAGCATAGAATCATGAGCAAGAGACCCACACACGAAGTACGTGTGCACCGAACTGCGCATGCACAACGCACATGGCAAACGAATGCAAGCTAGGCAAGAACATAAAACCGCTAGATGGACGCGCAGAGTGTGCCACGTCCGCATAGCGGCCTATGTGCGCTATGCTGCGATGTCAGACGCAGCGCATTGGCGACGTCCATCACGTTGACGCTCAGAGGTTTTTATGGTCTGGCTGACTACCTGTATTTTAATAATTAAATTTTATTTCCCATATTTCCCTTTTTTTTCTACAGTTGTGCTCAAAATTATTCAACCCCCACTGAAATTGAGTGTTTTGGCCAGTTTGACATTGATTTTGATCATTCAGTCATCTTGCTTACAATTAAATCAAAGAGGCACGTGTAGGTCAGACAAATATAACATAACATTTATAATGAAATAACCACAAATGTCTTTTCTGTGCTCACATCATTATCAGTTTTATTCAACCCCCAAGTGACATTCAATCTTAGTACAACATCCTTTTACAGTTAGAAGTACTAACAGCTTTTAAACGTGAAGCATAGCTTGACACAAGTGTCTTGCAGCGATCTACGGGTATCTTCACCCATTCGTCATGGGCAAAAGCCTCCAGTTCAGTCACATTCTTAGGCTTGTGCACTGCAACTGCTTTAAGTCCCACCAGAGGTTCTCAATCGGATTTAAGTCAGGTGACTGCGATGGCCACTCCAAAATGTTCCAGCCTTTAATCTGCAACCATGCTCTAGTGGACTTTGAGGTATGCTTGGGATCATTGTCCTGTTGAAAGGTCCAACGTCTCCCAAGCCTCAGGTTTGTGACGGACTGCATCACATTGTCGTCCAATATCTCCTGGTACTGAAGAGAATTCATGGTACCTTGCACACGCTGAAGCTTCCCTGTACCTGCAGAAGCACAACAGCCCCAAAGCATGATTGACCCCCCGCCATGCTTCACAGTAGGCAAGGTGTTCTTTTCTTCATAGGCCTTGTTCTTCCTCCTCCAAACATAGCGTTGATCCATGGGCCCAAACAGTTCTAATTTTGTTTCATCAGTCCACAGAACACTATCCCAAAACTTCTGTGGTTTGTCCACATGACTTTTGGCATACTGCAGTCGACTCTTCTTATTCTTTGGAGACAGCAAGGGGTGCGCCTGGGAGTTCTGGCATGGAGGCCTTCATTACGCAGTGTGCGCCGTATTGTCTGAGCTGAAACTTCAGTACCCACATCTGACAAATCTTTTCTCAGTTCCTCAGGAGTCACACGGGGACTTTTCTCCACTCTACGCTTTAGGTAGCGCACAGCAGTCAAAGTCAGCATCTTCTTTCTGCCACGACCAGGTAGCGTTTCAACAGTGCCCTTTGCCTTGAATTTGCGAATGATGCTTCCTATGGTCTCTCTTGGTAGGTTTAACATCTTTGCAATCTTCTTATAGCCATTGCCCTTCCTGTGAAGAGTAATCACCTCTTCTCTTGTCTTCCTGGACCATTCTCTTGACTTCACCATGTTTGTAACCACACCAGTAAATGTCTAGAAGGAGCTGAGTATCACAGTCATTTTAAAGCTGCTTAGGCTAGGGTCAGATGAGCGCATTTTGTACGGACTGTGCGTCCGTGCAGTACGGACGTACTTTCTGACTGACGACAAGGTAGTGGTCACACAGTCCGTTTTTTTCACTGACGGATTTTTTGACTGATGTAGCAGGGAAAATAAATTAAAATGAAAAAACATTCTGTCCGTCAAAAATGCTGGACGTATAAATGCAGTCCATCTGACCACGCTCCATCACTCACACACAAAGCTATGCGGACGTTGTGGACGTTGTGCACTCCGCACGTCCGTTCTAGCAGTATTACGTTCTTGCCTAACCTGCGTCCGTTTGCAGCGTCAGTCAGCCTCCGCACTTCTGTGCGGACGTACTTCGTGTGTGGGGCTTCATTTAACACAATTGTATGCTATCACGGACGTACTTATGTGCGGCAACACGGACGTTAACACTGCGCTCGTCTGACCCTAGCCTTAATTGGTGCTTATTATGCTTTATTGCTGCTCCGTGACATCCACAGGTGTTTTCAATACCTGATTGAAAACACTTGAATGAACCTCTGTTCTTCAGAGTGGTAGTCTTTAAGGGGTTGAATAATTGTGTCAATGAAGAATTCACAAAAGAAACATTTACTACTGTATTACAAAACCAATTGATGTCATTTTAGTTGCATATGGTTCTTTAAAAAGTCCTTGTAGGATTTCATTCTGAATACAATTACAAATGTACACTAAATTCCCTAAAACCCTTTACAGCATTGGGGGTTGAATCATTTTGAACACAACTGTATGTCCGTCAAAAAAAAACCAAACGACCGTGTGGTGTCTACAGTATCTTCCGTCAGTACGTCCGTCTGTTATGCACGCACACAGAGTGCGCTCAGACTGCATTCGCCTTCGTGAACAGACGAACTGCCACGAAATTGCATGGTGCGCAAGGAGTCTCTAATCTATAATAAATGTTAGAAATCACACGCTGTAAATAGGATAATTTGCTTTTGTTCTAAGCTGCATTTTTATGTAAACGCCCCCAATTCCTAATCTGAAAAGTCTGGGAATGGAATCGCCTGGGGCCTCGATTACGAGATTATTCTGAGAGGGCTGAAATGGCTCGGATATTGCAACGAATGTTGAGTTTCCCTGTACAGCGGATTGTGTGGTGAACAGCAGTAAAATGTCAGAGAAATGCCCTGCTGTTCGGTGTTTTCATTCGGCAGGTATAAATCAGGTGAATCCCATAGGTTTCAATGTAAAAGTTTTTATCGTCTGTATTCGATAGTTTATTCTTTTCCTTTTCAGCAAATTGTATTTATATTTTAACATTTTTTTTTTGACATTTTTTATTCCAATTTTTTTTTTTTTAAATAAAAAAAAAAAAAAGATTTTTGTTCTGTAACAGACCTTTTTATTTTTTTCAATAGGACCTTTTTTTATTATTTAGGCACTTTTTTGTGAAATAATATTTTGAGCATTTCAACAGTAGAGGGTACAAAAAAAAAAAAAAAAAAAAAAAAGGGGGGGGGGGAGTGAGACAAGCGGAGCAGAATATCAGAAATACCGCATGTAATATTTAGACACATTTTAATGAATTTTTATTGGGTTTTTTTGCTGTTTTTTTTTTTTTGATAAAGTATTTTGCCAGGAATGATACATTGAGATTTCTCACGTTTTCAAGTCTGTCCTGGGTGGCGAGTATGTACCGTTAGGTGTCTTGCCCAAGGACACTTACTGGAGAGGTGCTCTTATTGGGATTCAAACCTGTGTCTCCACCTAGAAGACAAGCAGAGTTCTGTGGTCTTCGGTGCACTTTGGTTACCCTGCGGTGAATAATGAATTCACACTAGGGTCGGCAAACTGGAATCGCCGAAGCTCACCGACGTGCGCCAAACCAGAAAGCATTGAAATTACGGTGCTTTCTGAATAACTGCTGTGGTTACAAAACACATTGGGAGAACCAAGGTTGCTGATCCCTGTTCTAGACCTTGACAAAAACCACTGGCACCATCATCATATGGAAATTTTCATGACTGCCTTTAATGTTATATATTCTTATATTTGCGACAGAATCTGTTTAGGAGAGGGGGCGGGGTTACAAATTGCAGTGGAATTCCAATATGGCGGCCTACATACAAAACCCTGAGGCAAAATAAAATGTGTTGCACAGAAATTAAAAACCAAATATGGAAATTGAGACGTCAAAGGGAGTGTTGAATGTCACTTAAATTGTCAATACAGAGGGATGACTTTACTACGAGGTGAAAAAGGGAGGAGTGAAACGCCTGACTCTGCTTTACAGGCCTCATTTGCAACACAAGAATAGGCTTTCACTTGGTAACACAAGCTGCCGGACAGCTTTTTGCATCTTCAGTCATAGGTTTGTGAAGCCGAGCAACAAATTCCAATCACCGGGTTTTGTACGTTGCTGGATCCTCGCCTTAGTTACTGTTGTCATTAAGACGGCATCAATAGAAGTACTGTTATTTTTAAGAAGTCAAATTTATTTTTTTAGAAAATGAAACATTTGTTTCAATACACAAAAATTTTGGATTTAGAAGAGCAACATTTTTTTTTTCACACATCATAACTCCTGTAGAATAGAATTGTGTGACTCCGTTCGAGCCGGATCCAAACGTTTCTGCAGCAGCAATTTCACACGGGGTTATTCACGAAGCGCCAAACGGTGAATTTATCCATACGGTGCAATATGCCCTGATTTTCGGTGATTCAGTTCCACAGGTTTAAACAAGCGAAGCCCATAAGATTCAATTTAAAAAATAAATCATTTTTAAATTTTAGAAAAAAGTTTACTCTTTTCATTTTTCAGCAAAAAGTTTATTTTTTTTTAACATGATTCTGTATTTTTTTTTATGACATTTTTGATTCACAATTTTTTTTTAATAAAAAAGCAGTTTAAGACCTTTGTATTGTTTTTTAAAACAACTGTTAGACACATTTTTAGGGCTGAAAGAACTAATCGATTAAATCGACAACTAAATCGATAATGGAAATAGTTGACAACTATTTTAAAGCGATTAATCGGCTGTCAATTGCCCTGTGTACAGCACACACTGTTTAGAGTCAGACTGAATTAAACATAAAGAACCTCAGCTTCGGAGCTGATTGGAGAAGACGCGCCGCTGCTTTACTAGGTATGATTTAATTTTAAGGGTTATGTCAGACACAACCAGTTTGTTTTTATTCCGTTTACAACAGTAGCAGAACTATAACACAAACAATAGGATACTGCCACTGGGTGAAGGAGCTGTATGCCTGTGTTTAATCCTTACTTGAAGCTGGAGCACTGTGCCATCACCCCACCCTCCCTGCCATACCCTCTTTGGTCGGGAACTGCCATTTCCTCCCTTTGCTCTGCTCCCTTTCCCCAAACTCACTCCCACACTCCGATCCTTTTGTTCATACCCACTCCCGCTCACACTCAGGTCAAGTCACTTGAGCAAAGTCACTCCCTTCCACTTCCTCCTCCCACTCAGTTTGTTCACAAAATTATTTATTTAAGAAGGACCCTGACCACTTCAGTTTATTAACCCCGATTTCATGCTGTAGCGGATCCCCGCTACCCTGCCTGGGTAGATCCGCCGTCAGCGCCGAGCTGGTCTGGGGGTATAGAGTCAGGGGCCGGTAGGGATTCGGCGGTGGTCCAGCGTTTCTTTCCACGGTCCTTGCAGCGTCGCGGTTCCCCAAGCCCTATTATCCCCAATTACGAGCCGAGGCAAGAGTAAAGGTTCAAACAGGAATTTGTTTAATTGAAAAACAGAACATACAGGGTCCTTTTATATGGTACAGTCCCATTGTTCTCTCCCATGCCCGCCCCAGACCCCTGGAGTGAATTCTGCACAGGGGCTAGCCATAGCCCAGGTTCTGATTGGTTGGTTGGTTCTGTCACGTTCCCACGTTCCAACCCTGTCTTCCTGCCCTCTGTATTTGTATATTGTGTTTTTTCCCTTGTGTTTTTGTTGCTGCCAATTCCTGGGTGGCCTCCCAGGGGTTAATTGGTGTTCTGTGTGCTGCTCACCTGTTGATCCTTGCCTTGATTCCCCTGCCTATATTAGAGCAATGTACCTATAGGACATTGCTGGGTCATTTTTCTTTGCCTGGTCTCCTTGCCACTTGTGTCCTGAGAGCTCCTTGCTGTGTTCCTGATATCCTCCGTTTGTTCATCCTTGTTCAGTTTTTGTCTCTGTTATTTCTGTTCCAGTTTATGTCAGTTCCTTCTGTGTATTTAGTTCTGTCTATTGCTGTATTTTGTTTTGCTGTTTATGTTCCATTCAGATTCCCTGGTTACTGATTTTGGCTTGGCTGACTTCCCTTCTGGTTCCTATTCCTATATTCTGTATGACGTACTCTCTCTGGTTATGACCTTTGGCTTTCCTCTTTATGACTACGCTATTGTATATTCCTTGTCTGTACCGTTTCCAGGAAACCCTGTCATCTGTATACAACAAAAGACTCTGTACGGCTTCAAGGTAATACTTTCCTTTAGATTAGATCCGGCCATCCTAAAGACCGGTCTTTCAGTGCAGGGAATCTTTGGTATTGCCGTACAGAGGTCTTTTGTTAACCCTTTGTTGTTTTCACCTGTCCTGCAGTTTACCCTGCATCTCTGCATATAGGGGCTTCTTTCAGGAACCAAGGCTCCACCTTCCTGCGAGTTATATTCATAGGGATATATATATATATATATACAGACCGACCACTTCCAAGGATCGGAGGGCAAGTATAGGGTGCTGCGTGCCTGGTGGTACTGCCACCGTGACAGGTTCCAAGACCATTGCAGGCTTCTCTCAGGTCCTCTCAGTCTTCACTTGGGTCCACTGGTTGTATGCAGATGAAGTCTTGACCTCACAGTGATCACATACAGTGATTTACATAACCCATTGTAAAGGGAATCAGATAGTGGATGGCTGAGACAATGTGACTCCCAACCTTTCAGAACAGGTAAACAGATAACAGATATCCAAACAGAAATCACTTTTGCATAATCCACAAATTACTCAAACCTATTGTATAGTCTATACAAAGGAAAGCATTTGACACTAGTGGCAGGTAGTGTTTTTAAAAACCACATTTAACTAAAAGAAATATAAGTCTATTTAAAACTAAAAATGAGCAATTGACAATACATTAAGGCTAGGGTCAAACGAAAGCATTTTTACACGCGAAAGTAAAAAAGTGCGTCCAAACGCATTGATGTATTTTTTCACGGAATATGCGAAAACGGTCATACGATGCGCATTTTCGTGCGCGATGTTTTACGAATCCAAACCAGGAAACTTTTTGCGTCTGGACGTTATGTTGGCCGGACACGAGCAGGGTCTGACGTCTCCAAATCACACTCACACACCGCTAGCAGGCGCAGCGCACTCTGTACGTCCGTACTAGCGTTCTCGAAAAAATGCGTTCATTTTCCATTTGCTTTGCGCGGCCGGACTTTCGTGCGACCGTACTTCGTATATTGGCCATCATTGCCCGTCATTTGCTGCTAGTGCGGCCGTGATTAAGTGCGCTAGAACGCACGTTAAAAATGCGCTGGTCTGACCCCAGCCTTAAAACCACACAATATAACTGAGCATAAACTAGCAGGATGGTGCAGGGGAAAAACATGATTAATTAGAAGTCTAGCAACAGTTTTACACTAAATCTAACAAAGGAAATTAGTTCCTATAAATAAAGGGTAAACGAAATATAACAAAATAAGAATGAAATTAAACTAAATAAATCCTGTGGCGGCTGTTCCGTCACACATGCTGACATCATCACCTATGACTAAGTGCTTTTAGCCGCGTTCATTTGAGAAAGCAAACATGGGCTTAAGGCCAGCGGCACACGAGCGCAGTTAGTGCTTGCATGCGTCCGCACTTTCTTTCGTCTGTACCGTTTGATGGGAAGGGCCAGCCGGAAGTGAAAAAGGTAGACAAACGCTGACGAGGATACAAAGCGCGATCCTACATAGGAGGATAGAGCTTTGTACACTGGGCGCACAGAGTGGAAGGAACATCCACTCTCACGGACGTTCCCTCCTCTCTTAGAAATACTCGTGTGCCGTCAGCCTAAGCTGCGCATGCAGCATCAACCCATCCCTCTGACCAAGCACACGCATACCTTGTGTGAAAAGTACGCAAGATACGCAATTTACTTATGAAAAAAAGAGGGAGGGGTTGTTATTTATAATTTACATAAAATTCCTTTTAAAAACAAATAAATAATTTTTTTTATCCGATGAATTAATCGAAATAATAAATCGGCTAACTAATCGATGAGAATAATCGTTAGTTGCAGTCCTACACATTTTACACTTTTTTTTATTGCTTTGAAACACCTATTAGAATAGGAGACTTCCATTTTTTATCCTGCGGTGTTCGGCAGTAGCGATAAGCCGAACACCCCCTGTGTTCGGATCATATTCGAACAATTTCAAAAGTTCGAGTTCGAACTTGAACACGAACCGAACTCAATGCAAGTCAATGGGACTCGAAAGTTCGATTTTTAGAGTGCCCTCCAAGAGGGCATATATGCAAGAGGTTTGCCATAAAAGGTGTATGGGGGTCCGGGTAGTGCCCTGGGGACAGGAAACAAGGACAAAAAGTTTTAAAAAAAATATGTTTTTAACGTCCCTGGCGGTCTAATTTTTTCAAAATTTTGTGTCTAAAAGCGTCTCAATTTTTTTTTAAAGGAAACGTGTTTTTGTACATAGTTAGCCTGTAATAATTAGGAATCACACACTGAAATCCGTGAAATCAAGAGTCCTTACTGGTAAAATCCTTTATAAATAAATTAATTTAAAAAAAATAGTAAATACACCGAGTCGATAAAGTTTGAAACAAGACATAATAATTTATTATCCCAAAAATAATTATCCAAATTAATGCATATTAAATGATATTCAATAAAATACAACAAAAATCACTGAAATCTGAGAACAAGGGTGAGACGATGTATGGTCTATTTCTTATCCTGTACTGCCACCTAGTGGCCGTTCATAAACTTTCCATTTGTATTCAGTGAATTTTATGAATTAAGTTTGCTGCGTCCAGCCCCTCTGCATCATGTGACTCGCAGGGAGCCATCCAGGAAGCAGCTCGCTGCGATCACACTGCGGGGGGACAGCCAGGGAGCCAGGAGGAGGTGAGTATGTATCCAGCCCGAGTGTGGCTCGGGGTTACCGTTCGCAGTAGCGAAATTTAACCCCGAGTCACACTCAGGAATACCGGCAGGGAGGTTAAAGGAACAGTGCGTTTTCCATGAAATAAAGGTTAAGAATAAAAATGAAAAATTCCTTCAAATATCGTGCCTAGGAGTTCCCCATAACCTGCCCGTGAAGTGGCGGATATGTAGGATGTATAGAAACATTTAAAAACAAAAACAAAAAAATGACATTTCAAATGACGGTAAATGGTTTTCCTTTATTCATAAACAACTGCTTGGGGCGGCAGTCTGTATGAAAAGGAGACATTTTTGTACACGCAGAACAAGTTTACTGATCTTTTGGGCTAAATTATGGTGAAACTTATGCAGGTTTTGGATGAAAGTAACAATAGGTGCTTTAAAATTGGGCCTTTAGTGTCGGCAACAGTGCCGTCACACCGTAACCCCGCTGTGGTATTGTGGAAGAGTGCAGGGTTGGACCCTGCGGTCCAATATTAAAATTATATGAATCTGGTATAGGCGTCAGTGGCAGTGCAGCCAAATATTTTGCCTTTGGTGGCAACAAGTGCCTTTAAACCATAACCCCTCTGAGATATTGTGGAAGAGTGCAGTGGTGGAGGTTTTGGTAATGCAGAAGAGATCTCCGATCTATTCAGATACATCAGGAGCAGCTATAACAAAACCGGGTCAGCAATGTTTAGGCACTTTTACTGCGCTACTGTATATGGTGAGAATCGGCGCACACAGGAAGCAAACAGAACAGGCAGGGAATACACAGAGAATAGTCAAATGGCAGGCAAAGTCGGCAACAGATCGGGTCCTCAGAACAAGCAGGGTCAGTAACAAGTATACAGACTGATTCGGTAAGCTAGCGATGCGGGAATAAAGGCTGAGACACACTGAGCGTGTAGCAACGCGTAGCGTAGCAAAGCGAAGCAAACATTTTGCAGGCTTGACTTCACTCTGCTCCGCCTTGCAGCGTGTCTACACTGCATTACGTTTGCTTCTCACCGCACTGGACAGGAATCCACTAACTAAATTAAAATGTACACACAAAACCGTTTTATTTTCACAAAGCACATGTTTTATAGGCAAAAAAAGTTTCTACTGAATAAAATACATCAAAAATTATTGTTAATCCTTGTTTCAATCCTTGTTAACAGGAGTTGTCCCAGAAGACTGGAAATTAGCAAATGTTGTGCCCATTTACAAGAAGGGTAGTATGGAGGAATCGGGGAACTATAGGCCAGTTAGTCTTACGTCAGTAGTGGGGAAATTAATGGAAACCATGTTAAAGGAAAGGATTGTTGAACATCTAAAAACACATAGATTACAGGATCAGAAACAACATGGGTTTACCTCAGGGAGATCATGCCAAACTAATCTTATTGATTTTTTTGATTGGGTAACAAAAATAATAGACACAGGTGGTGCAGTAGACATTGCTTATTTAGATTTCAGTAAGGCTTTTGATACTGTTCCGCATAGAAGGCTTATCAATAAATTGCAATCTTTAAGCTTGGATTCCAATATTGTTGAATGGATTAGGCAGTGGCTGAGTGACAGACAACAGAGGGTTGTGGTAAATGGAGTTTATTCGGCGCAAGGTCTTGTTACCAGTGGGGTACCTCAGGGGTCAGTACTTGGACCCATTCTATTTAATATTTTTATTAGTGATATTGCAGAAGGTATTAATGGAAAAGTATGTCTTTTTGCTGATGACACAAAGATTTGCAACAGGGTTGACGTTCCTGGAGGGATCAGCCAAATGACAAATGATTTAGGTAAACTAAAAAAATGGTGGGAGTTGTGGCAATTGAGTTTTAATGTGGATAAGTGCAAGATAATGCACCTGGGACGTAAAAACCCAAGGGCTGAATATAGAATATTTGATACATCTGAGGGTTGGGATTTAGGGGTTATTATTTCAGAGGATCTAAAGGTAAGTAGTCAATGTAATAGAGCAGCAGGAAATGCTGGCAGAATGCTTGGTTGTGTAGGAAGAGGTATTAGCAGTAGGAAAAGGGAAGTGCTCATGCCACTGTACAGAGCACTGGTGAGACCTCACTTGGAGTACTGTGTGCAGTACTGGAGACCGTATCTCCAGAAGGATATAGACATCTTAGAGAGAGTTCAGAGAAGGGTTACTAAAATGGTGTACGGCTTGAAGGAGAAAAGTTACCAAGAAAGGCTTAATGATCTTAACATGTACAGCTTGGAAAAAAGACGAGACAGAGGAGATATGATAGAAACATTTAAATACGTAAAGGGAATCCACAAGGTAGAGGAAGGGAGTATATTTAAAAGGAAACAAAGTAGCAAAACAAGAGGACATAGTCTTAGATTAGAGGGGCAAAGGTTTAAAAGTAACATCAGAAAGCATTATTTTACTGAGAGGGTGGTGGATACATGGAACAGTCTTCCAGTTGAAGTGGTAGAGGCCAAAACAGTAATTGAATTTAAGCAGGCATGGGATAGGCATAAGGCTATCCTAAACAAAAGAGAAATCCAGGTAAAGTATCCATGTAATTGGGCAGACTAGATGGGCCGAAAGGTTCTTATCTGCCGACATTTTTCTATGTTTCTATGTTTCTATGTTAATTTAATAGGAATAGTATAAAAATATAAAAAAGGTAACCCCTGATCATATATATTATAGGGACACGGAGCGCTGTGTATAGAGTAGGGATGCATTGATACCACACACAGACATATACGTATATATCAACACGCAGATCTATATATACACCCACCCACAGACCTCAGACCATATATACACATACGCACATAGGGGGGTGGCATGTGGACAATCTCAACTAAATGCGCCCCCCCCCATTTGGCTGATCCCTCCAGAAGAAATGTTGAACTCGACAGCAGAGAATATATATTATTCTCTGCTCTATCGGGTTCAACATTTCTTCTAAAGGGATCAGCCAAATGGGGGGCAATTAGTTGCCAAAATGTGTGTGTATTACAAGTCTGGATAGAGAATTATATATATATTACACACACATACCTGCCCTTACCTTCCCCCTATAAATTTGCTAAAAATATACACACACAAAAAAAAAAAAAAAAAAAAAAAAAATACCACTGCTTGAGACCCCGCGCAGCCCCCCCCCCCCCTCTACCTGGCTGAATGTATCTAATATATATATAATTAAATACATTCAGCCAGGTAGAGAAAGAAAAAAAGCATTTATTAAATGTCCTTGGGAACATAAAATAAATGTCCTCGGATTTTTTTTTATTTTTCTTTAGAAAAGGTGTCACCTTACCTTAGCCTGGTGGTCAGTGGGGGCTCCCTGGATCCTGGTTGTGGGGGGGGGGGGTCTGCCGCGGCCGCAGGTGCAGTGAGCTCCCTCCCTGCGCTGCCTGTCTCTGCCACATGCACCCGGGCGGCCAGCCCGCACAGTCGCAGCTCTGTCATCCGGCGGCCGCATGCTCCTCAAGGGGATCATTGGAGGCCCCGGCGGGCTGCCCTCTACAGTGCCTGATTAGACGGCCATGTCTGCCTGATGTTTTATCCCATAGGCTTCAATGTTAAAAACATTCCCGTTTTAATTCAATATCTAAAACCGTTGAGTCTCTTTATTTCTAGATTTGTATTTTTTAAACTTTTTTCAAAATTCTCTTTTTTCTCTGAACTTTTGGCGAACGTCCCAAAAAGTTCGAAGTTCGCGAACTGTCGAACAGCCGATGTTCGATGCGAACTCCAAACAGATCGAACCGAAAGCTCATCCCTATTCAGCAGCCAGTTCGGCAGTCTTTGGCAACTACTTCAGTGCACTACATTAAAGGGTTGGCGAAATGGAATCGCAGAAGTGCACCAAAGTGCAGAAACACAGAAATTTCTCAGCTTTCTGAATAACCCCTACAGATTAAGAACCACCAAACTGCTTCAAGAATAAATTTTATGAATCCAAAAATAAGCTTTTTTTGGGGGCTTTGTACAGGAAATCTTTTTAAAATATCATCTCGGGCAGAATTTCTTTATGTGAGTAAGCTGATTGTTAAAAAACAAAAAAAAAAGTCCGATAGAATGAAATCAAGCCCTTAATCAGAATCGATCCGATTAGACTCGAGTGGTTTGATTTTTTTCATACAAATACGTTTCTGTAGCAGCAATTTCACATATTCAGAACCACCTGAAATCGCCAAACTGCTTGCAGAATAAATGTTATGAATCGATCGCAAAAGACTCGTATAATTAGATCGAATCTGATTAAGGGCTTGATTTCGTTCTACCGGCCGTGTTTCTTTATATGTTATACAATATCATTATCAAAATATTGTATGGGAAATCACTATACTTAAAACGAGCAGAAGCTGTACCCCTAACCCCAAAAACAAGTAGAAATAGTGACCCTAAACCTTGAAAGTAAAACTATGAAGAAACCTCAGCTCTAGTCCAAAGTTACTAACTGTAAAAGTAACCCTAAACTGAACGCTAGCCCTAACAGCAATCTGAAACCTAACCCTAACACAAGCAGAAATAGTAACCCTAACCCCAAAAGCAGAAATAGTAACCCTAACCCCAAAACACGTAGAACTAGTAACCCTAACCCCAAAACACGTAGAACTAGTAACCCTAACCTTGAAAGTAACACTAAAAAGAAACCTCAGCTCTAAAAAAGTTAATTGTAAAAGTAACCCTAAACCGAACGCTAGCCCTAACAGCAATCCAAATCCTAACCCTACACTGAACCCTAGCACTAAAACTAATGACCACTAGAAGTTACCCTTAAAGTAACACTATCCTTAGCCCTGTAAGTAACCTACCCTTATAGTAACCCTATCCTTAGCCCTGTAAGTAACCCTATCCTTAGCCATGTAAGTAACCTACCCTTATAGTAACCTTATCCTTAGCCCTGTAAGTAACCTACCCTTATAGTAACCCTATCCTTAGCCCTGTAAGTAACCTACCCTTATAGTAACCCTATCCTTAGCCCTGTAAGTAACCTACCCTTATAGTAACCCTATCCTTAGCCATGTAAGTAACCTACCCTTATAGTAACCTTATCCTTAGCCCTGTAAGTAACCTTATCCTTAGCCCTGTAAGTAACCTTATCCTTATAGTAACCCTATCCTTAGCCATGTAAGTAACCTACCCTTATAGTAACCTTATCCTTAGCCCTGTAAGTAACCTTATCCTTAGCCCTGTAAGTAACCTACCTTATAGTAACCTATCCTTAGCCCTGTAAGTAACCTACCCTTATAGTAACCCTATTCTCCAAATATGAATCACCCAAATATTCTGAAGCATTATCAGATTAGTCCAATAGTTCTGGATTTGTCTGAAATGGAAATTTAGCGTAGATTCTGAACAAGTGAACCAAACAAGAAATGACATGCAAAGTATTTTACTATGTGTGATTTATTTCACATTGGCGCACTCACAAATACAATTTGCTGCTGCATTGTTTTACATATATAAATAAAAAAAGAAGGTGGGTAGCTTCGCATGGGGTGGGGGGCATCAGATGTAGTATAACTACTTCCTGCAGCCAGGTGCCTACAAGAAGAACCAGTAGGTGCGCACTGTGACATTTAACCCCTCCTTTCATCCCCCATACAGACTGCTTGTTCGTTTAATGACCTTACACAAACAGTAAACACAGCTGGATGACAGCAGCATTTATTGCAGCTTCTGGCACATTAACGATCAAAAGGAAACTAGGAGCAGTACAGCAGATTACAATCACAATTGTGTAAAACTCCAAAATATTCAGCAGCGCTGGACGACGGGTTAGGCTAGGGTCAGACGAACGCATTTTTCACGTTGTCCGTGAAAAAGTGCGTTCGAACGAATGGACGTATTTTTTCACGGAATACGCGATAGCGGTCATACGATGCGCATTTTCGTCCGTGATTTTGTACGGATCATCAATAAAACCCTTTTTGCGTCTGGACGTTACGTTGGCCGGACGTGTGCAGCGTCTGACGTCTCCTAATCACGCACACACGCCGCTATGCGGCCGCAGCGCACTCTGTACGTCAGTAGTAGCGGTTTGACGTTCTCGAAAAAATGCGTTCGTTGGCCACTTGCGTTGCACGGACGAACTTTCGTGCGGCCGTTCGTCGTATGTTCCCCGGCATTGGACGTCATTTGCGGCTAGCACGGCCGTGATTTCGTGCGGCTAAACGCACGTTAAAAATGCTTTCGTCCGACCTTAGCCTAAATCAAATCATTTTTTTCCTCCCTCTGTGAATTCATTCTGTTTTTACAAGACAGGTCCTCCAGAGTGTATGCTCCTCTTTGCAAGGCTCTGGTTTCATGTCTTAAAAGAGAGCTTCAGGTGTGAGAAGTACGGGATAATCTGGGATCGTTTAAGGCCAATGAGAATAGGTTACAGTAGTCAATGTGGGAGATAATAAGAGCCTGGATGTGCCTTTTAATAGATCCTGCTTTCGAGGAGGAAGGAGGCGTTCAATGTTTTTTTAGATGAAAGTGACATATTTGGATAGTGGCTATGACCGGAATGAACTATACTTGCGGAAATGTGCTCACATTTCCCTTATTCTAAAAATGCCATATTATGACTTTCGGCTATCTGGGGAATGTACCGGCTTCATTTCCTGAGGTTTTACACAATAAATTAAACAATAAAACATACGGTTACAGAAAAAACAAAATTGTCAAAGACACTAGAGCAATGTGCTGTGAGAACCATTAACCCCACTTGTGCTCTAATTGATCCAGGTTGGACACACTTTTATCCAGAATTCTGAAATATAAAGACTTGGGAATTTTCAGAGTTTTACGAATTTCACACTTCTTTATCTCCCTGATGATCCAGACGGGTCCTGATGCTTGTGGTGCTCCTCAGTTGGATGCAGCATAGCGCAGAACACTCATGGAGACTCCATGCCGCTCCAGAATGGGACATACTTCAAAGACAAGCTGGTTTTCTGCAGCACAGTCTTTGAAAAGGGCTGCCCAGTGTCTCCTGGCATGTACACACACACCCCAACAGGAACTGGATCGCTGCTCCCCTGCATCAACGTGTTCTCCCAGATTCCGAAAGAATCCAAAATCCTTGTTTGCCAAGCAATAGAGATGAGGGGTGCTCAACCTGTATGATCACTGGAATACTTCCAGCAATGTGTGTCCGGGTCATAGCGGCACACTGAGGGGAGCACTTGTGCATGTGGTTTGTGTGCAAAAAAGGGGCTCTCGTAGCTCAACCATAATCATTTGTTCTCTGAAGATCATTGGAATTCTTGTTCACCTAAATGTCGCATGTGGTATTTCCATCTGCATAGAGAATCCTCATGCAATAGATCTGGGGCGAAGAAACAGGTATAGAGCATACTGGCAATAACAAAACATGGTGCAAAAAATAAGTATTTGTATTTAGCACTCACGGAGCATGAGTAGGTTGTTGGCACGGGGGCCCCCAGCGTGAGCCAAAGTGGCCCTTTGTGCGGGATAGTTAGCCCTTTAGGCAGGATTGCTGCATACACAGAAGACCACAAGACACAAACAGTATTTTCTTCTTTAACTCCTGTTGTTCTAACAGACTGGCACTAAAAGGGTGGTAAACCCTGATCTGGATACGGTCCTTAGGATGGCCGTCTAATCTAAGGGAAGGGAACCTCAGTGCAGGTTGACACACACAGCAAAAGACAGGACACAAGGGAGAATAACAAAGATGTGGTCAAAAACGAGAGCTTGAGTTGGAAACCAGAAGGGGGTAGTCATACATAATCCAGAGATCAGTAACCAGAGAGGGAAGTCAGACAAGCTATGGGTCGGTACAGAGAATACCAATATATAGAGCAAAGGGATCACACGACAGGATAGTCAGAACCAAGCCAAAGGCTTACACAAGGAATCACAGCACAGAGCATATACCAACAGACCCCCAGGGAGCAACAGGGCTGGACTGGGCCAAAAAAATAAAATAAATTAGCCCTGACTTCATCCAGACCGGCCCACTTTACTTATGCAAACACACAAAAATAGTACATAAACCAACGGATCGCTCAACCAATCGCTCTACAGAGTTGCTGCAGAACGATTTAGTATAGAAACGCAGCGGCATTGAGGTTGAGTGCGCACCATGTCTTAAGGTGAAGTGGAAGAGCAGCAAGTCTCACCAGGCACAGTGGCCCCAATATGAGACTGTGGCAGACTTCAATTTTACAGATGGTGAGGAAATTCTCACCTCACCCATTAAGGGCAGTGCAAGTCGTGCTGTGAACCAGCATTCACACCGGCCCACCGGGAATCTCCCTGTAGTCCCTATGGTCAGTACATGCCTGGGGAGCAATGACCCGTGCAAGGGCCCTGAGCAAATGAAGGGACTAGAGATATATATATATATATCAGAGCAAACAGAACATGTGCTCTCAAAACAGACCAGCTGCAGGGGAATCCAGGAGCAGAGAGAGAGAAATGGAATAGTCCAGAGCTGGCCCGGATTGCTCTCACCAGCAGGGGACAGGGTTGGAAACGAGTGGAAAAGTGACACTTGTAGTGTTGCTCCCAGGGAACACGTCGTGGGGAGGATCAGATTCCCCTTGTTATAGGGATCGTTATGTTGTGACCATATCAAGAAAGAACAACATTCCAAAAGGAGAAAAAGAATATATACTTTAAGAGTTTATTGACACACTATGCACTTATTCGGATTTGAATTGATAAAACATCCACATCGACTTCTGAGTATGTGACCTTTGACCTGCAAGTTAACTTTGAAGGCCCCAAAACATGTCCCAAACTCTGCCTCTATGCCCCTAAATATTTTAAGGGTTTGCTTGATACTCAAAGGGTTATGCTACATGTGTCACCTTGTACTCTGGGCTTTGTGAAGCATAACCCATCTTCTCCTGGATGCCCATATGAATCCTATCTAACTTTCAGTAGATTAACCTTGAAACAATATACAGAGCTAGGACAAGAGTTTGAGATGATAAAAAGAAGAGGTCACCACATGGATTTAACTTATCCAATGGAAGGCTCACACCTATTTGCTAATTACTGCAGTGAACATGTTTCAGTATAAAATGAAGTCATGTGTCTCCCTGAATACACTGACTGAGCAGCTTTTTCCATCAATGGGTTTTTCTCCCCTGACGGCACAGCGGGCATATTCCAAGATGACAATGCCAGGATTCATCGGGCTCAAATTGTGCAAGAGTGGTTCAGTGAGCACGAGACATCATTTTCACGCATGGATTGGCCACCGCACAGTCCAGACCTTAACCCCATTGAGGATCTTTGGGATAATGCACTGGAGAAGACTTTACGCAGCGCTGCGACTCTCCATCAACACAAGATCTTGGCCATGAATTAATGCCACTCTGGACGCGATTAGATGCTGTGACATTGCGTGATCTTATCGACATGATGCTGCAGGGAACGCGTGCTGAAAATGTAGGCGGACAAAAACAGATTCACTTTCAAGACGGCGCCGGACCGGGCACAAGTAAGGATTGTCAGAACACGAGTCTCTTCAGGAAAGGCAAACTTTATTGTGTCGTCACACAAGTGCCCACACAGGATTGAATCGCAAAGAGTGAGCCCCCCCTTTCACCCGTGCAAGGGATCTTATACCCAAAAATACGTAATTAGGTACATCCCAGTTAGCCCACCTCCCAATGACACTTTATTCCACCCCACGTGGGTTAATACCTCCCTTTGGCTAATACAAAGACATTTCATTAATTGGCTGTAAATTGGCAAACTTTGTGTTAGTTTCAGTAAATCAAAATTAATTGCTCTTACTGTTCCGGGCTGCGCCCTCCTCCCTTGCGCCTACAATCACTTGTTACAGATGGCACCTGGCCTGATCTCTACTCCTTTGTCTTTCTGCGGGCCCCAACGACCTTGGAGGATCTACTTCGCTTTTCTCCTCCGTGCCAGGAACAGCAGAGATCTTTCATAAAGCTTTAATTGCTTTTCTGCTAATCTAAACGCATTCCTAAATTTCTACGTATACCTCATTCTAGTTTCAGCTACAAACCTGTCTAGTTATATACAAGTGAACCAATATTCTGAACAAGATGGCCGCCGTCTTCCAGCCTATTTCCACTTCAGAATCACAGCAAAAGATGTCCAACCAAACAGAGGATGTGACTTTGTTTTGGACCATGCAGTATATCTGTAGCTCAATAAACACAAATAAAACCCATATAAATAACTACAGGATAACTAGCACGAACAACATAAATCATAACATTACAGAAGAGGCGAGGTCTATTATATGCCCTCAAAACCCCCCCCAAAAAACCAAAAAAAAAACATATTCATCAGGATAGGGGGTGTAATTTTATAAAGCATGATTCTTCTACAAAACTCATATATACTAAGAAAAAGGGTGTGTTTTATGAATACTAAAGCCGGGGGGGGGGAAACATTCCACGATGTAACAACACTACCTCTATTATAAACAAGAACTAGAAACTGAAGAAAAATACGTCACACAGGAGGTATAAGAAATTGATAACAACATACACACACACACTTTCTTTTTATAGATTTGCTAGTGCAATTTATTTATAATTTAACTTTTGTACATTTTTAATAAATGTCAGTGTCATTATTTGGTAGAAGACCCTATAATTAACTATCTAAATACATATCCACAACCTCGGGATTAAAGTCCTCATAGGAAATTTTAAAAACTCTCGTGAACGTAGGACATTCGAAATAAAAATCACTTATTTTAACACCATACAGGAGGGACTCAATGTAGATTCTGGCTTTATAAATCACCATCATAATGTCCTGTAACATTCAGAATTGTACCTGGTTTCTTCTGTTTTTTTTAAGTGGTGTCATTGACACAGGCGCCATCATGATGCTTATCTCTCTTGTTTTATGGGCCTATGATCCATTCTCTCTGTTTACCCTTTTTGCCCATACTATTCCATTATAAGTATTTACGACACCCATCCTAACCCCCCCCCACACACACACACACACACACACACACACACACACACACTTCTGCTTGACTCTTTATTGTTCAATTTTTTGATTTGCTCAGTATAGCTTCTAGACCTGAAGAAGAGAGTTTTACGCACCAAAGTTTGTCTTTTAATGGTAATGTTAGTCCAATAAAAAAAAGGTATCACTGTGCCCTGCTATACTCTAGTGATTATAGTGTTATTTAGAGAGCACCGAAATGTCGCCGACATTTTGGTGCACTCTTGTTCCCCGCGCTTCGGGGAATCATAGTTCCCCACCCTGCGGTGTATTCATCATTCACTGGAGTGCAGGAAAAACCCACCTAACACCCGCAGAAACCACGCCAAGCATGTCAGAAAAAGCAGATGAGCCGCCAATCACAGTGCAGAGCAGACGCCGGAAAAAGCTGACAAGCTGACGAACGGTGTAGAAGTAAAAAAAAAAAAAAAGAGACTTTGCTGCAGATTAAGATAAAACGGTTTATTAGATATTACATTAAAACGGGAATATTTTTAACATTGAAACCTATGGGATTCTCCTGAATAAACCTGTCGAATAAAACCACCCAACATAGAAAAATGTCGGCAGATAAGAACCTTTGGGCCCATCTAGTCTGCCCAATTACATGGACACTTTACCTGGATTTATCTTTTGGCCTTATGCCTATCCCATGCTTGCTTAAATTCAATTACTCAACATCAGGGCATTTCACAGACATTCCTCTGCTGTTCGAGGTCTCTGTATAGATTAACCCGGGGGGGGGGGGGGTCGAGAAACCCAGGTGCCAGGGTCGCCATGGCGACAAGAAATGGTGTGTGTGTGTGGTGTGTGGTGTGTGTGTGTTCTGGCCATACATGTGAATATCATAAATTGTACAGGCTCTCAGCAAAATTCTAAAATATTTACTGGAAAGCGTCATATGACATTAAATAAACGTAAGAAAACGTACGTCTTAAGAAAATGGTACATTTATTTGTAAAGTATTTTACCAGGAAGGATACATTGAGATTTCTTTCGTTTTCAAGTATGTCCTGGGTTCAAGAACATTGAAATTTTACAGTTGTTACAGAAATACAAAGTTCAAACTCTTTAGTTGTTACACCGGGGTCAGACGAGCGTTTTGCAGAGCGGAAGGAATGTCCGTGAGAATGGACGTTCCTTCAACTCTGACACCCGTCTGGCCGCCTCTCTGAGCGCATTTAGTGCACTCAGCACTGCAAGACTCGATCCTCCTAAGGAGGATCATGCTTTGAAGTCCCTTCCATGTGTGTCTAGCATGTCGACGGGGAGGTTTTTTTTTTTTTTTTTGCGTGTGACCAGCCCCGTTGCAGCATCACAATGCTGCAACGAACACCGGTAGGCACGTCAGTACTGGCGCATCTTGTGCACTCGTCTGACACCGGCCTTAGTCTGGAAAAAAACCTGGCTCCTAACTTTAGCAGATGGCTCCTAGATTCAAAGCAAATTTGTCAAGCCCTGGATTAACCATTGCTTCTCTATGGGGGATTTCACTGCCGTCAACCAGGCACCGCATGTGCAGCAAATCACCAAAATTTGGCAAACTGCCTGCTCTCTGAATAGCCGAATGGCCCCGAAATGTCACTGTATGCTGAATTTCAGTGTCTGGTTACATTTTGGACCTATCTGAATAACCCCTATAGTGTACATACACTGGCCCACTAGTTTTCCATTCCATTGGTCCAAGCTGTGGACAATACGTACATACAGGGAGGACAGAGGAGGTATATTCTTAATATACTATAAGTTATTACACTGTTTTCTAAAAAGCAAACCCCAGGGCTGTATCTGATCAATAGAGTCCCCCAACCTGTAATAACCCTCATTAAATAAAATACAGGTGTGCACAGTCACACAAGCCCAGATAAATGAGTGACTCACTGAATGACATGATTTACCTTTAAATACAAGCAGCAAGTCGTGCCTCCGGGGCCGTCTATAACACCAGACAACAGAGCTTCACGCGAGAAAGGACGCTTTATTCTGTACAGGATAATTATCTACATTTTTATATAGCACTTTCATCCCCAAGGGGCTTCAAGTGCTTTAACCTAAGCTCTCCCTCCCCTCCCTTTATAAAAAGAATTACCGGTTAGTTAACGCTTTCCATTCTGGTTCCGGTTATACCTGTTCCACATGTCCAAATATGGGATTGAAAACAAACCCTGGTAAGTCATAGCAACGCAGACGGAGTTCAAGCACCAAGATGTGGAAATGATACAATGTAAAAAAATATATATATCATTACTAAGTGCCTATTGACTCAATGAAGCAGGAATTCACCCCAGAGTTGTGACATATCGTTCTTTTTAAAATCAGAGATATTGAAATTAAATGGGCAGAAGGGCAATAGCATTTCCGTTGTATGAATGGTAAATGAGTAAGTGCCCAGAGACTCTGGAAAAAATTCACTTTCACCGTGAGAATTTGCCATTTTCCCTGTAATGCTGCCTGTTCAAAAGATTATTGATCAATCACAAAAGCTTGAAGACTATCTCTTGGAAAACCTGCCCATTTACCCTGACGTTTTGACACTTTCCTGAAAATATGCCGAGTCCAATGGCGGATCTTGAGAATGTTCCCATTTCCAAGTATAGGTAATAAAATATTTGATTCTTTATTATGTCCCTGTGAGCTTCCACTCCGTTTTAATACAACGGACCAAAAAGAGAGCACACCAAACGTCCTATGAAAAATTAAAAAAGGAACAGCAACAGCAGCTTAATGCATTTAATTGCAGCTTCCCAGTGTGTCAGCCAAAAGGGAACAATCAGGGTTATTCAGAGAGAGGTGAAAACAAGGAGAACTGGCAGGAGAAGAGAACAATCTACACCAACGAGCCGATTTGGAAAGGGAGATAAATGGAAGAATTTTTCTGGTTTGGCTATTTTGACGTAGAATTTTCACTTCTCCAGTCATTCTCCTGAGGTTCACCATGCTTTGAATAACCCTGATAATCAAAAAGTTCTTATGTCCGGTGCTATCCAAAAGATGTTATATCAAAACAGCAGAGGGAAGCACTCCGCGACTAAAATAAAAAATAGGTTTATTAGGTATACATTGGAGATACATTTTTATGTATACTTACATTTTTTCTTCTGTTTTTTTTTTTTTTTTTTTTAAGTAAACATAAAAATGTATCTTCAATGTATACCTAATAAACCTATTTTTATTTTAGTCTCAGAATGCGTCCCGCTGCGGTTTTGAGATTATATATATATTATATACACACACACACACACCTATTTCCATCTTTATAAAGGAGGTGTATGCGCAGCCTCCCATCTTTTTCCAGTGACATCAGATAACGTATTTAATGGGTGACACCCCCTCGCCATGAGTCAGTCCCTTATCTAGTGACACCTGACCGGTCTGCTCACGGCATAACACACTCCCAATCCTCACTCGGTTTAACCAATGATGCGAATGCTTCCCTTCAACCTGCCCAACCGACGGAGAAATGAAGATATGGCTGTATTAAGGGATTATCTACTAAACTGCAATCTGATTGAAAGGTGAAAGGGAAAGGGAAATGCAAATTTAGGTCAAAATAGACAATCTGAAGGGATAAAGCAAGCGGGGCGACGTGGATATTCACCGCAATCCACCGCTTAGTAAAAGGCACTTTTAGGCTAATGTCAGCCGAGCGCAGTCTGAGCGCACTCTGCGTGCGTGCAGAACGGACAGACATCCTGACGGAAGATACTGTAGACACCACACGATCCGTCTTTCTTGACGGACGTAGGGGAAAAAGAACAAAAAGACGGGAATTACAGGAAACAAAATTAGTATGAAAAAGATACAGAATATGAAAAGCCAATGTGTGCATCAAGGTGCTGGACGTCAAAAAAGCGGTCCGTCTGACTTCGTATCATCACACACACAATGCTATGCAGACGTGGCGCACTCTGCGCATCTGTTCTAGCGGTTTTACGCTCTTGCCTAACTTGCGTCCATTTGCCACGTGCGTTGTGCGTGCACTGTTCGCGCTTAGTATGTGGGTCTCTATTGCTCAGGATTCTATGCTACAACGGACGTTAAACTGTGCGGCAACACGGACGTGATCACTGCGTTCATCTGACACGGGCCTTACCTGTTTATCCCCCATTGAACTTTTCCTGATCGCCCACACAGCCCCCCCCGCAACCCATTACATCTTACACCCTGATATTTACACACACCTCCGTGTGTCATCCCTCTCCGACTCCGTTTAGATTGTAAGCTCTTGAGCAGGGTCCTCTCAGTGTGTCTGACTTGTCAGTCAATTTAGTTTGTTTTGTCCTACCCATTGTACAGCGCTACGGAATCTGTTGGCGTTTTATAACTGCTTTTAATTGTAACGGTATAGAAGATTATCCGACATACAGAAGACTGTCTCAGCCTGGATGTACAGACAGCATGCACATACCACGACACGGATACACGAGACACATTGCTGCCGTTAACAATATATTAACCCTTCTGGTGAAAATGTACATCCACACCTGCTGCTGCTGCCGCCCTTTAACCACCTCTTCGGCAGAAGATGAGATTTATTTTTCCTCCTTTTATTGTAGCCCCAGATACCCTCTGTATACCACCACCTGGGAACCTGGCGCTGCCTACCTGCTGTGCGTCACCTCGCTGCGCAGATCCAGCATCACCTTGGTGTTGTTGAGGTGGGCTGTGGTGTCGGCCTCATGTCATCGTGGCAGCGTCCTGTGCTCCGGTGACTGAGGATCTGTCCTACCTGTGTGTGCAGGTGAAGAAGCGGCTCCTCCCTGGGCTCACCTCCCTCTGGTATCAAAGTTCAGCCCTTCCTCCTTCTTCCACCAGTCAGTTTCGCTCAGGCTCGTCCCCGGCTGAGCTTACAATGTGAACCAGACCCTGCCCTGCAGCGCGTCTCCTCCTGATCCCCAAACACAAACATCGCCAGCAGCGGCCAAGGGGCTCAGGTGCCCTATAATATTACAGGTGTGGCGCACTGCGCTGCCTGCCCAGAAATGTCACCAGCCAAGCCGTAGCGATTTAATAAGCCGGCGCTTTCCTCAGAAAGCATTATCGTTGATTTATTTATTTTTATTCTTATTCCTATTGTATTTCCTTTCATGATACATCAGGAAAATATCAGGGTTATTCAGAGAGAGGTGAAAAGCAGGAGAATGACTGGAGAATGGAAAATTCTAGGTCAAAATAGCCAAACCAGAAAAATTCTCCCTTTCATCTCACTTTCCAAATCGGCTATTTTCACCTGGAATTTTCCATTCTCCAGTCATTCTCCTACTTTTCACTGCTCTCTGAATAGACCTGTATAGCTTATTTTCTCATTCTGTATATTACTGAAATGCGTTAATAAAAAACTGAATTATCAGAAAAAAATATTTCATATTATACTGTATATTTTCAGACGGAGGGAACTGGTTTCAAATTTACATATATATCCACGAATCTTACTATTATTATTATTATTATTATTTCTGCAGTATCCAAATATTCCTAAAGATAAATATATTAATTATATAAATAATAAAAATAACAACACACAATGGAGAGATCACTCCTTTACACAGCATATAAATCCACACACTGCTGGGAAACGCCTCTCTGCAGTATAATTAATGCAGCATATGAATCCACACACTGCTGGGAAGCGCCTCTCTGCAGTATAATTAATGCAGCATATCAATCCACACACTGCTGGGAAGCACCTCTCTGCAGTATAATTAATGCAGCATATGAATCCACACACTGCTGGGAAGCGCCTCTCTGCGGTATAATTAATGCAGCATATGAATCCACACACTGCTGGGAAGCGTCTCTCTGCGGTATAATTAATGCAGCATATGAATCCACACACTGCTGGGAAGCGCCTCTCTGCGGTATAATTAATGCAGCATATGAATCCACACACTGCTGGGAAGCGCCTCTCTGCAGTATAATTAATGCAGCATATGAATCAGCACACTGCTGGGAAGCGCCTCTTTGCGGTATAATTAATGCAGCATATGAATCCACACACTGCTGGGAAGCACCTCTCTGCAGTATAATTAATGCAGCATATGAATCCACACACTGCTGGGAAGCGCCTCTCTGCGGTATAATTAATACAGCATATGAATCCACACACTGCTGGGAAGCACCTCTCTGCGGTATAATTAATGCAGCATATGAATCCACACACTGCTGGGAAGCGCCTCTCTGCAGTATAATTAAAGAAGCATATGAATCCACACACTGCTGGGAAGCGCCTCTTTGCGGTATAATTAATGCAGCATATGAATCCACACACTGCTGGGAAGCGCCTCTTGCGGTATAATTAATGCAGCATATGAATCCACACACTGCTGGGAGCGCCTCTCTGCAGTATAATTAATGCAGCATATGAATCCGCACACTGCTGGGAAGCGCCTCTCTGCAGTATAATTAATGCAGCATAGGAATCCATACACTGCTGGGAAGCGCCTCTCTGCTGTATAATTAATGCAGCATATGAATCCATACACTGCTGGGAAGCACCTCTCTGCAGTATAATTAATGCAGCATATGAATCCACACACTGCTGGGAAGCGACTCTGCAGTATATTAATGCAGCATATGAATCCATACACTGCTGGGAAGCGACTCTGCAGTATAATTAATGCAGCATATGAATCCACACACTGCTGGGAAGCGACTCTGCAGTATAATTAATGCAGCATATGAATCCACACACTGCTGGGAAGCGCCTCTCTGCTGTATAATTAATGCAGCATATGAATCCATACACTGCTGGGAAGCACCTCTCTGCGGTATAATTAATGCAGCATATGAATCCACACACTGCTGGGAAGCGACTCTGCAGTATAATTAATGCAGCATATGAATCCACACACTGCTGGGAAGCGCCTCTCTGCAGTATAATTAATGCAGCATATGAATCCACACACTGCTGGGAAGCGCCTCTCTGCAGTATAATTAATGCAGCATATGAATCCACACACTGCTGGGAAGCGCCTCTCTGCAGTAAGTATAATTAATGCAGCATATGAATCCGCACACTGCTGGGAAGCGCCTCTCTGCAGTATAATTAATGCAGCATAGGAATCCACACACTGCTGGGAAGCGCCTCTCTGCTGTATAATTAATGCAGCATATGAATCCATACACTGCTGGGAAGCACCTCTCTGCGGTATAATTAATGCAGCATATGAATCCACACACTGCTGGGAAGCGACTCTGCAGTATAATTAATGCAGCATATGAATCCACACACTGCTGGGAAGCGACTCTGCAGTATAATTAATGCAGCATGTGAATCCACACACTGCTGGGAAACGCCTCTCTGCAGTATAATTAATGCAGCATATGAATCCACACACTGCTGGAAGCGCCTCTCTGCGGTAAATTAATGCAGCATATGAATCCACACACTGCCGGGAAGCGCCTCTCTGCGGTATAATTAATGCAGCATATGAATCCACACACTGCTGGGAAGAAGCGCCTCTCTGCAGTATAATTAATGCAGCATATGAATCCACACACTGCTGGGAGCGACTCTGCAGTAATAATTAATGCAGCATATGAATACACACACTGCTGGGAAGCGCCTCTCTGCAGTATAATTAATGCAGCATATGAATACACACACTGCTGGGAAGCGCCTCTCTGCAATAGAATTAATTCAGCATATGAATCCACACACTGCTGGGAAGCTCCTCTCTGCGGTATAATTAATGCAACATATGAATCCGCACACTGCTGGGAAGCGCCTCTCTGCAGTATAATTAGTGCAGCATATGAATCCACACACTGCTGGGAAGCACCTCTCTGCAGTATAATTAATGCATCATATGAATCCACACACTGCTGGGAAGCACCTCTCTGCAGTATAATTAATGCAGCATATGAATCCACACACTGCTGGGAAGCGCCTCTCTGCGGTATAATAATGCAGCATATGAATCCACACACTGCTGGGAAGCGCCTCTCTGCAGTATAAATTAATGCAGCATATGAATCCACACACTGCTGCTGAAGCGCCTCTCTCTCTGCGGTATAATTAATGCAGCATATGAATCCAACACTGCTAGGAAGCGCCTCTCTGCAGTATAATTAATACAGCATATGAATATACACACTGCTGGAAGCGCCTCTCTGCAGTATAATTAATGCAGCATATGAATCCACACACTGCTGGGAAGCGCCTCTCTGCAGTATAATTAATGCAGCATATGAATCCACACACTGCTGGGAAGCGCCTCTCTGCAGTATAATTAATGTAGCATATGAATCCACACACTGCTGGGAAGCGCCTCTCTGCGGTATAATTAATGCAGGCATATGAATCCACACACTGCTGGGAAGCGCCTCTCTGCGGTATAATTAATGCAGCATATGAATCCGCACACTGCTTGGAAGCGCCTCTCTGCAGTATAATTAATGCAGCATATGAATCCACACACTGCTGGGAAGCGCCTCTCTGCAGTAATAATTAATGCAGCATATGAATCCACACACTGCTGGGAAGCGCCTCTCTGCAGTATAATTAATGTAGCATATGAATCCACACACTGCTGGGAAGCGCCTCTCTGCGGTATAATTAATGCAGCATATGAATCCACACACTGCTGGGAAGCGCCTCTCTGCGGTATAATTAATGCAGCATATGAATCCGCACACTGCTTGAAGCGCCTCTCTGCAGTATAATTAATGCAGCATATGAATCCGCACACTGCTGGGAAGCGCCTCTCTGCAGTATAATTAATGCAGCATATGAATCCAGACACTGCTGGGAGCGCCTCTCTGTGGTATAATTAATGCAGCATATCAATCCACACACTGCTGGGAAGCGCCTCTCTGCAGTATAATTAATGCAGCATATGAATTCAGACACTGCTGGGAAGCGCCTCTCTGTGGTATAATTAATGCAGCATATGAATCCACACACTGCTGGGAAGCACCTCTCTCTGCAGTATAATTAATGCATCATATGAATCCACACACACTGCTGGAAGCGCCTCTCTGTAGTATAATTAATGCAGCATATGAATCCGCACACTGCTGGAAGCGCCTCTCTGCAGTATAATTAATGCAGCATATGAATCCAGACACTGCTGGGAAGCGCCTCTCTGTGGTATAATTAATGCAGCATATCAATCCACACACTGCTGGGAAGCGCCTCTCTGCAGTATAATTAATGCAGCATATGAATCCAGACACTGCTGGGAAGCGCCTCTCTGTGGTATAATTAATGCAGCATATGAATCCACACACTGCTGGGAAGCGCCTCTCTGCAGTATAATTAATGCATCATATGAATCCACACACTGCTGGGAAGCGCCTCTCTGCAGTATAATTAATGCAGCATACGAATCCACACACTGCTGGGAAGCGCCTCTCTGCAGTATAATTAATGGAGCATAGTTACATAGTTATATAGGCTGAAAAAAGACATGCGTCCATCGGGTTCAGCCTCTCCCACATAACCTACTGCTGTTGATCCAAAAGAAGGCAAAAAACCCAGTCTGAAATATGCAACACACTGGGAAAAAATTCCTTCTTGACCCCAGAATGGCGTCAGATTTCTCCTTGGATCAAGAAGCTTTTACCCACATATTAAATATTATATCCCTTAATATTCTGTCTCTGCAGGAAGTCATCCAGTCGTTTTTTAAAAGTCTGTACAGACTCTGACCCAACCACCTCAACAGGCAGAGAATTCCACAGCTTTATTGTTCTCACCGTAAAATAACCCTTCCTATGCTTTAAGCAAAATTTTCTTTCTTCCAGTCTAAATGGATGACCCCTTGTCCTGTGTATAGTCCTGTTAATGAATAGGTTATCAGACAATGGTTGATAATGGCCCCGTATATATTTATATAAGGTTATCAGATCCCCTCTAAGGCGCCGCTTCTCTAAACTAAACCGGTTTAAGCTTGTTAGTCTTTCCTCATAATTTAACCCTTCCATCCCCCTTATTAACCCTTTTGCTGCTGAGGCTTTTCACACCTCTGTGCTGAGGTCATTTTTACCGGTTTTGCTCATCATGTTTAAACGTGTTTTTAAGGCTTATTTTAGTATATTACCCAGACATATTATATATCGTTCTTTCCGTCAGACTCGGTAGATTCATAATATGTCATTATTATATGTATACGTTATGTCATGTCTGTATATTATAACAAAAAATGCAATAAAATATGTATTTTCAATAATTTACACGTGTAAAGTGTTTTTTTCACATTTTAACATGCGAGCAATTGCGGTTATATTTTGTATGGGGTGCGCTTATTAAAAAATTAGAGATGGGGTCTCGTTACATTTTTTTTTGGGGAAAATTACACGATTTTTAACAAACGCACCGCATACAAAAATCGTTAGTGCAGCATCATTGTACACATTATAATTGAAATGGGAACAATATTGCTACACTAACAAACCAAAATAAATAAAAAAAAATGTTTTTTTTTTTTATAATTTTGTTTTTAAATATATTTTTATTTTTAATTTTTATTTTTTTAAAAAACTTTTTCACAGTAGTGTTTGGTATCGTTGGAACGACCATGCTCTGGCCGATCCAACCATACCAAACTTTAACCCCTAGCTGCCACGGATCGGGAGATAGGGAGTTCATTGGAACTCCGTATCTCCACCGTTGGTGGCAGTTAGGGGTTAACTCTAGGACTGGCGTCATCGTGCTATGCACAATGACGCCAGTCCTCAGGGGGAGTTCCCGGAGGCTTGGCCGACATCCAAGATGTCGGCCAGCTCCGGGAAAGGATCACGAACCGGCGCTTTTCAGCACCGATTCGCGATCCAGCTCCCCAGGGGTTAATGCCAGGCACCATTTGGAAGGGCAGGCTGTGCCCTTCCAAATGGTGCCTGGGTTAACCCCCGCAACGCCGCCGATCGGGAGGGAGAGAGGTCCGAAGGACCTCCCCCCTCCCTTTCAGGCGCCTCCTCCGCACATGCGGGAGGGGCGCCTGAATTAGGTGTCATCGCGCTGCCGCGATGACACCTAATTTCATCGGCGGCGGTTCCGGATGCTGGGCTGACATCGAGGATGTCAGCCCGCACCGGGGGGGGAGCCAGATCGGCCGGAACCCGGCCGAACGCTGACCCCAAAGGGAGGACGCGCTCAGCGCGTCCTCCGCACAGCAGGAGCCATGCGGAGGACGCGCTCAGCGCGTCCTCCGCATGGAAATGGTTAATTTAGTTGCCCATCTCTGCACTTTTTCTAGCGATATAATATCTTTTTTTAAGACAGGTGCCCAAAATTGCATGGCATATTCAAGGTGCGGCCTGACCATTGATTTATACAGAGGCAAGATTATGTTTTCATCCCGTGAGTGAACTCTCCTTTTAATGCATGCCAGTACTTTGCTGGCCTTGGCGGCTGCTGTTTGACATTGCACATTGTTACTTAGTTTGAAGTCTATGATTATTCCCAAATCCTTCTCCTGCTTGGATTTCCCTAACTCCGCACCATTTAGGGTATAAGTTGCTGCTTGTGTGTTCTTCACTCCAAAGTGCATAACTTTGCATTTATCTAGATTAAATTTCATCTGCCATTTAAGGCTAGGGTCAGACTGAGGCAGTGCGAACGCGCGTTCTGGCGCACTTAATCACGGCCGTGCTAGCAGCAGATGCCGGGCAATGACGGCCAATATACGAAGTACGGTCGCACAAAAGTCCGGCTGCGCAACGCAAGTGGAAAATGAACGCATTTTTTCGAGAACGTTAAACCACTAGTACTGACGTACAGAGTGCGCTGCGTACGCTAGCGGCGTGTGTGCGTGAATTGGAGACATCAGACGCTGCTAATGTCCGGCCAACATAACGTCCAGATGCAAGAAGTGTTTTATTGATGATCCGTACAAAATCACGGACGAAAACGCGCATCGTATGACCGCTATTGCGTATTCCGTTAAAAAAATACGTCCATTCTTCGAACGCACATTTTCACGGACAACGTGAAAAATGCGTTAGTCTGACCCTAGCCTAAGTGCCCAGTCCCCCAATTTATCTAAATCCCTCTGCAGCGAAGTAACATCCTGCTCACATTGTATTACTTTTCCTAGCTTTGTGTCATCTGCAAACACTGATACATGACTTTCAGTGCCTATCTCAAGGTCATTTATAAATAAATTGAATAGTATTGGTCCTATAACAGACCCCTGAGGGACACCGCTTACCACTGGTGTCCATCTTGAAAATGTACCATTTATGACCACTCTCTGTACCCTATCTTTTAGCCAGTTTTCTAACCAAGACCAAGTATTTTCATCTAGACCATTTTTTCTTATTTTAAATAGTAACCTTTTGTGTGGAACTGTGTCGAAAGCTTAGGCAAAATCTAAGTAAATCACATCCACTGCGACCCCCTGATCTATACTTCTACTTACTTCATCATAGAACGTAATTAGGTTAGTCTGACATGATCTGTGTTTCATGAAACCATACAGATTTTTGCCAATTACATTATACCTCCCAATAAATTCCTGAATATTATCCCTTAGTAACCCCTCAAATACTTTCCCAGCCACAGATGTTAAGCTCACAGGTCTATAATTCCCAGGCACAAATTTTAAACCTTTCTTAAATATAGGGACCACGTCAGCTTTTCTCCAATCCTCTGGTACTATTCCTGAAAGAAAAGAATCTTGAAAGATTAAGAACAGAGGTTTACTGAGCATATGAATCCGCACACTGCTGGGAAGCTCCTCTCTGCAGTATAATTAATGCAGCATATGAATCCACACACTGCTGGGAAGCTCCTCTCTGCAGTATAATTAATGCAGCATATGAATCCGCACACTGCTGGGAAGCACCTCTCTGCGGTATAATTAATGCAATATATGAATCCACACACTGCAGGGAAGCACCTCTCTGCAGTATAATTAATGCAGCATATGAATCCGCACACTGCTGGGAAGCTCCTCTCTGTGGTATAATTAATGTAGCATATGAATCCACACACTGCTGGGAAGCGTCTCTCTGCAGTATAATTAATGCAGCATATGAATCCACACACTGCTGGGAAGCGCCTCTCTGCGGTATAATTAATGCAATATATGAATCCACACACTGCAGGGAAGCACCTCTCTGCAGTATAATTAATGCAGCATATGAATCCTCACACTGCTGGGAAGCTCCTCTCTGCGGTATAATTAATGCAATATATGAATCCACACACTGCAGGGAAGCGCCTCTCTGCGGTATAATTAATGTAGCATATGAATCCACACACTGCTGGGAAGTGCCTCTCTGCAGTATAATTAATGCAGCATATGAATCCACACACTGCTGGGAAGCACCTCTCTGCGGTATAATTAATGCAGCATATGAATCCACACACTGCTGGGAAGCGCCTCTCTGCAGTATAATTAATGCAGCATATGAATCCACACACTGCTGGGAAGCTCCTCTCTGCGGTATAATTAATGAAGCATATGAATCCACACACTGCTGGGAAGCTCCTCTCTGTGGTATAATTAATGTAGCATATGAATCCACACACTGCGGGGTAGAAGCGCCTCTCTGCGGTATAATTAATGCAGCATATGAATCCACACACTGCGGGGTAGAAGCGCCTCTCTGCAGTATAATTAAGGCTGGGGTCAGACCAGCGCATTTTTAACGTGCGTTCTGGCGCACTTAATTACGGCCGCACTAGCAGCAAATGACGGGCAATGACGGCCAATATACGAAGTACGGTCGCACGAAAGTCCGGCCGCGCAACGCAAGTGGAAAATGAACGCATTTTTTAGAGAACGCAGAACCGCTAGTACTGACGTACAGAGTGCGCTGCGCCCGCTAGCGGTGTGTGTGTGTGATTTGGAGACGTCAGACCCTGCTCATGTCCGGCCAACATAACGTCCAGACGCAAAAAGTTTCCTGGTTTGGATTCGTAAAACATCACGCACGAAAATGCGCATCGTATGACCGTTTTCGCATATTCCGTGAAAAAATACATCAATGCGTTCGGACGCACTTTTTTACGTTCGCGTGTAAAAATGCTTTCGTTTGACCCTAGCCTAATGCAGCATATGAATCCACACACTGCTGGGAAGCGCCTCTCTGTGGTATAATTAATGCAGCATATGAATCCACACACTGCTGGGAAGCGCCTCTCTGCAGTATAATTAATGCAGCATATGAATCCACACACTGCTGGGAAGCTCCTCTCTGCGGTATAATTAATGCAATATATGAATCCACACACTGCAGGGAAGCACCTCTCTGCGGTATAATTAATGCAGCATATGAATCCACACACTGCTGGGAAGCTCCTCTCTGCGGTATAATTAATGAAGCATATGAATCCACACACTGCTGGGAAGCTTCTCTCTGCAGTATAATTAATGCAGCATATGAATCCACACACTGCTGGGAAGATCCTCTCTGCGGTATAATTAAAGAAGCATATGAATCCACACACTGCGGGGTAGAAGCGCCTCTCTGCAGTATAATTAATGCAGCATATGAATCCACACACTGCTGGGAAGCGCCTCTCTGCGGTATAATTAATGGAGCATATGAATCCACACACTGCTGGGAAGCTCCTCTCTGCAGTATAATTAATGCAGCATATGAATCCACACACGGCTGGGAAGCTCCTCTCTGCGGTATAATTAATGTAGCATATGAATCCACACACTGCGGGAGAGAAGCGCCTCTCTGCAGTATAATTAATGGAGCATATGAATCCGCACACTGCTGGGAAGCGCCTCTCTGCGGTATAATTAATGCAGCATATGAATCCACACACTGCTGGGAAGCACCTCTCTGCGGTATAATTAATGCAGCATATGAATCCACACACTGCAGGGAAGCGCCTCTCTCCAGTATAATTAATGCAGCATATGAATCTACACACTGCTGGGAAGCGCCTCTCTGCGGTATAATTAATGCAATATATGAATCCATACACTGCTGGGAAGCGCCTTTCTGCGGTATAATTAATGCTACATATGAATCCACACACTGCTGGGAAGCGCCTCTCTGCGGTATAATTAATGCAGCATATGAATCAACACACTGCTGGGAAGCGCCTCTCTGCGGTATAATTAATGCAGCATATGAATCCGCACACTGCTGGGAAGCGCCTCTCTGCGGTATAATTAATGCAGCATATGAATCCACACACTGCTGGGAAGCGCCTCTCTGCGGTATAATTAATGCAGCATATGAATCCACACACTGCTGGGAAGCGCCTCTCTGCGGTATAATTAATGCAGCATATGAATCCACACACTGCTGGGAAGCGCCTCTCTGCGGTATAATGAATTCAGCATATGAATCCACACACTGCTGGGAAGCGCCTCTCTGCAGTATAATTAATGCAGCATATGAATCCACACACTGCTGGGAAGCGCCTCTCTGCAGTATAATTAATGCAGCATATGAATCCACACACTGCTGGGAAGCGCCTCTCTGCAGTATAATTAATGCAACATATGAATCCACACACTGCTGGGAAGCGCCTCTCTGCGGTATAATTAATGCAGCATATGAATCCACACACTGCTGGGAAGCGCCTCTCTGCGGTATAATTAATGCAGCATATGAATCCACACACTGCTGGGAAGCGCCTCTCTGCAGTATAATTAATGCAGCATATGAATCCACACACTGCTGGGAAACACCTCTCTGCAGTATAATGAATTCAGCATATGAATCCACACACTGCTGGGAAGCGCCTCTCTGCAGTATAATTAATGCAACATATGAATCCACACACTGCTGGGAAGCGCCTCTCTGCGGTATAATTAATGGAGCATATAAATCAACACACTGCTGGGAAGCACCTCTCTGCGGTATAATTAATGTAGCATATGAATCCACACACTGCGGGGAAGAAGCGCCTCTCTGCAGTATAATTAATGGAGCATATGAATCCGCACACTGCTGGGAAGCGCCTCTCTGCGGTATAATTAATGCAACATATGAATCCACACACTGCTGGGAAGCGCCTCCTCTGCAGTATAATTATGCAGCATATGAATCCGCACACTGCTGGGAAGCGCCTCTCTGCGGTATAATTAATGCAGCATATGAATCCACACACTGCTGGGAAGCGCCTCTCTGCAGTATAATTAATGCAGCATATGAATCCACACACTGCTGGGAAACACCTCTCTGCAGTATAATTAATGCTACATATGAATCCACACACTGCTGGGAAGCGCCTCTCTGCAGTATAATTAATGCAGCATATGAATCCACACACTGCTGGGAAGCTCCTCTCTGCAGTATAATTAATGCAGCATGTGAATCCACACACTGCTGGGAAGCGCCTCTCTGCAGTATAATTAATGCAGCATATGAATCCACACACTGCTGGGAAGCGCCTCTCTGCGGTATAATTAATTCAGCATATGAATCTACACACTGCCGGGTAGAGAATCGTGGGAGATGTAGTTCAGAAACATCAGGGGGGAAGCAGAGTTTGAGATCCCTGCTTAAGAATGATACATTTGAAGGGTTGTAAAATGTAATGTCCTCCTGATCACCTTCATCCCAATCCCAGGATTTGTGTAACTTTACATGAAAACTGTGTATCGCTACCTGCAAGCACCACACCTCCTTGAGCTACAAATAACACATTTATGTGCAGCAACTCCCTTGATATAAAGTCGAGAGCTCCCTTTCCTGGCAACGAATGTCAGATTGATTTGTTGCTGCGAGTGCAGACTCGCTGGAAATTGCATTAACCCTTTACGCTTGGTTTGCAGTCAAATGAATCTGCCGAAAAAAAGAGAAACTCTGCAACAAGACTATACAGGGTTATTCAGAGAACGGTGAAAATCAGGAGAATTGGCGGGAGTAGAGAACAATCTAAACCAAATAGCCAATTTGGAAAGTGAGATAAATGGGAGAATTTTTCTGCTTTGGCTATTTTGACCCAGAATTTTCACTTCTCCAGGCATTCCCCTGGTTTTCACCTCTCTCTGAATAACCCCGTATGATTCATGTTGGAGTGACTAAAATAGAATTTTGGTAGAATTTTAGATACAAATAGAGTAATGTCCTTAACCCACTTACACCCAAAATCGAGGTCACTTGATTTTGCATTGTAATGCATTGAAAGCACTTATTGGAGCATTATCCAAGAAGCCTGGAGACACATAAACCCAGTTGCAAATAGCAGCCCTAAACCTCACTGTAACAAAAATTCTAATTGATTACTACTGCATTACAGCTGCCAGGGAGAGGGCAGAATACAGGGAGAGCTGTGGCGTCACTCATAGCTGTACAGGGATAAGATTCAGGGGGTTATAATTAGAGTTGCCAGATCAGCCATGTTTTCCTGGACACATAACTATTTCATTCAGAGGGTGAATGCCTGGAAACGTGCTGGTCTGCAACATGTTTAATTCATATACTGCAGATAGGAGATCAAGGCAGATCACCTGGGTTTCCTTTTTAATTTCTTACCTGCAGCATATGGATTATGCATGCTGCAGGATGGCATTTATAATGCACTGCCCATCAGCGTGAATAAGTTATATGTGTTCAGGAAAACATGGCCGACCTGGCAACCCTTGTTATAATGAGAGTAAATCCCTGTACAATACAGATACAAGGTGTTGCTGTAATCGCCATACACAGGCATTATGCAGCACATATAGATACAAGGTTTTATTGTAATTGCCATACACAGGCATTATGCGGCACATACAGATACAAGGTGTTGCTGTAATCGCCATACACAGGCATTATGCAGCACATACAGATACAAGGTGTTGCTGTAATCGCCATACACAGGCATTATGCAGCACATACAGATACAAGGTGTTGCTGTAATTGCCATACACAGGCATTATGCAGCACATACAGATACAAGGTGTTGCTGTAATCGCCATACACAGGCATTATGCAGCACATACAGATACAAGGTGTTGCTGTAATCGCCATACACAGGCATTATGCAGCACATACAGATACAAGGTGTTGCTGTAATTGCCATACACAGGCATTATGCAGCACATACAGATACAAGGTGTTGCTGTAATTGCCATACACAGGCATTATGCAGCACATACAGATACAAGGTGTTGCTGTAATCGCCATACACAGGCATTATGCAGCACATACAGATACAAGGTGTTGCTGTAATTGCCATACACAGGCATTATGCAGCACATACAGATACAAGGTGTTGCTGTAATTGTCATACACAGGCATTATGCAGCACATACAGATACAAGGTGTTGCTGTAATCGCCATACACAGGCATTATGCAGCACATACAGATACAATGTGTTGCTGTAATTACCATACACAGGCATTATGCAGCACATACAGATACAAGGTGTTGCTGTAATTGCCATACACAGGCATTATGCAGCACATACAGATACAAGGTGTTGCTGTAATTGTCATACACAGGCATTATGCAGCACATGCAGATATTGCATTGCTAATAATCTCATTATGATCACTACAAACCCCCATAAGCAGAAGATCTGAATTTTTTTATTATTTATGTTTATCACAGTTATTGTATCTAACACAAAGTTCTTTTCTGCCTGTTTGATAATAATGCAGACCCCGTGTGAAACTGTGCAAGATAAAGGACACCATCTAGAGCTCAGAAACTTACATTTCAACAATATTTTTCTAAAGGATAAACGAATACATGAAAAATAAAAAATGAGCACATTAACATTATTTGAACTCCTTCCCGCCGCAGGATGCGCTATGTCGTCCTAGTGGCGGGTGGGCCTTGAAGACACAGGGCATGCAGTTACGCCCTGCTGTCGTCAATGGGCCGCCTATGCCTCTCCCCGCGCTGTTGGCTGAGAGAGGCAGTCTGAACTCAGGTCGCCCCCCTGCAGCCAATGACGTGGCTGAAATCAGCAGCTCGCGTGGCACCTGTCAGCGATGCGTACCTGTACACCTTGCGTTGCCGGCATTAACCCACCCCACTGGACGACATCCACCTGTCGTGAAGGGGTTAATTTTTTTTAACTATCTCAGAATAACAATTTTGGTGCAAAACTTCTATTTTACCCTATTTTTAATTGTTAACATTACATCCCATTTTTCAAAGAAATGTTATGATAACATTTAAAAAAAAATTAAAAACAATCGCTTGGTAGTGAAGGGGTTAAGGCCAAAGAAGAACCCAAGAGTCTTTAAATGTGCTTTATTGATATTAGTTTAAATGTACAATTGACAAGTAAAATATTCAGCAATTACATTTTAATATATTATATTCTAGTCCGCTCAAGCCATTACTTTTTAAAGCGCCTCTAATTAATGCTAACAGATTCCCCCCCTAATTCTGCTCAGCCACAAATTTCCCTCATTGTGACTCGGCTGGAACAGCAGTTTACCGTACCTATACACATCCTATACTTTGCATGCTTTGTATAGGAAGGGCTAATGTTAGAGCAGCCAGAGGCTAAACATGTTTGAAAGGGATAATATATTAAAAATCTATATATACATTTTTTGCACTTAAATAATTGGGCAGTTGCTGTTGACAACTTGACATCCTCTGCCAGTTATTTTTACATTTTCCCTTTTTTTTACAGGTGATTTTACTCTCCTTTTCTACATCGCTGCGCGCTGCTCCTCCTCTTCAGCTTAGGGACCCCCCAAACCCAGAGGATCCTGCAGGTATCTAATGCAATTTGTGCTCCTACACAACTTGTGTAGCGTAGGAACTGAAAATTGCACAGCGGCACGGGATTTGCACACTTTAGGCTAGGGTCAGACGAACGCATTTTTCACGTGCGTTTAGCCGCACGAAATCACGGCCGTGCTAGCAGCAAATGACGTCCAATGCCGGGAAACATACGACGAACGGCCGCACAAAAGTTCGTCCGTGCAACGCAAGTGGCCAACGAACGCATTTTTTCGAGAACGTCAAACCGCTACTACTGACGTACAGAGTGCGCTGCGGCCGCATAGCAGCGTGTGTGTGTGATTAGGAGAAGTCAGATGCTGCTAATGTCCGGCTAACATAACGTCCAGACACAAAAAGTGTTTTATTGATGATCCGTACAAAATCACGGACGAAACGGCGCATCGTATGACCGCTATCGCGTATTCCGGGAAAAAATACGTACGTTCGTTCGAACGCACTTTTTCATGGGCAACGTGAAAAATGCGTTCGTCTGACCCTAGCCTTACATACGCAGAATCCGTAGCACCTGCACAGAATGATGGATCAGAGCTGAACACATGCGATCGCTGCTCGTTAACGCAGGTGGTCTCAGAGAGGGTGATGTCAGCGTGTTTTCTATGTGCTGTCGTCACTAATAACCGATCTGGTGACCGGCAGCTAGGAAATTCAGATATCCCAGCTTCTGGTGACGCTGGGTTGGGTGGAGGAAACTTCTCCACTTCACCCCAGATTTGCAGCAGGTATGGCGAGCTGGGAGGAGGGGCGCTCCTCACATCCTGACCGCTTTAAAAAGATAAAGTGGTCAGGATGAGTAGAGTATGCCTTAAAAAAAATATTGGCTTTCAACAGCTGGTGTTTAGAGGTTGATGGTTGGTTTCAAATGTCTGATGTCTTGTGAATCTTTACTGTTGAAATCACTTAATCTCTTCCTGCCGCAGGACGTTCTATGCTGTCCTGGCAGCGGAAGGGCTTTGAAGACACAGGGCATAATGATATGCCCCACTGTCTTCAAGGGGCCACCTTGGCCCCCCCCCCTGCAGCCTGTGTGCGCCGACAAGTCATTGGCTGCACGGGGCGGCCTGAACTTGGCCGCTCCCTTGCAGCCAATGACATGTAGCACATTTAGCCACCCCCATGGGCGACGCCCACCTGTCATTAAGGGGTTAAGTAAAAGTTGCATTTCTGCAAGTCACCACTTCATTAATTGATACACAACCAACAGAAAGCATTTCAGATTGCCTTTTCGGTGGGACAGTTGCCTCAATTCATGACTGTCGCATATTAAATGGAACACAGGAGGGCTATGCTAATTTAAGAGCCGAGTCACTAATACTGCAGCCGGTAATGGGTGAAAAGAAATAATTAGTTTTTAATTTCCTGTATGAATATATAAATATTGTGATTCAAATACATACCTTAGTTAATATGCCTCATTAATTTGGAAAGCGTGGTTTAATACAGATGGGCTATGGTTTTCCCTTCCCCCTTTTTGTATGTTACTCCAAAAGTTAAAATTTAAACCAGATGTGTTTTAGGCTTGTGTCAGACGAGCACTCTCATCACGTCCGTGTTGCCGCACATTTGTATGTCCATTATAGCATATAATTATGACCAATGGAGCCCACACACGAAGAACGTCTGCACCGAATTGCTGATGCATAACAGACGCGGCAAACGGACGCAGGTTAGGCGAGAACGTAAATCCGCTAGAATGGACGCACAAATGCGCTGCGTCCACAATGTCCGCATAGCTTTGTGTGTGAGTGATGGAACAAAGTCAGACGGACCGCATTTTTGATGTCCAGCATTTTGACAGACAGAATGTTTTTCATATTAATTTATTTTCCCTTCTACATCAGTCAAAAGAAACATCAGTCACAAAAACGGACTGTGTGGCCACTACCTTGTCGTCAGTCAGAAAGTACGTCCATTGTGCACGGACGCAAAGTCCGCACAGAATGCACTCGTCTGACACGAGCCTAAGTGTATTCCTTTCAGACGTGGCAAAATGCATACGCGCCACTTTAACTCTGACGTGATCTGTTTCCTGATTGGCTGTTATACCACACCCTTTTTATTATATATTAGAGACAGATAAACAGACTCTTTGAGAGCAACTCTACTTTCTATCTGAGTGGTTGTTTTTCTTTTGCTCTCCCATTGGCGGCCAATGTAGCACCTGCGATAGCGCTAAGTCTTTATATATGATATGGACCGAAAGCAGAAACAGAGATTTAACTTGCTTGTTGGTAATATGAATATAACTTTTGATTTAAAATATATTTTATTTAACAATGGGGAGCCACAAATGGTTAACAGCTCCAGTTTTTGCCATTTGCTTCCCCCTATTACCGACTGAGCCAGAATACAGCCCATAGTTTGCTCTACATCAAGCAAAGCATTAAAGAGACACTCCAGACATAGTGACCACTGACAGTAAACTGAGTGGTCACTGCCCTGAGCATTCTCAGTTCTCTCCCCTTCCGTGGTTGTACATTGAGGGTTGAATCAGCCCTGCCAGAACAGGAGCATAGCTCCTCGTCACGCTCAGATCAGAGAGGGCTGACCTGAGTTTCGTACTCCAACACCAGGTGGAGGGTACCAATTAGGTTCCCACCCACCTCTCAACCAATGAATTTTCTGGATGCTCTTGAGCCACCAGCCTCCCTGCAACCATGTGACACGTTTCCTGCAAGCTGGGAGCATGTCACGTCCAAAGGGTTAGAGACCAATGCTGCACTGGATGTTAGTGAAGTTTTAATAGTAACTAAAGGGAAGGGTTAAAAAAAAGAGGGGAACCTTTTAGTAGGGATGAGCCGAACACCCTCGTGTTCAGTTCGCACTCGAACTCGAACAATTTCAAAAGTGCAAAAGTTGAGCGCGAACACGGACCAAACTCAATGCAAGTCAATGGGACTCAAAAGTTCGGTTTTTAGAGTGCCCTGCAAGAGGGCATATATGCAAGATCTTTGCCATAAAAGGTGTATGGGGGTCCGGGTAGTGCCCTGGGGGACAGGAAACAAGGACAAAAAGTAAAAAAAAAAAGTTTTTAAAGGGACAGTGAGTTTTCCATGAAATAAGGGTTAAAAATAAAACGAAAAATTCCTTCAAATATCGTGCCTAGGAGGTCCCCATAACCTGCCCATGAAGTGGCGGATTTGTAGGATGTATAGAAACATTTAAAAACAAAAATATCATGTTTCAAATGACGGTAAACGGTTTTCCTTTAATCTATTCATAAACAACTGCTTGGGGCGGCAGTCTGTATTAAAAAATCTGACATTTTAGGACACGCAGAACAAGTTTAGTGATTTTTTGGCTAAATTATGGTGAAACTTATGCAGGCTTTGGATGAAAGTAACAATAGGTGCTTTAAAATTGGGCCTTTAGTGTCGGCAACAGTAACCCCTCTGTGGTATTGTGGAAGAGTGCAGGTTTGGACCCTGCGTTCCAAAAAATTAAAATGATATAAATCTGGTACAGGCGTCAGTGCCCTCAAATATTGTGCCTTTCATGGCAGCAAGTGCCTTCACACCGTAACCCTTTTGTGGTATTGTGGAAAAGTGCAGGGTTGGACCCTGCGGTCCAAAAAATTAAAATGATATAAATCTGGTACAGGCGTCAGTGCACCCAAATATTGTGCCTTTCATGACAGCAAGTGCCTTCACACCGTAACCCTTTTGTGGTATTGTGGAAGAGTGCAGGGTTGGACCCTGCAGTCCAAAAAATTAAAATGATATAAATCTGGTACAGGCGTCAGTGCACCCAAATATTGTGCCTTTCATGGCAGCAAGTGCCTTCACACCGTAACCCCTTTGTGGTATTGTGGATGAGTTCAGTGGTGGAGGTTTTGTGAATGCAGAAGACATCCCCAATCTATTCCGTTACGTCAGCATCAGGGGGTTGATAGCTGCTGATCCAGGACTGATTCATTTTTATAAATGTCAGCCGGTCTACAGAGTCGGTGGACAGACGCACTCTTTTGTCTGTGACAAAACCTCCAGCGGCACTGAACGTCCTTTCAGAAAGCACGCTGGATGAAGGGGAACCTAGTAGCTGCATAGCATATTGGCTAAGTTCTGGCCAGTGATCCAATCTCAAAACCCAGTAAGCCAGTGGATCATCTGCTGGAAAGGTATCCAGGTCTGCCCTTGCCCCTAGGTAGTCTTGCACCATACGGTGAAGACTCTGGCAATGGGTGCCTACATTTGACGTCCCTGGGTGTCGTGGACTAAAAAAATAAAAAAATGCATCAGTCAAGCGGCCCTGGCCTTCACCACTATTTCTCTGATCATCCGCAGCCTCAGAAGCACGTGTATCATCACTTGGTAACCTACCAGTGCCTGGAAAGGTGTTACACAAGTGTCGCTTCAGAGCGTCCTCAAGTTTTTTCATCCTGTGCTCCCTCTGTGCGGGCAGGATGAGCTCTGCAACTTTACCCTTGTATCGTGGATCAAGAAGGGTTGCCAACCAGTAATGATCCCTCTCTTTGATAGCACAAATCCTGGAGTCCTTTAGCAGGCTTTGCAGGATAAGGGAGCCCATGCAGCGTAGGTTGGAGGTGGCATTAGCTTCCGAGTCTTCCTGGTCAATGAGGAGGATGACCCCATTGTGCACTTCCTCCTCCCAGCCACGTACTAGTCCTTGTGTTTCTGGGCACACAAAACCCTCCCTTGAGGAATCCCCACCTTCAATGCCCCCACTACTTAAATATTCCTCCTCCTCCTCCTCCTCATCCTCCACCTGTCTGATCTGAGGAGGACCCGCTGGAATGCTGTCTGTGGAAAGACTGGGGCCTTCAGAGCTAGGGAAGGCCTCCTCTTCCTCCCGCTGCTCTTCCTCTAGAGCCACATCTATAATTCCCCGCAGAGTGTGCTCCAGCAGGAATACTAAAGGAATTGTGTCACTGATGCATGCACTGTCCCTGCTCACCATCCTCGTTGCCTCCTCAAATGGTGACAGTACAGTGCATGCATCCTTGATCATCAGCCACTGCAGGGGGGGAACAAGTTGACCTGAACTTGTCCTTGTGCCATACTCACACAGGTACTCATTGATGGCCCTCTGCTGCTTGTGCAGACGCTGCAGCATTGCTAATGTCGAGTTCCACCTGGTGGACATGTCACAGATCAGACGGTTTGTGGGAAGGTGGAATTCTCTTTGAATTTCTGCAAAGGCGAACACTTGCTGGGAATGACTGTCTGAAGTGGCTGCAGACTTTTCTGGCCAGGCTGAGAAGCTCTGCCAGCCCAGGGTACCTGGTTAGGAAACCCTGTACCACCATATTTAGGACGTGTGCTAGGCATGGTACATGCATCAACTTACCCAGGCGTAGGGCGGAGAGAAGGTTGCTGACAATTATTACAGACGACCATTCCCAGCTGAAGCTGGCATGGTGTTAACCATCTCTGCACCTGCCCCTGCAGAGCTGACAGAATTTCTGGCCCGGTGTGGCTCCTGTCCCCTAAATAAACCAGCGCAAGCACAGTATGGCATCTTTTTGCTTGAACCATTGCGTAGCCCCTGTCATGCGTCGGTTTTACTGCCACTTCGCCAGAGACAGAGAAGGAGGAGGAGGAGGAAGAGGGAGAGGTGGTGGTGGAGCAGACAGACCTCATACTAGCAGCTTTCTGGAGGCGTGGTGGATGAACAAGCTCCAGCACAGAGCTCCGTCTTGGATCCCTCCCAGCTGCAATCAGAGTTACCCAGTGTGCCATGAAGGAAATGTAACGGCCCTGTCCATGCTTGCTGGACCACGTGTCTAAAGTCACATGCACCTTGCTGCTGACTGCCTTTCCCAATGACTCGATAACATTGTCTTCTACGTGCTGGTATAGTGCTGGAATGGCCTACCGTGAAAAGTAATGGCGTTTTGGAACCTGCCACAGTGGTACAGCACATTCAGCAAATTCACGGAAGGGAGCAGAGTCCACCAGCTGGAAAGGCAGCAGCTGCAATGCGAGTAATTTTACTAAGCTGGCATTTAGACGCTGTGCTTGGGGATGGTTGGGACTATATTTTTTCTTACGCTGCAGCAGCTGGGGCAATGTAATCTGACTGCGTAAATCTTCAGCTGATGGGATGCTGTCACATTGTGACTGTGAGGAAGGACCTGGTACATCCATTACTGTAGCATCATCCCTGTCAGTGGAGGTTGGAGTCAATGACAAGGCAGGACATATAGTGGGGGTAGAGACAGGTGAGGAGGACCTCAACTGGCGCAATCATGGTGATCCTTTGATATGGGTACAAATGTATCAAAGGATCACCATGATAAGCTATGAAGGGGTTTCTTATGTTAATAAAATAACTGGTTAACATATTGTGTGGTTATGTCCCTATGTCGAGCGGAGTAAAAAGAAGAACGAAGGTGTCGAACAACTGTATAAAATCAAACAGGATTTCCCCGTTGTGGACTGGGAGGGGATAACGTGTGTGTGGCGTCTCCCAGTCGGCACAATAAGGAAGTAGAGGCGTTCCAAGGTGAAGCGCATGAAATGCGCATAAGAAAGCGCCGTGCGTTTCAAGGTGGAACGCGGTCTTGTATAGATATGTGGGGTTTGGAACTCTATTAACCCGGAAGAAACACTAATTAAAAGTGGACCTGCACATGTGGCCACCATTTGGACTAATAAGAAGACTATATAAGCAGCAGGGGATGGGGATATTTATTTATAAGTATTGTTCCAGCTGATGAAGTCGGTCTATACCGACGAAATGCGTCCTGGTTTAAAATTGTTTTAATAAATCCTTTTTCATCCATCCTGCTGTTCCAGTGTCGTTGTGGAGAGGTTTTATGAGTTTTTCCAAAATAACTCATAGGTGAATACTCCAAGAGCCTGGAGGCTCCGCCAAGAGTTAGTACAAAATTGGTGACTTTCTGTATATAAAGACCAGCTTTACAGAATCACACTAGGCTCGATTTGGGTCTCTGTTTTCTTCTCTCACCTACTTACTGTATGTAAGAGATTGGGAGCAGAGAAATTTTATCGGGTTCTTGTGAATATTGGAAGAAATATCCATAAAACCCAATACACTTAAGCCTGGATAAGGCCCACAGAATTGGGCTCCATTATTCTCATGTATGGTGTGTGGAGATGAAGATACCACAATAACAAGAACTCCAAAGTGTATGTGGTATTTACCCAAACTCTTGAGTGCGCTGTACCCTTTCCTTATAATGAGATTGTTTGACTTTGTCAAATTTGTTTTTTTTGGGGAACCACCATTGAGGTATGTCGCGACTAACATCGCAAGATAGTAAGGGAATATTCTGGTGTGGCGCTCCACTGATTCTGGCTATATCTTTCCCACACTTGATCCTCATCTGACATAGAGTACAAATAGCAACGGTGCGGTCTGCTGCACATTTCTTAAAGAACTCCCAGACAGCAGAGTTCCTGGATGTGTGCTTTGAGACAACAGCGCTCTGCACCTGAGCAGCTCTGACATCTGATGCCTTGGACTGACTAGTGCTACGGTTGGTCATAGAGGACATTGTGCCTCGTGTTTGTCGTGCCTCCTCCTCACTTGACTCCTGTGTTCGATCAGGCACCCAGGTGGAGTCAGTGAACTCATCATCATTGTCATCACCCCCTATCTCCTTGCCACTGGAGCCAACTTGGCAGTATGCTGCAGCTGCTGGGGCAACATGAGTGCCAGTTATTTGTGTGTCACTGGCACCCCCTTCCTCTAGGTTCATTATACTCCCTTCCTCAACCTCAGAGATTGAATCAGAGCACTGTAGTTGCTGCGCATCCTCAAGTAGCATATCACTGTCATTGTAGTTGTCAGGATCGCTCCCTGGTGCCGCCCGGTACCACCCGGACCCGACGTTAATACATCCTGTCCCGTCATCGGCGAACCGCCAGCAGCCGCCGTGGTTACCACACTTCCATCCTCCGGCACCCTATCCCCTAGACAGTGGCTGGCGCGCGCATGCGCGCTATATCGATGAGGACCCCGGCGAGGGATCAGGTGTCCTCGGCGCCGGGAGATGACGTCAGACGCCAGGTATGGCGGGAATCGGTTTAAAAGAGGCTACAGAACTGTGAGTAAATGCCCAATTATTGAGTATGATTCCTAGTACATGGACTGTGTATTATTGTCTCCAAGTCAATCCGCTTTGGCTATTCAGCCTATACAGCAATTCCGCCGGGCCTCAGACCTCCAGCCTGCTGCAACGCATCCAGCACCTCAATCCGCTTTGGTTATTCAGCCTATACAGCAATTCCGCCGGGCCTCAGACCTCCAGCCTGCTGCAACGCATCCAGCACCTCAATCCGCTTTGGCTCTTCAGCCTATACAGCAATCCCGCCGGGCCTCAGACCTCCAGCCTGCTGCAACGCATCCAGCACCTCAATCCGCTTTGGCTCTTCAGCTTTTACAGCCATCTCACCGGGTCTCAGGCCACCAGCCTGTTGCAGCGTACCCAGCACCTCAATCCGCTTCGGCACTTAGCCGTCTCAGCCTCTTTACCAATCTCGAGCTGCCGACCTACCGCAATATCTCCCAGCTCTGAAGTTTCCTCCGCAAACAGTATACAACAGTATCCTGCGTTCCCTCTGTGCCTTGAGATACCTATCATCCACCGTGAGTACTACAGTCCCCTACGGGTCTGTTACTGTGCTACTGTGTTTTCATATATTGAATACTGTTCGTTGTGTCAAGCCTCCGTCTTCATTAAAGAGATCTTCCGTCTTCATGGGTTACCCTCTACTATAGTGACAGACAGAGGTACGCAATTCACGGCACGCTTCTGGAGGGCTTTCTGTAAAGGACTACATATCACCCAAGCATTGACCTCGGCATATCACCCTCAAGCCAATGGGCAAACTGAGCGTACCAATGGAATCTTTGAACAATACTTACGCTGCTATATATCCCATCTCCAACATGACTGGTTCGCATATCTACCCCTAGCCGAATTCGCCTATAACAATCAGGTGCAACGTTCTACAACAATGACGCCCTTCTATATCAACACCGGTTATCATCCCTCCATGTTGCCTGGGTCACCCTTAGAGACCAACATCCCGAAGGCCGATGAACGACTATCAATGATCCATAAAAACTTCCGTCTTGTCCGAACTGAGCTGTTGAAGGCACAACAGAGGTTCAAGTTCTATGCAGACCGTCATCGAAGACCTGCCCCCGTGTATCACGAAGGAGATAAGGTATGGCTCTCTGCCCGTAATATTAACCTGTTTTGTCCTTTTCGCAAGCTAGGTCCTCGTTTCCTCGGCCCTTTTACCATCGACAAAGTATTGTCTCCTTGCTGTACGACTACGTCTGCCGTCAACATTGAAGGTACATCCTGTGTTTCATGTTTCCCTACTGAAATCTACGACCCCTGACCCATTTCCTAATAGAGTTCTAGTGGCTCCTGGACCTGTGACTTCGGTGTCAGATAATGAATACGAGGTTGAGACCATACTGGATTCTCGATGGCGGCGGCGTCGTCTAGAATACCTAGTACACTGGAAAGGCTATGGCGCAGAAGAGGACTCCTGGGTGTCGTGTAACGAGGTACATGCTCCTGCTCTGGTTCGGCGTTTTCACAGGATCCATCGTGATCGCCCCCAGAGGGGTCGCCTTGGTGGGGGGCCCTGTCAGGATCGCTCCCTGGTGCCGCCCGGTACCACCTGGACCCGACGTTAATACATCCCGTCCCGTCATCGGCGAACCGCCAGCAGCCGCCGTGGTTACCACACTTCCATCCTCCGGCACCCTATCCCCTAGACAGCGGCCGGCACGCGCATGCGCGCTATATCGATGAGGACCCCGGCGAGGGATCAGGTGTCCTCGGCACCGGGAGATGACGTCAGACGCCAGGTATGGCGGGAATCGGTTTAAAAGAGGCTACAGAACTGTGAGTAAATGCCCAATTATTGAGTATGATTCCTAGTACATGGACTGTGTATTATTGTCTCCAAGTCAATCCGCTTTGGCTATTCAGCCTATACAGCAATTCCGCTGGGCCTCAGACCTCCAGCCTGCTGCAACGCATCCAGCACCTCAATCCGCTTTGGCTCTTCAGCCTATACAGCAATTCCGCCGGGTCTCAGACCTCCAGCCTGCTGCAACGCATCCAGCACCTCAATCTGCTTTGGTTATTCAGCCTATACAGCAATCCCGCCGGGCCTCAGACCTCCAGCCTGCTGCAACGCATCCAGCACCTCAATCCGCTTTGGCTCTTCAGCCTATACAGCAATTCCGCCGGGCCTCAGACCTCCAGCCTGCTGCAACGCATCCAGCACCTCAATCCGCTTTGGCTCTTCAGCTTTTACAGCCATCTCACTGGGTCTCAGGCCTCCAGCCTGTTGCAGCGTACCCAGCACCTCAATCTGCTTCGGCACTTAGCCGTCTCAGCCTCTTTACCAATCTCGAGCTGCCGACCTACCGCAATATCTCCCAGCTCTGAAGTTTCCTCCACAAATAGTATACAACAGTATCCTGCGTTCCCTCTGTGCCTTGAGATACCTATCGTCCACCGTGAGTACTACAGTCCCCTACGGGTCTGTTACTGTGCTACTGTGTTTTCATATATTGAATACTGTTCTTGTGTCAAGCCTCCAGTATTCCCGCGCCTATATCGTCATACCCATCAACACCTGACGTCTCTGCCACTTTCACGAATAGGGTTGTACAGTTCCATCTCACCCTTCGTATAGTGGCTCTAACGATCTGGTATACTCTGCCTCTTGGGTTCCCATCATTCCAGTATTACAGTTTCCCCGTGGCAAATCGTGACAGAATAATTGGGCCAAATATGGAACCCGCGAGTATACCAGACACCCTAACCCTCATAACGAATCAACTATCAAATCTAACCCAATCCATCGTGGACCTACAGAATAATCAGGTCGCTATACAAAACCATCTGAGTCATCTAGACCAAGCACAAGGCGCGGAAGGGACAACCGAGCCTCCCGTCGAAGCCCCAACAGCCGCCGACATCCTCTCCACCAGTTATGAACCCTATGTATCTCCACCAAACAAATTTGACGGGGACAGGAAGCAATTCCGGGTTTTTATCACTTCATGTCAAATAATGTTCTCTATCCAGCGGAAGACATATGCATCTGATTTCGTAAAGATCAGGACTGTGATATCCCTCCTTACCGGCAAACCTCAAGTGTGGGCCCATCATCTACTACGTACCGCTCACCCCTCTTTGCGCACCTGGAACACTTTTTATAATGCCCTTGAAACCATGTATGAAGACCCCAATCGCCTAGCCTCTGCGGCTCAAGCACTGGAATTACTAAAGCAGGGAAAGGACGATGTAGAGGATTATATCACGGAGTTCAAACATTTAGCCCTGGATTCGGAATGGAACGAGCCGGCCCTGCTAGCACAGTTCAGAAAGGGATTATCCGAGGTACTCAAAGATGAACTAGCCCGTACTGAAATCCCCTCCACTCTAGAAGCTACCATGGTTCTTTGCACCCAGATAGATCGAAGGCTACAAGAATGAAGGGCAGAAAGAGCCGCTTCCCACGCTCATGTTCCAGCAAAAAGATACATACCGACTCCTCAGGCGACTACTCCTACTACTTCCACTAGCGAGGAAGAACCTATGCAGAACTGAGTCATACGAGGACCTCTAACAGAGAACGAAAAATCCAGGCGCAGATCTTTAGGGCTATGTATGTACTGCGGGCGCCCGGGCCACCAAGTACGAGAATGCCGAGCCAAGCCTCCCAGTCGTTCAGGTGAGCCTGCACAACCCACCACGTCGGTCGCCACTCATGACCTTTGTACAGTGACACCATCTCACATAATCGTATCCTTACTATTACAGTGGGACCAGTGCGCCGTTCCTCTCCGGGCTATGATTGATTCCGGAGCCAGCGGATGTTTTGTGGACGAAAAAATAGCTATCTCCCTGGGTATCCCGATCGTCTCCAAATCACGTTTTTACGCCATCCAACTGCTCGACGGAAGCTCCCCCATATCTGGTCCAATCATCAAAGAAACCCGACCGTTGCTAGTATCTCTGGGCACTGAACATCGCGACACCATAGTGTTTGATATAGTGACCTCTCCCATGTTTCCCGCTGTCCTAGGTCTCAATTGGCTTCGCAGAAATAACCCTTCTATAAATTGGTCCTCAGGTGCAGTATCCTTCAACGCTGAAACTAATATATCAACCACAGATCTACATGCCTGTACGACTCCCGCTATAGCTATGTGTCTTGAGGTACTAAGCCGTACCAAGCCTTTAGTCATGTCTTTGAGAAAAAAGGTGCTGATACCCTACCTCCTCACAGACCCTACGACTGCCCTGTAGATCTGCTACCCGGAGCACCCATTCCTTATGGAAGAATTTACCCCCTATCTGAACCCGAATTACTAGTGTTAAAAGACTATATCGACGACAATCTAGAAAAAGGCTTCATACGGCCGTCTACCTCACCTGCCGGAGCCCCTATTTTCTTCGTAGGGAAGAAAGATGGAGGACTTCGACCTTGTGTAGACTATAGAGCTATGAACGCTATTACGATCAAAAATAAATATCCCCTTCCTCTGATATCAGAATTGATGGATCGCCTTCGCTCCGCTAATATATTCACGAAACTTGATCTACGAGGAGCCTATAATCTGATACGTGTCAAAAGCGGAGACGAATGGAAGACGGCGTTTCGTTCTCGTTATGGCCATTACGAATATATGGTCATGCCGTATGGGCTATGTAACGCCCCTGCCACATTCCGACGTTTTTTGAATGATGTCTTCCGGGATATACTAGACAGCTACATCGTAATATACCTGGACGACATATTGATATATTCCGAAGACTTGAAGGCTCATCGAGAACATGTAAAAACCGTACTACGTAGACTACAGGAGCAGAGATTGTATGCCAAGGCTGAAAAATGCATCTTCGACACAGACACTGTAGAATTCCTCGGATTTATTATCAGCCCTGGGAACATCCGTATGGACCCAACCAAGACTGAAGCAGTAGCCACCTGGCCAGTTCCGGCGAAAAAAAAGGGGGTACAAAGTTTTATAGGGTTTTGCAACTTTTATAGGAAGTTCATAAGAGGGTTCTCGACGATTATCCGGCCCCTCACTAGATTGACGAGGCAAGATATTAAGTTCACATGGACTGAAGACGCACAAAAGGCTTTTCATAAATTGAAAAATATGTTCACACAAGCACCTATCCTCACCTTACCAGATCCTACATACCCTTATGTACTGGAGGTAGACGCTTCTGAATTCGCGGTGGGGGCTGTACTCTCTCAAAGGCTAGTAAAGACCGGACGAATACATCCCGTATGTTTCTTTTCAAAGGGGCTATCCCCTGCTGAGCGTAACTATGATGTAGGCGAGAGAGAGCTCCTAGCCATAAAAATGGCCTTAGAAGAATGGAGGCATTTACTAGAAGGCGCACGCCATCCCGTGACTGTATTCACAGACCACAGAAACTTAGAATACTTACAACGAGCCCGTAGGCTAAAACCCCGACAAGCCAGGTGGGCCCTCTTTTTTAGCTGGTTCGATTTACATATCACCTACAGACCCGGAAGAAAAAACGGAAAAGCAGATGCCTTATCAAGGATAGGCAATCCAGAGAGAACCAGAGAACAAGAAACCATATTACCATCTACATGTTTTCTAACACAGGAAAATACTTTATGGCAAATGATCGCTCGTAATACTCCTTCGCTCCAGGAAGCCCCCACAGGAATACCGTTCTCAGAAAAGGACGGATTTCTGATACATCAAGAAAGAATATACGTTCCCCCTTTAGCCGTAACCGCAGTGTTACAACACTTCCATGATTCCACCCTAGGAGGCCATGGAGGCATTCACAAAACCAGCGATATCATAAAAAGATCCTTTTGGTGGCCACATATGTCAAGGGCTATTACTGAGTACATCACGAATTGTCCTATATGCATAAGAATGAAGACATCCAGACATAGACCTCAAGGATTATTACGCCCGCTACCCGTACCCTGGTCTGATATCGCTATGGACTTTATCGTGGAACTACCGAAATCATCAAAACACGATACTGTCATGGTAGTCGTTGATAGATTTACGAAAATGGCACATTTCATCCCCCTAGTGGGACTACCTACCGATACAGAGACCGCCTCCGTCTTCATTAAAGAGATCTTCCGTCTTCATGGGTTACCCTCTACTATAGTGACAGACAGAGGTACGCAATTCACGGCATGCTTCTGGAGGGCTTTCTGTAAAGGACTACATATCACCCAAACATTGACCTCGGCATATCACCCTCAAGCCAATGGGCAAACTGAGCGTACCAATGGAATCCTTGAACAATACTTACGCTGCTATATATCCCATCTCCAACATGACTGGTTCGCATATCTACCCCTAGCCGAATTCGCCTATAACAATCAGGTGCAACGTTCTACAACAATGACGCCCTTCTATATCAACACCGGTTATCATCCCTCCATGTTGCCTGGGTCACCCTTAGAGACCAACATCCCGAAGGCCGATGAACGACTATCAATGATACATAAAAACTTCCGTCTTGTCCGAACTGAGCTGTTGAAGGCACAACAGAGGTTCAAGTTCTATGCAGACCGTCATCGAAGACCTGCCCCCGTGTATCACGAAGGAGATAAGGTATGGCTCTCTGCCCGTAATATTAACCTGTTTTGTCCTTTTCGCAAGCTAGGTCCTCGTTTCCTCGGCCCTTTTACCACCGACAAAGTATTGTCTCCTGTGGCTGTACGACTACGTCTGCCGTCAACATTGAAGGTACATCCTGTGTTTCATGTTTCCCTACTGAAATCTACGACCCCTGACCCATTTCCTAATAGAGTTCTAGTGGCTCCTGGACCTGTGACTTCGGTGTCAGATAATGAATACGAGGTTGAGACCATACTGGATTCTCGATGGCGGCGGCGTCGTCTAGAATACCTAGTACACTGGAAAGGCTATGGCGCAGAAGAGGACTCCTGGGTGTCGTGTAATGAGGTACATGCTCCTGCTCTGGTTCGGCGTTTTCACAGGATCCATCGTGATCGCCCCCAGAGGGGTCGCCTTGGTGGGGGGACCTGTCAGGATCCCTCCCTGGTGCCGCCCGGTACCACCTGGACCCGACGTTAATACATCCCGTCCCGTCATCGGCGAACTGCCAGCAGCCGCCGTGGTTACCACACTTCCATCCTCCGGCACCCTATCCCCTAGACAGCGGCCGGCGCGCGCATGCGCGCTATATCGATGAGGACCCCGGCGAGGGATCAGGTGTCCTTGGCGCCGGGAGATGACGTCAGATGCCAGGTATGGCGGGAATCGGTTTAAAAGAGGCTACAGAACTGTGAGTAAATGCCCAATTATTGAGTATGATTCCTAGTACATGGACTGTGTATTATTGTCTCCAAGTCAATCCGCTTTGGCTATTCAGCCTATACAGCAATTCCGCCGGGCCTCAGACCTCCAGCCTGCTGCAACGCATCCAGCACCTCAATCCGCTTTGGCTCTTCAGCCTATACAGCAATCCCGCCGGGCCTCAGACCTCCAGCCTGCTGCAACGCATCCAGCACCTCAATCCGCTTTGGTTATTCAGCCTATACAGCAATTCCGCCGGGCCTCAGACCTCCAGCCTGCTGCAACGCATCCAGCACCTCAATCCGCTTTGGCTCTTCAGCCTATACAGCAATTTCGCCGGGCCTCAGACCTCCAGCCTGCTGCAACGCATCCAGCACCTCAATCCGCTTTGGCTCTTCAGCTTTTACAGCCATCTCACTGGGTCTCAGGCCTCCAGCCTGTTGCAGCGTACCCAGCACCTCAATCTGCTTCGGCACTTAGCCGTCTCAGCCTCTTTACCAATCTCGAGCTGCCGACCTACCGCAATATCTCCCAGCTCTGAAGTTTCCTCCGCAAACAGTATACAACAGTATCCTGCGTTCCCTCTGTGCCTTGAGATACCTATCATCCACCGTGAGTACTACAGTCCCCTACGGGTCTGTTACTGTGCTACTGTGTTTTCATATATTGAATACTGTTCGTTGTGTCAAGCCTCCAGTATTCCCGCGCCTATATCGTCATACCCATCAACACCTGACGTCTCTGCCACTGTCACGAATAGGGTTGTACAGTTCCATCTCACCCTTTGTATAGTGGCTCTCACGATCTGGTATACTCTGCCTCTTGGGTTCCCATCATTCCAGTATTACAGTTTCCCCGTGGCAAATTGTGACAGTAGTCAAACAATTCAGCTGACTCCGTGTGTGACAGTGAGGCTACGGCAGGAGTAGCTGTGGACATGGAGGCTGCATTAGATGCTTTGGCAGCTGAGGTGGACTGTAAAGCACTACAAGCCTGGCTGGCAGAGGACTCAGAGGATGAGGATGGCCTGGTTAGCCAATCCACCAAATCCTCTGTATGTTGCTGCTGCTTAAGACGGCCAGCACCAGTTAGAAAGGACAAGCGTGCCCCTGCAGAGGATGCACCACGTCCACGACAACCAAAGGCACAGCCTCCCGACACAGAGGCTGCTTGTCCTCTTATCTGTGCCTGGGAGCGTCTGCCTGTCCTTTTTGGTCTTTCTGACATGGTGAGTGATATATAGATTAAAGATATACAGAACGCTGATTAAACTCTGTTATAAAAATTGGAGATATGCTGCAGAACTCTGATTCAACTCTGGTATAAAGATTAAAGATTTCCAGAACTCTGGTATAACTCAGTGAGACACCCTGATAGCTGGCGGCCAGTGACAAGACACAGATTACAATTCCCAGAAACCTCCTATAAATCAGTGAGACCCCCTGATGGGTGGCAATGACAAGACACAAATTACAATTCCCAGAAACCACCTACAAGTCAGTGAGACCCCCTGATAGGACCCCCTGATAGCTGGCAACAGTGACAAGACACAAATTACAATACGCAGAAATCTGCTAGAAGTATGTTGGACCCCCTGATAGCTGGCAGTGAGAAGACACAGATTACAATTCCCAGAATCCTCCTATAAGTCAGTGAGACCCCCTGATGGGTGTCAGTGAGAACTCAAAGATTACAACAATTCCCATATATTTTGTAGAAATAAGACCCCCAAAATACTTGGTGGCAGTGAGAACACACAGATTACAACAATTCCCAGATATTTTGTAGAAATGAGACCCCCCCCGCCCAATAGCTGGTGGCAGACTGGCAGTGAGAACACACACTAACAGAACAATCTCCTCTCAAAAAACACGTGCTGAAGCGCTGTGTGACGCCTTATATAGTGTGCTGCGGGACTTAGCTCTGTGAGCACATGATTGAGCCGTGATTGGCATAGTCTTGAACCTGTCTTGCACCTGACCTGTGGACAGGTGCTAGGCTGTAGCCAATTACAAGCTTCAGGCCAGTGGAAAAGTGCATTACGGTCCATTGTGGTGCATTGTGGGGGAACATGAGGCGAACACGCGGAAATGTTCGTAGTTCGCGAACATGGGAACAGGCGATGTTCGAATCGAACTCCGAACCGATTGAAAAGGACAGCTCATCCCTACCCTTTAGTTCCCCTCCTCCCGTTTTAACCCTAGAGTATCCCTTTAATATATTAATATGTATGTTACAGTTCAGGAAAGTCAGATTATTTTTTTCTCAATTCCATTAAATTTTAATTTAATATAATAATTTTTTTATTACTAATTGTACAAGTTACGGTAATTTACCAGTAACCGTAATAATGGCTTGGCTCCGCTCTGCTGAAGGTTTTCTGTAAGAATGATGATACGCTTAAACCTCGTGGATTCCTAATTTCCTGAGTTTGTAATCATCAAACCTATGTGCTGCACTCCTTTGTAAAAAGATTTATTGTCTATTATGTTCTGTACATGCTCCTCAGATATGGAGATAATACACCAATTGTTCCCATGATCCCCTGGCTATGCTGGGTAAAGTGATACCTTTCAAAACGTACGAGGTACACATGCTTTCTGGTCACAGAATGTGTCGCAGACAGTTTGCGCTGCGAGCTTTGTGCAGGCACAGAAGGTAGCTGTGTGTATAGAGGACACTCCTTGTTTTGTGGTTTCTGTGATGTTGAAACTCGTAGGGTTTCTATGCCAAGGAGATTTTGTAAACAGACATTTTAGACGCCATAATGTGAGCCTAATCTGCAGAATCAGAAACTAAAGTATAGACATGTTAGCAGCACACGCAAACCAAAAGGGAGAAAAAGTATCACACACAGAAAATATAACTCAGGTTTGTGGCGCTAATAATCCGCAAACTGACATCCAGGGCCCCGGGTGGCGATCGGAGGGGCCCCGGACGCATGGTGCCGCCGGCTGGCTGAGTGCCAGGAGCTCCGCTGACACCCGGCGCAGCTGTGGCCGATCAGGGGGCAGGGCGCAGAGTGAGGATGTGGAGCCGCCGGGACCTTTAAATCAGGAGCGTGCGCATTGAGTCCTTGCCTTGCCGTGGAGTTTCATTCCCGCATCACTGCCTTACTGAAATAGTGTGTATATCGTTACTGACCCTGCTTTATTCTGAGGACCCGATCTGTTGCCTGCCATTCGACTATTCTCTCCATGTATTCCCTGCCTGTTCTGTTTGCCTCCCGGTGCTGCTGGTGTGTGCCGATTCTCACCATATACTGCAGCGCAGTACAAGTGTCTAAACGTTGCTGACCCGGTTTGCTATTACGACCATTCTCTTTCTCTGTGCCCCTGTCTGGTGTATCTGCTGCTGGTGTGTGCTACAGATCCTGCCACATATAGTAGCGGAGTACAATTGTCTAAACGTTGCTGACCCAGTTTGTTATTACAATACTCTCTCTGTACCCCTGTCTGTTGTGTATGCCATCTGGTGTTATTCTGGTGCGCTTCCATGCTGCTATATACTGTAGCGCAGTACACGCTTATACAGATCTCGGTCTGTGATGTATGTTACTGGTACTGTCTCCCAGGCCTGTGTGGCTGCTAGAGGTTAGGGTTAGTGGTCTCGACCATCCTAAGGATCGGAGGTTTAGAGTTCTGTCACCAGGGATCCTACCAGGTCTGTCCTGGGGAACATTACACAAACCCAGTAACCAGGATCGCTATATGTCCCCAAAGGTGAGACTCCCCTTCACCTCACATTTACGTAAACATAAACCAAATTTGGTTTAATTTGGTCCATTTTTATTTTATGCCACTGAGGAAGCGCTGTGTTAGAGCGAAACGCGTTTGACCTTTTAATTAATTCTGGTTTTATTATATTTTATATTCATTTCATTTTAATAAATATATTTTTGTTGGCATCGAGCTGTCCATGGAATTCTTCCAGTCAAATTGAAGGGCTTTTTGAGAAGTTGTGCCCAACACCAACAGCTTTTAATCTATAATCCTTGAGCCAGGTTGCGGCTTAGAATAGTGTGAGCAGGTCTAGATTAGGGCTGAAACAATAATCGATAATGAAAATAGTTGTCAAGGATCCTCATTATCGATTTAATCGATTTGTGCACAGCACACACTGTTTAGAGTCAGACGGAGTTGAACGTTATAACCTCAGATTCTGATTCATCCTGTGCCACCACCCCAACCTGCCTGTCCACACCCTCTTTGGTCTGGAGCTGCCATTCTCTCCTTTTCGGTCCCTTCCCACAAACTCCCTCCCACAATCAGGTTCGGTCTTCTGACCAAACCCACTCCCTCTCACACTTGGGTCAAGTCTCTTGCCCAAACTCACTCTCTTACGTCTCCGAACCCTCCTCCATGCTCAATTTGTCCATGAAATTGTCAAGGGACACTCTAATAACCTAAAATGGTCAGGCTGTGTGGAGTGCCCCCCTTCTCGCACTGATTTCGTGCTGACATCATGTCTGAGCGCTTGTAGCACCTTTTCGTTTGGGGAGAAAGCAGACATGGGCTTAAGCTGCCATGCAGCATCAATCCATCCATCACTGTGACCAGGTACCTTGTGTGCTAAAAATATGCAATTTGCATATGTTTTTATTTTAACCAATGAATCGAATTAATCGAAAGAATAATCGGCCAACGAATCGACTATGAAAATAATCGTTAGTTACAGCCCTAGTCTAGATTACTCCTATCCAGTGGCGTAGCGTGGGGGGGCTGGGGGGCCGTGGCCCCGGGCGCAGTTTTGTTAGGGGCGCAGATGGCCCGGGGTTGAGGGGACCCAGATGCCGGGCAGCGCCGGAGTGCCTGCCCGGTCCTGAAGAGTCCGTCCTGTTAAAGGGAAGCGGCTGCGTGCAGGCGCAGCCGGTCACGTGGTCCGGCTAATCAGGTGGTACTGAGTCTCTGTACCACCTGACTGGCCGGACCGCGTGACCTGCGCACGCACGCCACGCAGCCGCATCCCCTTCAACAGGACGGACTCTTCAGGACTGGGCAGGCACTCCGGCGCTGCCCGGCATCTGGGTCCCCTCAACCCCTGCCGGAGCTGGAGCAATATCCAGGTGAGAGCTGGGCAAATCCATGAGCTGGGGGCAAATCCATGAGCTGGGGGCAAATCCATGAGCTGGGGGCAAATCCATGTGTGAGCTGGGGGCAAATCCATGTGTGAGCTGGGGCAAATCCATGAGCTGGGGGCAAATCCATGAGCTGGGGGCAAATCCATGAGCTGGGCAAATCCATGACCTGGGCAAATCCATGAGCTGGGCAAATCCATGTGTGAGCTGGGGGCAAATCCATGTGTGAGCTGGGGCAAATCCATGTGTGAGCTGGGGCAAATCCATGAGCTGGGGCAAATCCATGAGCTGGGGGCAAATCCATGAGCTGGGGCAAATCCATGTGTGAGCTGGGGGCAAATCCATGTGTGAGCTGGGACAAATCCATGTGTGAGCTGGGGCAAATCCATGAGCTGGGGCAAATCCATGTGTGAGCTGGGGCAAATCCATGTGTGAGCTGGGGCAAATCCATGAGCTGGGGCAAATCCATGAGCTGGGGGCAAATCCATGTGTGAGCTGGGGGCAAATCCATGTGTGAGCTGGGGCAAATCCATGAGCTGGGGCAAATCCATGAGCTGGGGACAAATCCATGAGCTGGGGCAAATCCATGTGAGAGCTGGGGCAATATCGATAACGTGTCCACAGGTGGGGGCGCACAATTCTTGGCTGGCCCCGGGCGCTGAAAACCCACGCTACGCCACTGCTCCTATCACTCTAAGTACTGTGTTTGCTGATTTTCTACACCATAAGGTTATTCTCTATTGTCTTTTGGAGATCCCCCAGAAGTGAATTCGGGAGAGCTGTGGCAGAGGGGTCGGCCCATGACAACCCCTAAAGTGCTCCAATCAGAGCTAGTAGCTCTAAAAGTGTGAGTGCATATCACTATACTACTACTATGCGATATTCTTTTATATATAATTTTTTTTAGGTACATCTAGAGCAGGGATCTCAAACTCCGCCTCCCAGAATTGTTTATTGCCTACATTTCCTAGAATTCTTTCAATGCAGTAAATAGCCAGAGAATCATGGGAGTTGTAGTTCAGAAACATCTGGGGGGGCAGAGTTTGAGATCCCTGATCTAAAGCTGTAATGAGTAGGGATGAGCCGAACACCCCCCGAGTTCGGTTCGGACCCGAACCCGAACTTTCCAAATGTTCGGACCCGAACTCGAACTCAATACAAGTCAATGGGGCTGAAAATTCGGTTTTTAGAGTGCCCTCCAAGAGGGCATATATGCAAGATATTTGCCATAAAAGGTGTATGGGGGTCCGGGTAGTGCCCTGGGGGACAGGAAACAAGGACAAAAAGTAAAAAAATAACGTTTTTAAAGGGACAGTGAGATTTCCATGAAATAAGCGTTAAAAATAAAAACGAAAAATTTCTTCAAATATCGTGCCTAGGAGGTCCCCATAACCTGCCCGTGAAGTGGCGGATTTCTAGGATGTATAGAAATATGTAAAAACCAAAAAATGACATTTCAAATGACGGTAAATGCTTTTCCTTTAATCTATCCATAAACAACTGCTTGGGGCGGCAGTCTGTATGAAAAGAGGAGACATTTTCGGACACGCAGAAAAAGTTTACTGATTTTTTTGGCGGTGAAAAGCAGGAGAATGACTGGAGAATGGAAAATTCTAGACCAAATAGCCGATTTGGAAAGTGAGATAAATGGGAGAATTATTCTGGTTTGGCTATTTTAACCTAGAATTTTCTCTTCAGTCATTCTCCTGAGTTTCACCTTTCTCTGAATAACCCTGTCAGGGTTATTCAGAGAGCGGTGAAGAGCAGGAGAATGACTGGAGAATGGAAAATTCTAGGTCAAAATAGCCAAACCAGAAAAATTCTCCCATTTAGGCTGGGGTCATACTAGCGAATTTTTAACGTGCGTTTAGGCGCACTTAATCACGGCCGCACTAGCAGCAAATGACGGGCAATGACGGCCAATATACGAAGTACGGTCACATGAAAGTCCGACTGCGCAACGCAAGTGGAAAATGAAAGCATTTTTCGAGAACGCAGAACCGCTAGTACGGACGTACAGAGTGCACTGCGTCCACTAGCGGCGTGTGTGCATGATTTGGAGACGTCAGACCCTGCTCATGTCCGGCCAACATAACGTCCAGACACCCAAAGCTTCCTGGTTTGGATCTGTAAAAAATCACGCACAAAAATGCGCATCGTATGACCGTTTTCGCGCATTCCGTGAAAAAATACGGCAATGCGTTCGGACGTGCTTTTTGACGGTCGCTGCGAAAAATGCGTTAGTCTGACCCTAGCCTTATCTCACTTTCCAAATCGGCTATTTGGTCCAGATTGTTCTCTTTTCCTGCCATTCTCCTGGTTTTCACCTTTCTCTGAACAACCCTGAGAGAGAGGTGAAAGCCAGGAGAACTGGCAGGAGAAGAGAACAATCTAGACCAAATAGTCGATTTGGAAAGTGAGTTAAATGGGAGAATTTTTCTGGTTTGGCTATTTTGACCTAGAATTTTCACTTCTCCAGTTATTCTCCTGCTTTTCACCGCTCTCTGAATAACCCTGTGAATGCTTAATCCCGAGGTGAAAAATAACATTGCTTTAGATGTTAAAAGCGGGCAATGAGGAAATTTTGTATTTTTTTCAAACAGCAGTTAAATGCAGCATATTAGGAAGTTTTAGGAGGGAAATTAATTCTCAAATCTCAATCAGAAGCAGACACTACCCCACCCCCTCAGTACCTCAGTATAGTGTACAATGTATCAAATTGATTAGACCAGACTAAAAACACCTGGTGTTATGCCCGTTTGTGAACAGAGGTCATTTAGAGTTGAGAATCTTTCCACGTACACATTAGTTTTTAATTCAATATCTAATAAACCATTGCTTATAATATTCTGCAGTAAAGAGTCTCTTTATTTCTAGATTTTTTAGTATTTTTTTAAGCATTTTCTATACTTTTTTCAATTTCTTTTTTTTTTTTAACTCGAACCGAACACACCCAAAAAGTTCGAAATTCGCGAACTTTTGAACAACCAAGTTCGGGCCGAACTTCGAACCGTCCGAACCGAACAGCTCATCCCTAGTAATGAGGTGATTTGTACAAAATCCTTTTTCCGGAGCACTGATACGTATCATTTATGTAAGCAATCCGTGTATATTGCATGCTTTTGTTGTCCTTTGGTATTTGATTTATGTGTAAAGTATAGACATGAACAGCTTAAAGGAACACTCTAATCAGAATCCTCCCCCCTTTCTTACCCTTAAATAATTGGGCAAACATCGCTGACACTATCTGCCCAATTATTATTTTTTCTTTCTTTTTAAAGCTGATAATATCTTTTCTCCCTCGACGCGCACTGCTGATCCCTGTCAGCTCGGGGCTTCCGAAATGCAGAAGTCCCTACAGATTTTCTGCATAGTTTGTGTACTTACATATAATGCAACGTGAAAGGCACCTGAAATGTGCATCGTTTGGAACTCGCGTTCTTTTGCGCACAGGTTCCCGGGGCACCTGAGCAGAATGTTGGATCAGAACAGGGTGCTCTCAATCCAGCGACTGTGTCTCTCAGGTCTCTCACTATTGCGAGCGGTCTGAGAGAGGGTCAGGTCAGTGCGCAGGGCATGTAGACTGTATCCTGCAATCACTGAGCAGCAAATCATATCACCTGTGCTGTGCTTCAAATATCCTGCAAATCCGGAACCTGATTATAACCTGGACGCAAAGTGCAGCACCCAGCCCTACAGCGTAACGGCTCGAGCACTGTGCTTATATTTAACCATCCTATTCCATGCTGTGCAAGGTTACTGTACATTAATGTCTCCTATACTTTGTATGGGAGACGCTGCCACCGCAGATGGAAAACAGGCTTTTCGAAACAGCTCGTTCCCCATCTGCGAAAAGAATAACACCTTTCAGATCCTGTTGTTAAGTGATTTTGCTTCATATCAATCACGTAACACAAAACGAAATCCACCCCAAAATCCCATACTCATGTTAGATCTCTTGATGGCTAGAATGGCGCGATCCGATGCTGCCTCTCTCCATGGGCAGAGGAACACTGGGGAACAAATAGTCCCAGTGTTCCTCCACGTATCCCTCTGCTGCTCCGGCCTGAACTCTGCAATATCTCCTCCGCCTTCACTGAGTCCTATGGACTCTCCAGCAGATAACTTCAGCAGCGTTTACCGCGGTTGGTGTTATCACTAGTGGCTTCACAGTATTACGACTCCAGCTGCCGGCAAAGAGCCTTGGTCGTAATATGGACGTTAAAGGTGACCCGAAGGACAAGGGTTGGGATCAACTGATCTAGAGATAGTCAAACACAGGGGTCTATTATAAAGATTGGCCATTATGGAGGCCTCCATTTGTTTGATTCAAGCTATACAGGGTTATTCAAAGAGATCCGAATGGCTGCCGAAAGGTAACCGAACGCTGAAAATCAGCATTCGGTTACCTTTCTTGGCCATTTGGCTATCCAGAGAGCAGGCAATTTGCCAAATGTTGCCTGTTCGAGGGCAGTGAAATCCCCATAGCTTCGTCTATTCAGAGAACAAAAACCAGCAGTGAAAAGTTGCCGAAATGCCCTGCCATTCGGTGGCTTCATTCGACAGGTTTATTCAGGTGAATCCCATAGGCTTCAATGTTAAAAATATTCCCGTTTTAATTCAATATCTAATAAACCGTTGATTATAATATTCTGCAGTAAAAAGTTTCTTTATTTATAGATTTATTTTCGGATATTTTAAGCATTTTTTGGGATTTTTTTGCAAAATTGTTTTTCCGTTTTGTTTTTTTAATCTTTTTTTTCTTTTTTCTGTAACAGCCCTTTTTATTATCATTCATTGGATCTTATGTGTAAATTTCAGACATTTTCGTTCTGTAGTTTCTTTGCAAACAGCGTTTCACTTTTCAAACATTCAAGTGTACTGTTTTTTTTTTTCACTCCATTCGTCTGCGGTGTCCGGGTTTTTCCGGCGGCTGCTCTGCGCTGTGATCGGCTCCTGCTCGGGTTTCTCCGGCGTGTTCGGTGGGGTTAATCCAGATGTTTTTGCGGGTTTCGGTGTACATTCGCCGGCTTTTGCGGTGAGTGTCCGGCAGGTTTTCGGCGGCTTTTCCCTGCACTACGACGGCCCTGTGGTGCTTGCTGAATACTACGCAGGGTCGCCGAAATGGGATCGCCGAATCGCACCGAATTGAAGGGAACGAAAAGTCACCAAACGTGCGGTGACTTTTCGATTCTCTTTGAATAACCCTGTATGTCTCTAAAGTGCACACTATGGAATGTCTCCCCTCGGTCCATCAGAAAAAATATTTTCTTTCAACCTGCTGAAGCCCCCCCACACCAGTTAAAGCAGTGGTCACTCAGCAGGAGAGGTCATTCCCCAATAGGAGCTACCCCTTTGTTCTTGAAGAAGCGACTCACTAGGGAGCTAAAGGAGAGCTCATGGTGAAACTGCTCATTATTTATTTCCCCTTAAGATGGCATATATGAATATTTAAAAATATTAAAAAAATTTGGGATAACATTTTTTTTTGACATGTGTATGCAGCAAAGTCACCCTACCGTGGATTTTTTTTAAATTTCATGAACATTAGACATACCTTGTTTTTGTCGGATGAGCTGCATGTTGTTAAACCTGTGTCTGAATGATCTTATGAGGATTTAATGTTATTTAATGAGCAACTATTTAATTGTGCACATTTTTTTTATTTTTAGAACTTTATAGTTTGTATGTTTATAAATATTTTGCTTCCTGTCTTTACGCTCCAGTTTTCATTATTTTATTGTTGGGCAATCAGCGTCAAAGAACAACAAGATGATTCATATATTTTAACTGTTCTGTCCTAATTTAAATACAATGCGACGCAGATCGTTACAGCCTCGGCAGAACTGAGTGTATTATTAATCACCTGCTACACTTAAAATGTAAACTACTACAACAAGGTTATTTAAATTGTACATCCAGGTTTTGAATATTCATCATATGCAGTTATATCGCCACCTAGTGGCAAATTATAATACATGATTATTTCTAATTTATTATTATTTATTTATTTATAAAGTATTTTACCAGGAAGGATACATTGAGATTTCTCTCATTTTCAAGTATGTCCTGGGTTCAAGAACATTGAATTGTTACAGTCGTTACAGAAATACAAAGTAATAAATGCAAGATATTAAAAAACAAAAAACACAAATATACAGATTAAAAGAAAATAAATACAGTTGTGTTCAAAATTATTCAACCCCCAATGCTGTAAAGGGTTTTAGGGAATTTAGTGTACATTTGTAATTGTATTCAGAATGAAATCCTACAAGGACTTTTTAAAGAACCATATGCAACTAAAATGACATCAATTGGTTTTGTAATACAGTAGTAAATGTTTCTTTTGTGAATTCTTCATTGACACAATTATTCAACCCCTTAAAGACTACCACTCTGAAGAACAGAGGTTCATTCAAGTGTTTTCAATCAGGTATTGAAAACACCTGTGGATGTCACGGAGCAGCAATAAAGCATAATAAGCACCAATTAGGCAGCTTTAAAATGACTGTGATACTCAGCTCCTTCTAGACATTAACTGGTGTGGTTACAAATATGGTGAAGTCAAGAGAATGGTCCAGGAAGACAAGAGAAGAGGTGATTACTCTTCACAGGAAGGGCAATGGCTATAAGAAGATTGCAAATATGTTAAACATACCAAGAGAGACCATAGGAAGCATCATTCGCAAATTCAAGGCAAAGGGCACTGTTGAAACGCTACCTGGTCGTGGCAGAAAGAAGATGCTGACTTCGACTGCTGTGCGCTACCTGAAGCGTAGAGTGGAGAAAAGTCCCCGTGTGACTGCTGAGGAACTGAGAAAAGATTTGTCAGATGTGGGTACTGAAGTTTCAGCTCAGACAATACGGCGCAGACTGCGTAATGAAGGCCTCCATGCCAGAACTCCCAGGCGCACCCCCTTGCTGTCTCCAAAGAATAAGAAGAGTCGACTGCAGTATGCCAAAAGTCATGTGGACAAACCACAGAAGTTCTGGGATAGTGTTCTGTGGATTGATGAAACAAAATTAGAACTGTTTGGGCCCATGGTCGAACGCTATGTTTGGAGGAGGAAGAACAAGGCCTATGAAGAAAAGAACACCTTGCCTACTGTGAAGCATGGCAGGGGGTCAATCATGCTTTGGGGCTGTTTTGCTTCTGCAGGTACAGGGAAGCTTCAGCGTGTGCAAGGTACCATGAATTCTCTTCAGTACCAGGAGATATTGGATGACAATGTGATGCAGTCCGTCACAAACCTGAGGCTTGGGAGACGTTGGACCTTTCAACAGGACAATGATCCCAAGCATACCTCCAAGTCCACTAGAGCATGGTTGCAGATTAAAGGCTGGAACATTTTGGAGTGGCCATCGCAGTCACCTGACTTAAATCCGATTGAGAACCTCTGGTGGGACTTAAAGAAAGCAGTTGCAGTGCGCAAGCCTAAGAATGTGACTGAACTGAAGGCTTTTGCCCATGACGAATGGGCGAAGATACCCGTAGATCGCTGCAAGACACTTGTGTCAAGCTATGTTTCACGTTTAAAAGCTGTTATAACTGTAAAAGGATGTTGTACTAAGTACTAAGATTGAATGTCACTGGGGGTTGAATAAAACTGATAATGATGTGAGCACAGAAAAGACATTTGTGGTTATTTCATTATAAATGTTATGTTATATTTGTCTGACCTACACGTGCCTCTTTGATTTAATTGTAAGCAAGATGACTGAATGATCAAAATCAATGTCAAACTGGCCAAAACACTCAATTTCAGTGGGGGTTGAATAATTTTGAACACAACTGTATGTAGGAAATAAAGTCATTATGTTACATGTTTACAGGCGCATTCTATATATAGTCACTAGGTTACATGTTTACAGGCGCATTCTGTTAGACATGTGCACAGCACAAAATTTCGTTTTGAACTAATGGATTAGTCCTAAAATGCAATTTATTTAGTTGCTAAAGAAAACTAATTTCATTCATCCGAAAACCAGTGGATACAATTACTATTCTAGTGGCTCCTCAGAGGGCTGAGATCGCTGCTTGTTACAGTATCTCTCACTCTCAGCTCTCAGCACAATGTGTCAGGCAAAGCTGTTACAGTAACTGACTCATCACAGCTCATAACAGCGCTCAGAGTTTCAGTCAAACTAGTAAATAATATTTTTATACATAAGAGGTTAGAACAATATTATTTCCTTGTTTTACTGAAACTCTGAGCGCTGTTACAGTCACTGTAACAGCTGAGCCTGATACATTGTACTGAGAGTTAATATAACAAGCAGCCGATCTCAGCGTTCACAGCCACTGGATTTAAAGGGCTAAAAAAAAAAGGCTCCTCTCTGTATAATATATAGAACATCCTCCTGCATTAATTAATACCCATCTCTGTATAATGTAGATAACATCCTCCTGAATTAATGTCCCTCTCTGTATAGAACATCCTCCTCCATTTTACCTTTCTCTGTATAATGTATAGAACATCCTCCTGCATTAATCAATGCTCCTCTCTGTATAGAACATCCTACTGCATTGGCATGTGGAGGGTGCAGAACTTCGGAATGCAATGCTTATCCACCACAGGAGAGGGAACTTTTACTTAAACTTTGTATCTCTGTAGGGGAGACAGACAGGAATATAAAAGCAGGGGAGAGTAGGGAAAATATTAACGGAAATCGGTCTGAAAGCTCAGAGAAGAGATGACTGGTACAAATTTATTTTTTATAATAAAATAAAGCACTTTAAATCCAGGGAAAACATTCAAATAAATCACACTGAATGCTCATAATGACAGAGTAACTGTGAGAGCTGGATACTAAATGTATCAGATGTAAATAACCCTTTATAACAAGCAGCACTGGGAGAAGAGAGGGACTTTATATAAAACGTGTATTATAGATGAGGAAAGGGGGATAGTGCTCCTGGATAATATAAAATGTATCAGACCTAAGCCCCTATTATGCAGAGCGGGAGGGGAGATAACACACGTTTTATAAAGTCCCTCTCTTCTCCCAGCACTGCTTGTTATAAAGGGGTTTTTACTATCCAGCCCTCCTTTGTCATTAGCTTTCAGTGTGATTTATTTGAATGTTTTCCTTCTCCAGCTGCTTTTATCATCTTGTCTGCCTCATAGACATGCAAGGGTTAAGTAAAGGTTTCCTCTCCTGTGCTTGCTGTCTGTGCTGCGAGTGAATATTCTGGAGCTCTATCACTGTCAGATTTTCAGATAGGGGTCGGGAAGGATTACGCATACCAACCTTTTCTGTAGCTTTGCAATGTTGCGCTCTTCATTGCTGGTCTCCTTCACTCATCAATGTAATATCACGGGGGCGTGGCTAGCCGGCAACACGAGCAGCCGCATGTTCTGAGAGCTCTGTGTGCGGAGCTCGGTTTTCTCACTCCAGCGGCTATTACAAGGGGCACCCCAACCTCAACTTACCTCCCTCGGGATCCTAACACCCTCCTGAAGCAGGATGGCCCCTCCAAAGGTCCAGCGGCAGCTCGAAGGGACCCGGACCAGCCGATCTGAAAAAGGCCGCAAAATCCAAGATGGCGGCTCCCCGATCTCGGGCTCCTCTATCTCTGGCCTGGACTTGGAGGAACAGGATGCGGATCTCCTCTCTAACACGTCCCCAGCATCTGAGAGGGCAATGCATGATATGCTCCAGGGACTCTGCACTACCCTCCAGGCTGACTTCAAAGAGGCGCTGCAGGAGCTGCGCCGTGATGTTCAGGATCTAGGGGAGCGCACTGACAACCTTGAGACCAAATCTGACGATATTTGGCTGGCTCATAATGACCTTGTGGACAGACACCAGAATCTGCAAATAGCTCATGACGCGCTGGCTACCAAATTTGCTGACTTAGAGGACCGATCGCGCAGAAACAACATGCGGATCCGTGGTGTCCCAGAGGCGGAGGTCCTGGCTGATCTTCCGGCATATCTCATGGAGGTTTTCCAAATTCTACTCCCATCAGCCTTCCTCCAGGACTTACTCCTAGACCGCGCTCATCGACTGCCCAAAGTGAAACATCTTTCACCGGATGTTCCCCGAGATGTTATTGTCCGAGTTCACTTTTATCATATTAAGGAGTCCTTAATGTCTGCGGCTAGAAAAGGCCCAACCTTGCCTGCTCCATATGCTACCTTGCTATTGTTTGCGGATCTATTAGCGACGACCCTAGCGAAGAGACGTGAATTCCTCCCCTTGACGAAGCTCTTGAGGAACCACGAGGTGGCTTACAGATGGGGTTTCCCGACCAAATTGCTTATATGGAGAGAAGGGAGGCTACATGCTATCACCAACATCCCGTCAGGCATGCAACTCCTGCAGGAATGGGGGTTTGTGAAGGAGTACACCCCTCCTCACGTGGTAACGACATCTCCACTTAAAGTTTCGCCAGAGTGGCACCGCGTCAAGCCAAAATGAACGACGGCCTTGTGTCTGGGCCTATATCGATATCGTTCTCCTCTGCCCAGGTGATCCCGGCTGATTTCAGCTTCTTCTTCGATGTTGGGAAGACCAACTACTTAACAGAGAACCGAGCTCCCTCACCCCGTTGGTGGCTCATACTTGACACGATCTTATTGATCTGGATATTTTCCTTCCCTGGTACGCCAGGGATACCCCCCTGTGGGTGTTTACTTCCCTGAGTTTCTACCTCGCATTTTTCACCACGGCGAGTTACACCTCTTCACACTGCGGGCTCGCAGTGTTTTTTTTGTTACTGTATTTTTCTAATTTATTTTTTTTCTCCCGTATTTCGTCCTCTCTTTTTTTTTTTTTTTTTTTTTGGTTCGTCTGGTCCATTATTCCCTCCAGTTCTCCTGTTGTACGGGTCCCTTGGAGGACGTAAGCTTCTTCCTAATGGGGGACTGCCTGCATTGTGGGGTTGGGAAGGGACGGAAACGCTCACCAACTGATGTTTCCCAATGTATGTCATCTTTAAATTTGATTGATGGGTTCCCCTGAACTGAAATTTTTCTCCTTAAACGTTAGAGGTTTGAATGTTCCTTTTAAAAGACACTGCCTTTTCCGAGATTTGCATAAGTATAAACCTGCGATAGTGTGCTTACAGGAGACACATTCTCGGTCTCACGATGCCCCCCGTCTTCGGTCTCAGATGTACCCTGAAGCTTATCACTCTATGTCTCCAACCAAATCGAGAGGAGTCTCCATCCTTTTCCATAGAGATTGGTTGTTTCAGGTTGCATCTCTACACCAGGACAAGGAGGGGAGAATGTTGATATTGACTGGCTCTTTAAATGATGTTCCGGTGACTATTGGTAATTTGTATTTCCCGAATGTTAACCAGTTGCAGTTCCTCAGGAAAGCCCATAAAAAATTCAGTCTCTTAGCCAAGGCGCGGTGTATATCTGTGGCGACTTTAATATGACTCCCTGCCCCATGGTTGATTGCCAGTCCTCTGGAGGTCGCCTCCCCTCTCAAAAAGCAAAGTCTCTTGGCCGACGCTTCACTGAATTCCTGCAATCTGTTGACCTGTATGATGTCTGGCGCATCTCCCACCCCCAGACTAGAGATTACACTTTTTATTCCCAGGTGCACTCCTCCTATAGCAGGATTGATTTATGCCTTATACACCGGACCATGGTCCACCATCTCTTAGATGCTCAAATAGGACCCATGACATGGTCTGACCATGCTCCTTTGATTCTTTCCTTCCGTGCTCACTTTCCGGCTCGAGGTATGGGCTCGTGGCGTTTAAATGATTCATTAATTGTGGACCCGGCTGGGAGGGATGGGGCCGCATCGGTTCTTGAGGACTACTTCAGACTGAACACTTCGGAGTAGGGATGTGCGTGAATTTCGGAATTTTCACGAAATTTCCCGATTCGTGTTTTCGGATGCGGCCGAATTTCCGAAAATTTTTTGACCCGAAAATGTCCGAACCGAAAGGGTTTCCGAGCCGAAACTAAATATTTTCGGAATTTTCGAATGAACTTGAAATGTGTCAAAACGAAATCTATTGCTTTGAAACGAGAACAGACTTTCCGAAAAACGAAAATTTTCCAAAAACGGCAAATCCGAAAATTTTTCCGAGCCAAATCGAAACATTTTCGGAATTTTCGAATGGACTTGAAATGTGTCAAATCGAAATTTATTTTCCCTCTATTCATGATTTCGGTTCCATTCAGTAATTCTGAACATCGTATATTTAACTATTATCGGTTATATCGCAGATTCTGTAAATTTTGTATTTATTTTGTAAATGCGTATCACTTGTTTTTTTGTTTCCAATGATCCGATAATTCTGTCGATACGATAATTCATACACGAATCGGGTCGGATCCGATTCGACCGCGTGTCGCGCATGCGCGCGGGCGCGGATATCGTAACTTTATTGAGACAGTTTTGACAATTTTTTGACAGGCCAAAAAAATTTAAATTACTGTATTAGTAATGGCTGAAAGACGAGACAGAGAGTCCCATTCGGACACCTCCTCGTCCTCATCTGCTTCCACCCCAGAGACACCCAGGAAGAAACGGGCCAGCAACATGGCATTTGAGGAGATGCTCGAGCTGGTCCGGATCTTTGATCGTAAGGATTACGATTGCTGTAAGGGCCCTTACAGCAGGAAGAAGAACGTTAGAAAGGATCGTATCTTAGATAAGCTACGCACCACCATTTTGGAGTTGTTCGGGAAGGACAGGACGAAGGACCAGCTCAGGAAACGCTGGTCTGATCTGAAGGCGCGCGAGCAGGAGCAGCTGAGACACATCCGCCGCGTCATAGCGAAACGTAAGTGTCATGTTATATTGTAAAGCACTGCACAAACTGTTGGCGCTATATAAATCCTGTATAATAATAATAATGTGCTTGCATGTGCTAATGTGCACAGAAATACCTTGATTTATCTAGTCCTTTTTTCATGCAATGTGATTGTGTATAGCTTTGCGTTTTCACGACTCGTCATACATGCATTTTTGCCATAGCTCTGCCTTTTTGTGATTTTACGTATTCGTGAAAATTGTGACATTTGATGTATGTAGATGAAGTTACAATGCTGGATTTCTTTTGGCACTGTGTGTACTGTAGTGTGCTGGGGGGGGAGGTTGTTGTGATTGAGTGATGCATACGAGATGGCCGCAGCTTGCCCAATATTGGTTCCCACCTGCGCATCAATAAAAATCTCTGCGTCTTTGCTAAGTGGTAGGATGGGGCATGTAGTTCTTCTGAAAGTGCATCCAAACAGAGCCGCCTTCAATACATCCTCAGCAGCTGCTGAATTGTTGCAGCGCAGCGATTCAGTTTGCTGCAGCAGTGTGTTTATTGAACGCTTTAGATGCAAATTTCAAAACAAAATGGCGGATTTCTGTTGTTCCTGCAATATCCAGTTTTATTATTAGCAGAAACTGAAAGTGAAACTGAGGCTGAGGCATCTATAAAATAACTAAAAGCAGTCGCACAATGCGCTTTGTACTCACACAACACAAATAATAGTTTTTATTGAATAAACGTAATGTTTACTTCTGAAAAAAATATATAATTGAACGGTATGTGCAGGGGAAATAAATAAATATTTTGTGACTTTAGAACTATGAGATGGGAGTAGTGGGGGGTCAAGCTGAGGCCTGTTCAATACCTCAGCCGCTGCAAGTGCTAAGTTAGCAACTTGCCATTGAACGCCGTTCAACCGCTCAGCGCTCAGCAGTGCTAACCTAGCACTTGCAGCGACCCGAGGAGATGCTGAGTGTGACATTTTAAAGATGGCCTCCGCCATGAAGCAGTAATAATGCCGTACAGCAAGATGGCCGCCGCTTCGAAGCAGGTAATAATTCCATACAGCAATGTTAATTTTGCGGTTTCTGTTCACCAAAGCACAAAATATTTATTTATTATTTCCCCCTGCACATAGACATATATTACAGCTCAATTTATATATTGTTTCAGAAGTAAACATAACGTTTATTCATTAAAAACTATCATTTGTGGTGTGTGCATACAAAACGGAATTGTGCTGACTGCTTCTCTTTATTATATTTTGTCCGAGTGATCCGAAAAACAATCTGAATTTTTCATTAAGAAATCATCGGCCATTTTGGATTCAAAATTCGCATCCAAAGGGTTCAACGACACTGCTGCAGCAAACTGAATTGCTGCGCTGCACCAATTCAGCAGCTGCTGAGGTATTGAACAGGCCTCTGGTAGTGGGGTAGAGGAGGGGTGTCGCAATACTTTCGGCAATATAGTGTATAGATATACCATTTTTTCCAGTCTGCATTATTTACGTGTTATTTTTTGGATTTGGCAGAAGACAGGAAGAAGAAGGCAGCAGCATCTGCCCCGGCGGGCACCAGTGCCCCAGTGGAGGAGGAGGAGGAGCCACGGGCGTCCACCAGCGCTGGTATATACTGTTTTATTTTGCAACGACTTTTGGTCAAAAACAGAAAAAAAAATTGTTTACTGTATTTTAATTAAATTTTTTTATGTATAGCACAAGAGGAGCAGGAGGAGGAAGAGGAGGAGCAGGAGGAGGGTGATGAAGAGAGGGAGCCGGAGCAGCAGGAGGCCGCCAGTCCAGGTTTTTTTTTTACTGTTGTATTGTGCATCGACTTTTGTTCAAAAATAAATCAGTTTTGTTGTTTACTGTATTTTTTAATTCTTTAATTTCTTACATATAGCACCGGATATGCTGACGGTGGTGGTGGGGGAGGAGTCAGAGGAGTCGGAGCCTCAGGAGGCCGCCAGCACTGGTATATACTACTGTTATATTTTTTCAAGACTTTCAGTCAAAAATAGAAACCTGCTTTACTTACTGTATTTTCCTTCTTTCATTTATTGGATATATAGAAGGAGAAGCCAGACCGAGCAATCGGGAGGCGATTGGCGAGCTACGCCTGGCAGTTAGAACACTTGATAATATCCAGGAACTGCTCCAGGAACTGCGGGAGCACCTGAACAACACCGCGGACATCCTGGAGCGGCAGTAAGACAGACCAGTGGCAGCCTCCTCCCGAAATCTCAATACTCAATACGGATGTGCCTCAGCTGCTCCTGCTCACCTGCTTTAAGGTCGGACCAGCGTTTTCGGATCTGGTCCTTCGTCCGGTCTTTCCCAAACACCTCCAGGATGGTGGTGCGTAGCTTGTCAATGATACGATCCTTTCTAGAATTATTCTTCCCGCCGTAAGGGCCCTTACGGCAGTCATAATCTTTGAAATCAAAGATGCGGACCAGCTCCAACATCTCCTCAAATGCCAGTAATTCTCAAGTGAAAGTGAACCAATATTCTGAACAAGATGTTCGCCTGGCTTAGACTGGAAGATGGCCGCCATTGTATGTTTGTTTGTGTTGTTTGTGCCCCTGTTGGGCAGTTTGCCATCCTTGGCATGTTCCCTTCCCTTCCCCATGTTGTAAATAAATTTTCTATTTTTTCTATATATTTTCCTGTTTGTGTGCGTTGCTTTTCCTTACTTAATAAGTTGATATGTATTGCTTGGTTTCCACACTGTTAAAATTATATGTACATAAATTTATTGACATTTCTATGGACCCTTTGTCATAAATTTGTCAACATATTTGTGGCCATGAATGTGACTGTGCACATTCTACACTGCCTGTGCCTGCCTGGCCAAAAAATGTCACACACTAACACAACCTTGTTGTACTGCCTTGAGATTTGATTACCGACGTGGCCTGGTTTTGTTAAGCTTAGGCGATGTCACAACAACACGGATTTTTGTCCAGTCACATTCATTGTATAACCAAGAATTTATCAAAAAATATTGATGGCAGCACTGCGTGAAGTCTTCTCCAACACAACCCAAAGATCCTTAGTGCGGCTCAGGTCTAGTTTATTTGTCCCTGTTTGCAGCTTCACGCAACACCTCCTCCCAGCTATGAGCTCTCTCTCTCCCACCGCTGCCCGCTAAGACGCTGCCCGCCAACATGGTCACGTCTTTTCAGGAAGACAACAGCATGGGGGAACAGCAGCTGCCAACAGTCCCAAGACCTCGTCACAATGACGTCAGTTCTGGAGTTAACCCCTAACTGCGACCAATGGTGGAGATAGGGGGTTCATTGGAACCCCTATCTCCCGATCCGTGGCAGCTATATGGTTGGTTAATGTTTGGTATCTTTGGATTGACCAGAGCATGGCCTTTCCAACAATACCAAACATGACAATGTTAAAAATTATAAAAAATTAAAAATTAAAAAAATAAACAGGTTTTTTGTTTTTTGTTAATGCAGCAATATTGTTGCCATTTCAATTATAATGTGAATGATGATGCTGCACTAAGGATTTTTGTATGGGTTGCGTTTGTTAAAAATAGTGTAATTTTCACCCAAAAAAATATAACAAGTCCCCTTTTCAATTTTTTTTAACAAACGCAACTCATAAAATATAACCGCAAACACTCGCATGTTAAAATGTGAAAAAAACACTTTACACCTTGTAAAACAAACATTGAAAATTCAAATTTTATTGCATTTTTTGTTATAATATACAGACAGGACATGACGCATACATATGATAATGATATATTATGAATCATCTGCCGAGTCTGCCGGAAAGAACGATATATAACTTGTCTGGGTCATATTATAAAAGAAGGCTTAAAAACGCGTTTAAACAAGAGGAACGAAACTGTTAAAAATTAGCTCAGCAGCAGACCGCAGTGCCGCACACAGGCGTGAAGGGAAGCCGCGAAATGCCTCAGCAGCGAAAGGGTTAATTTATTTTTTTGTCTGAAACTTTTAAATCATTTTATTTATTTTTTTTTCATTTCAGATCATTTTGATCAACTATTTTTCCATTTTAAAACCTTTTTGTTCTGGTTTTTATTTTTAAAGTCAGACCATTCGGGTCAGTTTACCGTTTTTTAAATCGTTTTGTTCTTTTTTTTTTGTTCCTTGGCTTTCATACCATTTTTTTTAATGTGATTAAATAAATAAAGTTGTGAAATGTATATTCATAAGAAAAAAAGGATCTTTATTTAATAAAAAAAAAGCTGGGGCCATTATCATGAGGTGCTGGGGCATTCCATGTGCTGGGGCAAATCCATGAGGAGCTGGGGCATATCCATGTGTGAGCTGGGGCATATCCATGAGGAGCTGGGGCATATCCAGGAGGAGCTGGGGCATTATCCACGAGGAGCTGTGGCATATCCACGAGGAGCTGGGGCATATCCACGAGGAGCTGGGGCATGTCCACGAGGAGCTGGGGCATATGCAAGAGGTGCTGGGGCATATCCAGGAGGAGCTGGGGCATATCCACGAGGAGCTGGGGCATGTCCACGAGGAGCTGGGGCATATGCACGAGGTGCTGGGGCATATCCACGAGGAGCTGGGGCATATCCACGAGGAGCTGGGGCATGTCCACGAGGAGCTGGGGCATGTCCAGGAGGAGCTGGGGCATTATCCACGAGGTGCTGGGGCATATCCACGAGGAGCTGGGGCATATCCACGAGGAGCTGGGGCATATCCACGAGGAGCTGGGGCATGTCCACGAGGAGCTGGGGCATATGCACGAGGTGCTGGGGCATATCCACGAGGAGCTGGGGCATATCCACGAGGAGCTGGGGCATGTCCACGAGGAGCTGGGGCATATGCATGAGGTGCTGGGGCAAATCCATGAGGTGCTGGGGCATATCCATGAGGTGCTGCTGGGGCATATCCTTGAGCTGTTG